>LR738709.1:142958142-143118505 GCA_902687465.1 Secale cereale
CGTGCGTCGCCACTCGGTTGTGCACATTTTCACCACTCGGCCGCCCCGCGCGTCGCCACTCAGTCCACTCGGTTGTGCACGTCTTGACCACTTGGCCGCCCCGCGCGTCGCCACTCGGTTGTGCATGTTTTCACCACTCGGCCACCCCGCGCGTCACCACTCCGTTGTGCACGTCTTCACCACTCGGCAGCCATGCGCGTTGCCACTCGTTTGTCCACGTCTTCACCACTCGGCTTCCCCACGTGTCACCACTCGGTTGTACACGTCCTCGCCCCTCAGCCACCTCATGCATCGCCATCAGTTGAACATGTCTTCACCACTACACCCCAACACGAGAACGACTAAGTTACTCATATGATCAACCTCATATCACACTCTGTAGCGAGCTTACCTCTTTTGAGCATCACTCGGGGGCTGCGCACAGCCGTGGGCTATGCCACCCTCAAGGGTTACACCCATTTGATCAACCTGTTGATCACATCAGGAATATTTCTCTGACCATACATGCTCGGTCCACCGTAGATCTACGAGGGTAGCACCGTCCACTCGGTCGATCGCCCAAATCATTACCTGGAGTCATCTTCATGACCGCAAAAGGGTGAAAATGATGCTCCTCTACGAATACACTTGGCCCTTATCTAGGCTCCAAGGCGTGAGTTTCACAAACTTGGACTCGGAGATGGCATGTGCTGGCGTTCCCCCGGGATAATGAGTGGCCTCTCTCCAAAGATTCAGCCAACACACTAGCCTCACCACTCGGGTTTCATGGCACGTCCACATCAGACCAATAGTCTATCTCCTTCGGGAGACATACGAGTGCCACCAAGTTTTTCCTTGCAGTCAACATACCCCGATCAGTCAGGAAGCACGTGTACTCTTACATATACCACTTCCCTGCAAAAGCTAATGGTCAACGTAAGAAGTACTACTGGAACATTCACTCCCTGGAGTGTCCAGCTTTTTTCTATAGTCGGCATTTTCAAGGCCGGATTCATTCGTCATGCCAAGTGCATGAAGTTTCGCTTGATTTATCTAGTTCTAGGTTGAATTTATTTACCCTGCCAAGTGCACGAAGATCAGTCTGACTAACTCAGCTCCAGGCTGAGCTTATTTACCATGCCAAGCGCTTGAAGATCCATCTGATCGACTCAATTTTAGACTAAAAGATATTTACCATGCCGATTGCACGGAGGTTTGCCAGGAGACTTAAACCCTATGCCAGACTCATCTAGTCCGATAGAGGCTCGGGGACTACACCCAGTGGGTGCACTCAGTGTGCCCCCACTGGAAGAGAACTCAAAAAGAAACATTTTGCTCAGTCAAGTGCAACACCAACATTCAAGTACAACAAACCCTATAGACTCCAACCGACTATCGAGTTGAGGCGGAACAAGCTTGACCAATACCAGATCCTCAAGTACCACTCGACCTCCAAGTCGGAGAGGAACAAGTTCGATCAGTACCATCTAAGAAGAGTTTTAGTTCTCCCAGACCCCTGCCGACTGCCCACAGTCGTAGGCGGTCTCGGGGACTACACCTAGTGGGTGCACTCAGCGTGCCCCCACTGGAGTAATCTGCACTTAGTACGGCCTGACCGGTCCAAGTGACGAATAACAAGCAAAAAAGTTCTAAGACTCCCGTTGACTACCAAAAAAAATTCCTATACGGTGAGTTTAACGCTCCTCCGTGGACCTGTTTTGAGCCTTCTTCTAGGACTCAAAGCGTGAAACTCACAAGTTTGGATCTAAAACCGACTCGTATTAACATTCCTTCGGGATAAGAATGGTATCTCTCTGAGAGAGCAGTCCATGCGTCAATCTTGTTGCCTAGATTTAATGACACACCCATACTCAGATCATGAGTCAACATCTTCCAAGAGATGAACGAATGTCACTAAGTTGCTCCTCATGGGCACTTACCCCAGATCAGTCGGGTAGCATAGTGCCAGAATCCATTGAGATTTTGTTCAAACCTTGGTTGTCTAAAAGCATGATGACAGGTACCGAGTATTTCCGTAATAACTCGGGCCAAATTGTGTCTTTCACAAACTCGTTTTGCAAAATCTCAACCGATTCAGGGGCTAATGTTGGGGATACACATAACAGGTAGGCCCACGAAGGGTCAAAATATATTAAAGCATGGGGTCCACACATTTAAGTGGGTCCAGATAAATTTCATACATACATACTAACCACTCGGACAAGCAACGTACTATCCACTCGGACAAGCATCGTACCGTCCACTCGGAAGGTAGTCAACCACTTGGCCGTATGACTCACTCGGATATGCGAAGACCAACAGGCAGCAAGGCAGTCAAAGCTTCGTTCTCGTAGTGGAGGTTTCGTAGTGAGCTGACATTATGGCATTCATGCCCCCACTTTGTAACATAGGAGGTGAGGGGGTGGCGCACTCTATATAAGCCACCCTCCACCACTAGACTAGGGGGGTTCTGATTCTTCTCTCTAAACTCTCTTAGCATTAGTCTCAATACTTATCTTTGGCACGAGGATCCATTCCTCTCTCTCATTGTAATCTCTGGATACATACTCAGATAAAACAAAGTCTCTCCAGAGCACGAGACGTAGGGTTGTTATCTCCACTGCGAGAGGCCCGAACTCGCTAAAACCACCGTGTCACCCATATGCATCTTGATAGATCATGCTCCTTTATCATATCCCATATTATTGTCGGAATCGTTCTCACGACAGTTGGCGCACACCGTGGGGCATGGCGTCTATCGAGCCATGGTGCAAATGGTTTTTCCATCTATTTTGGGAAGTTTTCAATGATTGGCTTGCTGGAATTCTGACCATCGTGCCATTAGTACAAACACTAGGATCAGGGAAGTATCCATTTGATCTACTCCCTCCGTTTCAGTTTACAAGTCCTGCGCGTATACCTAGGTTGCCAATTTTATCACCCTAATATAAAATATATAACACAAAAATTATACCGTTTGAAAATAGAACATTTAAAATTATCCCACGACACTGAGACTGCCAGTGACACCAGTACTACTATGTTGATGACGATCCTTCCTTCCCGGCAGTGCTTCCAGGCAAGCAAAACCCCCTTGATCATTGATATATCTCCCATTCTTTCTCTCTTATTCTTGCATTAGATTTTGCTACTATTGTTTTTCCGATAGCTCATATTCTGATGCATAGCCTGCTTTTGTAACCCGTTGTTGATACATTACCTGTTATCCTAGCATGCCTAGACTAGTTATGTTAGTGTCTCGTCGGTGACCCTACACCATTGTCCGTGTTGCCATGTTGTACTATCTGGGATGTACGAGATGATGGATTATTGTATCGAGACTAGAACACCCCTGAAGACCCTTACAATTATACAACTCTAATGAGATGTATCAAATGTGATCTATCGAGGGTGATTCCTTGTATTTCACTCTAGATGATGACTCTGTAGTGTAGCACATCTAGTGTGATCTACTGAGGGCGATTCCTTGTATTTCATTCTAGGTGATGACTCTGCCGTGTAGTATATCAAGGTAAACCTATTGAGGATGATTCCTCCAGTTTCACCTTGATGGTATGGACCTAAACCACGAAAGCTACAATGATGAAGATGGGTCTGCCCCAAGGGTACCCAGGAGAGATAATGTGGTGGAACGACGGGGTAGGTGGAGACCACCTAGGAGAAAAGTGGGCCTGGTCCCTGGTCGTGGTCCACGAGTTACCAAGTCGGCATGACAGGAGACCTGTTCGTGTCCGCGAGCTACTAATAACATGCTTAACGAGATTGGGTATTTAATCTGAGATGGCCATTGGCATATACACACTAACCGCCGTGCATGATAATGGTTTATGGGACCCTCGGTGTCATACGATTTCTTCCGAAAGCTCTTTTAGACGTCCAGTTCAGAGAGGTGGCATGGTAGACATCGGATATTCTCCGACCAGGTGAAGCTGGACCCTGCTTGCAACGACCCAGAGTGCTTAGGGGTGAGCGGCCGAACAACCCATTTGCGCTTAGGATTTATACCGGCGGGGACTTCTGTTGAGAGCCTAGGTAGGACTACAGTGTGTCAATTACCTAAGGTCGGGCATTACCCAGAAAAGTGTGTCTGGCCAGATGGTAATTGAGTGTATCAGGTAATGTGGTGCACCCCTACGTGGAGTTGAACTATTCGAATAGTCGTGTCCACGGTAACAGGACGCTTGGATATATGAGAGTATCCCGATCTTATACAACTTGAACCAGATACTTGATGAGATACATTGCTCAATAAATATGGAATGCTCGTGGATCTTTTCTCGCAGGGAGTCAAGGTAGGATCTCAGGGTATTGTGTTGATATGTTAATTACAACTTGGTATCGTATATGCTCATACTCCTTCTTTTTCTGCAAGACGATCTGCCTCTCTTATTTTGCGGCAAGATGATGGCTACAAGAAGATGTAGTCTTCGATAGGATGAGTTTCTCCCTCTTATTCTAGCATTTCCGCAGTATAGTCCATAAATATACCCCTTTCTTTGATACCAATGCGTATGTATTGTAGATCTGATGTAAGTCTCGCGAGTACTTCAGATGAGTACTCACAATTCCTTTGCACCCTTTTTCTTGTTCCCGGTTTCTGCGATTAGATGGTGGAGCCAAGGAGCCAGAGGATCCCGAGGATGATTGCTACGAGGAGTTCGACGACCATGAGTAGTTCGGTGGTACCAGCTAGGAGGCCTTGCCTTTTCGATCTAGAGTGATTGTTTGTTTTCGCTTTCTTAAGGCACCTATGTAATTGTCTATAGACATACCTAACTCTTGATGTAATATCGGGTCTTATGACCCTGGCTTGTAATATATTGTTTCTATGTTTAATTTGAGTCGAAGAGTTGTGTTGTGATATTATACCGTGAGTCACTAATCTTGATCGTGCATGCCGCGTGGATGTTTAGTGCATGATTAATTTCTGGGCATCACACGAGGTGACATTAGAGTTGATTGACGCGTACCATACGGTGTTATTGTAGTATGATCTCTAGGGAGATTTGTGATATTTATAGGGATGACTTAATAGATTGATCGAAAAGATAACTTGAGACCTGGTTTACCGGGACTCAAAATTGCGTCCATATGCAGGCCTCAAATGCAAGACCTGGTTCAAAGTTGAGATCCGAGAGGGCCATGGCAAGAAGGGCTCGAAGGCACGTCCGGAGAGGCCGACGACGTTTTTGGTGGCTGCCGAGGCCGGAGTGGCTGGCGTCTGGGCTCGGCGGGGGGAACTAGGCGAACTAAGGATTTGGGGGCATTAAATTTGGTTTACCTTAGTGTCATTTCATAGAAAAATTGCTGCAAAATTGAACATTATTGTGTAGTCAGTTTCTAGTATATTTCTAAATGAGATGGGCAATCTAGGAAAGAAAACATCTGGGTGGTTTATCATCTTGATTCTCCTAGTACATGTACATGTATCTAACAGTTTCACCATGCCTACACAACTTCATTCTCCTAATACATGTACATGTATCCAATGATTCCTCTTTGTCTAAACAACTATATTAAATTATTACTAGTACAATAACAAGTATCTAATGGCTCATCCTTGGCTAAACAACTACACAAAATTTAATACAAAATTGTACAAAGTCGAGAGACACTTATTTCATATATTATTACATGCAAAGGTATCTAATGGTTCACCCTTGGCTAAACCATTATATTAGATTATTGCTGAGTAAATAGGCAATTATTCGATTAATTCAATATAAGAAATAATCATTAATATGGCATTGACATAATTAACGACGTACTCATTACAATTTAGATAACCACATACTACGCAAACAGTAGACACATCTACACATAATGCTAGTACGACTAATACAAAAATAAACAGGAGCGGGATAAATGAGTTATACCCTCTAGTACGCCAGACAGAAGCTGCGGTGGCGGCGGTAGCAGCAGTGGCTTGTTCGACAGCCTTCTTGTTGGCTTCAAGTTTCTCAGCAGCGGCTCTCTCGGCGTCGGTGGACTTGGTGACGATGTAGCGGACGTGGACGAAGAGGAAGTAGTCAATCGGAGGGGAGCAATCGCGTAGTCTGTCCTAAAAAAAATCTAATCGCCCCTCTCCCATACAAGATCCGGAGAGGCGGTGTTTTGGAGGCCAGCTCTCCTGTCAACCATGTACACAGCAAACGAGATGGAGTCGGCGATGGCAACAACAAAGGGAATGACAGGGGCGATGCGCATGGAGCAAGTGTGATCTGTTCATGGCATCTAGGGTTGGCCAACGTCTCACATATATATGCACGTTCGGGTGGAGAGACATGAGCTGGATCCAAGTTCGAGTCAGCAAGAGCCCACGATCCGACGTCTGGGATATGTGACACGTCTGTTACAGACTCTCCATTCCTGACTGGCAAAAATAAGCGCATAGGTATGAGCATGGCTCAGCTCGGCTCAATCCCGCAACCCACAACGCGTCATGACAAGGCGAGATGTGGCGAGGCGGGTGGCGGAGGAGTGCGCGAGGGCCTCTTCTCTTCTCAAGCTCCAATAGCATGTGGAAGAGAATCCCTTATAAGGAGGTCCATCTCCTTATCCACTAGTGGGGTGGGACTAAACTTCCCACCACCCCTTCTCATGACACCTACATGGCCCTTAGAGATTTTTCTGAAATTGTTAGATGGGCCTAAAGCCCATCCCATATTTCAACAACCCCCCACCAAATTTCGAGGGCCCATTTTGTCCTCTGTTCAAATTGCTGTTTTGATATTCCGTTATTTCAGTGAACACCTGTTAAGGTTGAACTTCACCTAGAGCATGTAGCTACACTCCCTCACAACTGAACAATGGACTTTGCCTTGAATTATCAATTTGGCATAAATAAGTTTCACCACATGTCTTACTAGTACCAGGCTGCCGAAGGCTGACACCTCGGGTGGAGCATATTGGTCACACTCTCGGCCTATTCATCAACTTATAGAAATCGCCCCGATCTCATAAATTGTGACCAACAGTTGGGCTCATATAGGTGTGTTTCTTGATAGATCGCTCTGTTGGATATCATCTTGCTTACAAAAGCTTTGGAACACATTAATATAGTCTACCATACAATATCTGAGAGTATCGCATCTCCAACAGAGTGAATTAGTAAAGTTACTCTCCTCGGTTCACCACCGGCATGTTTTCCCAGGTCCTACTTCCCAAGCTCTCCGATCACATAGGTTGGGTTACCACCATGGAAACTCATGTGGGTCTCATACCCATCTCCGTCGATGCTTTATCTATCACAACATGTGATAGCCATTTATTGAAAGGATTTGTAGATTCTTAGCCGTTTGGATATAATCCAACGCTATCACTCCGGAGTTTCTTAATTTTCTGACAACTTTTAATGTCGTTCTTATATGTTGTCCTTTGAACTCTTCACTTTGGCAATAACTGTATGATTGTCATAGTTCATAAGGATAGTCGGAACCAGCTTTTCAACCACTGGTAAGTCCATCAAAAGATCTTGAAGCCATTCTACTTCGACACCCATATGTGTCTAATGCCATTAATTCTTCTTCCATTGTCGATCTCGTTAAGCTCGTTTGCTTGAAAGACTTCGAGGAAACAACAACACCTCCAAGAGTAAACATATACCCAATTGTGGCCTTCATCACATCAACATCAGAGATCCAATTTGCATCACTATACCCTTCAAGTACCTATGGGCATATAGTATAGTGAAGTCCATAGTTCATAGTACCTTTCAGATAACACATAACTCTTTCAATAGTATGCCAATGTACATCACCCGGTTTGGAAATAAACCAACTTGGTTTGCTCGCAGCAAATGCGATGTCGGGCCTCATTGCTCTTGCTAGATACATGAGTAGTCCAATGATTTGAGAGTACCTCAATTGATCCTTAGTTGTGCCTTCGAACTTTCGAATGAACACACTAAGATCATATGGTGTTTGAGATGGTATGCAGTTTGAATATCCAAAATGACTCAACACCTTCTCAACATAATGGGCTTGCAGAAGTTTGATCCCACCCTCATCATCTCTCAATAGCTTGATGTTCAAGATAACATCAGCCACCCCAAGGTCCTTCATCTCAAAGTTTTGAGATAAAAATGACTTAACCTCCTCAATCACTTTGAGGCTCGTTCCAAATATCAGTATGTCATCAACATACAAGCACAGTATAACTCCTTCGCCCCCACCATGGCGATAGTATGCACATTTGTCAGCTTCATTAACAATGAAGCCAACATATGTCAGAGTTGTATTAAGATTCTCATGCCATAGCTAAGGTGCTTGTCTCAGTCCATATAAGGATTTCAGTAACTTACACATATTTCCTTCCTGGCCATCTATTACAAAGCCATCTGGTTGATGCATATAGATTTCCTCGTCTAGATCTCCATTCAGGAAAGCCGTCTTAACATCCATCTGGTGGACGATAAGACCATGCGAGGCCGCCAATGAGAGTAATACTCGAATGGTGGTCAATCTGGACATAGGTGAATAAGTATCAAAGAAATCTTCGTTTTCTTTCTAGGCATAGCCCTTGGCCACAAGCCTAGCCTTTTATTTTTCAATCGTACCATTAGGCCTAGGCTTCTTTTTGAACATCCACTTACATCCCAAAGGTTTTCAACCACAGGGACATTTAGCGATCTCCCATGTCCCGTTAGCTATGATGGAATCCATCTCTCTACGAACCACATCTTTCCAGTAGTCAACATCTGGAGATGCATACACTTCTGAAATAGAGGTGGGAGTATCATCCATGAGGTAGACAAAGAAATCATTACCAAAGGTCTTTGCAACCCTTTGTCTCTTACCCCTACCCAGGGTTTCTTCGTCATCCTCCTCAGGGTTTTCATCATGTGTTTGTTCATAATATTCCATAGGAATGACCGGCTTAGGAGTCTCCGTAGATTCCTGTCTAGAAGTGCTTTGGATATCTCTCATAGGAAAATATCCCGAAGAATGTAGCATCTTTAGACTCCATATTTGTACCGACCTTTTGGTCAGGTACCTCAGATTTCACTACTAGAAATCTATAGCTGTCACGCCCAAGATGCGATTCTATGCCGATCACGTGACGAACTCGTGATTGGGGCACAACCGCATTTCGGGCGCTTAGCAAGATGGATATCAATACATCGTACCATTACATACATATATGGGGGATACATACAAGTCATATAATAGTCACATGAATACAACATATTATACACAAGTCATCCGACTACAGATGAAAAACATGAAAAGCACACGACATCCATCCTGCTATCCCAGGCTACCGTCCAGGAACCTATCCCAAGACTGACGAAGAAGAAGAAGAAGAAAGAACTCCAACGCTAATAACATCGCTCTCATGTCAAGTCATCGAAAACCTATACCTGCAACTGTTGTTGTAGTATCTACGACCCAAGAGGACTCAGCAATCCCATAACCATGGGTATCAAGACTAGCAAAGCTTAAAGGGTATGGAGAGGTTAAGTGGTGAGGTTGCAGTAGCGGCTAAGCATTATATGGTGGCTAACTTACGAGTACAAGAATAAGATGAGCACCTACACAAACGGTCGCAAACTAGTAATGATCGCTAAGAGATCCTGAACTACCTACGAGTCAAACATAACCTCGCCATGTTCTCTTCTCAAATTGAAAAGAGACGGTCACGGTTACTCACACGGTTGTGCATTTTATTTCGGATCCTCTATCAAGTTTTCTACAACCGGACATTAACAAATTCCAATCTACCACATAACCGCGGGCACGACTTTTGAAAGATCATAACCCTGCAGGGGTGTCCCAACTTAGCCCATCACAAGCTCTCATGATGAGCAGATGTAAAAAAACCCTTATCTTATGGACAACCCAATCAGACTCGGAATCCCGATGCACAAGACATTTCGACAATGGTAAAACAAGTCCAGCAAGCCCTCTCGTCATGCCGACACCATGATAGTAGCCGCGCGTATCTCGTCTCAAGCCACGTCCGGATAGGTCAGCCTACAGGTATGCCAGATACCTCAAATTTCCCCGAGGCGGCCCCGCAGTCCTCCCGTTTGGGACATACACCATCGGCACTGGCCCCCCTATAATGTGGATTTAAGAACCCGGGGACGCGACCCCCTATGCAATTTAATTAATTAATTAAGTTTTTATTATGAGGCAAATTAAAACCAAAGTTGGGCCTTGCTAGAGGAGTTTTATTCAAAGCGAACTGTCAAGGGTCCCCATATACCAAACCGCGTTAGCAACGAAAAATCAAGGAACATAACACCGGTTTATCGGTTCTTAAGGCGGCATGAGTGGAACAAAACACCGAGCAAAAGGCCAAACCTTCCACCCATTGCCAAGTATATAGGTGTGTTCATTATAGTAATATATATTGTGATATTCCAACATCCAAGTTCTAACATGGAGCAATCTTCATCTTCACCTACAACTAACAACACTATAAGAGGGGCAGAGCAAGCGGTAACATAGCCAATCAATGGTTTGCTAGGAGGGTGTCAAAGGTTAGAGGTTTCATGGCAACAATGAGAGGCTGACAACAAATAGAAAGGTAGCGGGACAAATAGCGATAGCATCGAGACAACTAGCATGGCAATGATAGTAATGAGATCCAAGGTGACGGTCATCTTGCGTGAGATCCTGCAAGAAAGAAAAATGAGTCAATGAAGAAGATGAAGAAGAATCCACGAAGACGAACCAAGTGTAGCCGAATGAATCCTCAGGATCACAATGAAACAAGCACTAACGAGAAGAAGCAAGCAACACGGTAAACACCCAACACATAAACAAGACAAGATGATCAACCAAATATGATACATGACAGGGCTACATGATGCAACACATGGCAAGAGATGATGCATACTAGACCACACAAGAAAGCAAGTTTAAATGAGGCCGAAAACAACATATAACAATTCCGATAAGTCCTCATATGCAAATTTCGAAATTGGTCCAGATCTGAACAAACCTTAAGTTCAAGTTGTTAAACATAAATTTAACAAGCACCATGATGATCTACTCGAAATTCTACTCAAGTTACATATAAAGTTCATTTAATTCGGAGCTACGGCCTAGAAGATATGAACAATATAAGTTAAGCATGGCAAGGATGCAAGATGCATTCAAACAACAAGCAAACACACTCCAAACATGTATACAACATGATATTATGCATCTAAATGAAAAAACACTTAAGTTTCATATAGGACACACTCAAAACGGAGCAACGGTCAACACATACACATGAAACAAGATTAAATGACAAGCTGTCCCAAACAGCCACTAAGCACTTTGCAATCATCAAAACAACATGGTACATGAACTTCTCATGGCATCAAAGGGCATGGAAAGCATGTAGATGTCAAGCACTACAAGCATGATCATTGAGCTACTACTAAACACCAGTAGAACATGGTCAAAACCTCATGGCAAGATTCCAAAAGATAACAGTTTTACAGACTTAGTGAAAATAAACTGAACATGACAGCAAAAACGACTAGTAGGCATGTTTGCAAGCTTGTGCAACTCATCTCAAAGCATATCATGGCATGCGAATATAACCAAAATCAAGAAGACATGTTTATGAAGCTACTCATGGCAAGAACATGGTCATATGATGCATAGACACTAGATGTTCACATGGCAAAACTGAACTTACTGATAACAGGCTGACAGAAACATTTTATAGCAATTTGAGAGCCAGAAAGAGTCAAGCTACAACATCCTATAATTGCAAACAAGGGCATGGATGGATAGAGCATAACATGGACTTCAAGACATGATCATCGGACATCTCCAAATGTGCATGGATATGACTGGGCATGAAGCAAACATGTCATCACAATATAACAGTTTCAGACTTGACAGTTTTCAACAAGTCTCAGGAATCAGCAAACAACGAGTAGGTCACTTTACAAGCTTGTTTCACTCACCACAAGGAATATTATGAAAGATAATTACACCACAACAAAGTTGACATGATTGTGCTTCTAAAACATATTGACATGTAGCTCAAATAAAAATCACACATAAAGATATGAAAAAGACAAATCAACATCTTATAATAGTTTTCAGCACTTAACAGCAACATACACTTTTGCAACAGAGATAATCATGGCATAATGCACTCCAACATGTATGCAAATGCAACCATCATGTAGAGCATCACTAGATGAACAATTTGACATATCATACACTCCATTTGGACCAACATGCACAAAGATACAACCTCATAAACATGCTAACATATTGTTGACACACAACAAGGACTAAGCAGTAACATCACATAGCAGTTTTGCAACAAAGATTGAGACAACAAGATGAACAGTAACATGCATGTAAACTACACCATCATCTAGAGTATCAAAAGACGAACATTTTGATATATCATGCATGCAAAACGGAGCACCGAGCACAAAGTTGTTATCCACACAAGAATGCATCATGCTGTTGAAAACTCAAGACTTAGACGAAAAAGCTGGACCAAAAACTGAGCGTCGGATAGTTAAACGCCGCACGAGCGCTGCATAGCAGGCAGAGGAGACGGGCTAGGCAGAGATTCACCTAGAGGGCTCGGCCCGAGGTGGCGGCGGATCAGGCCGACGGGATCAGGGCCGCAGGAGAGGCCCACGTGGCCCGCGACGTGTGAGGCGCAGGTCGGCGGGGAACGGGCGAGGAGCTCGGCACCGGCGTCCAGGCTCGACGGCGGGACGACGAGTGCGGATCTCGGCGGGACCGTGCGGATCCCGTGAGGTGGAGCCTGCAGGCGGCGGATCCGACCGACGGCGGTGGGGTGCGAGGTCCAGCAGCGCGGCAATGCTTACGATGGATGGCCAGTGCGGAGGCGCGGAGTTCGGCCGGTGGCGGTGGCAGGCGGCACGAGCGAGGCGGCGGCGCACGCGAGCCAGCGGGAGGCGCAAGGCGCACCTGGCGGCTGTCGGCGGTCGGGCCCCGCGGGCCGCGGCGGTGGGAGGAGGCCGGAAGGACAGGTGGCACGTCGCCATTGGGCACGGGCGGCGGCGCGATGATGTGGCAGCTTGTGGTTGGCCGGGGTGATGTGGCCGGCGGACATGTCCGGCGCGGGACAGACGCGTCTGGCTGCGAGGAGGAAGATGGCTAGGGTTGCACCGTGAATTTCGGGGGAAGGGGTGTTTAAATAGGTAGTGGGAGCTAGGAGAGTCCAAATGAGGTGCGGTTTTCGCCCACACGATCGTGATCCAATGACCGAGAGCATGGAGGGGGTTTGAATGAGCTAGTGGGTTGTTGTGGAGGGGTGTTGGGCCAAAAGAGAAAGGGCTTCCGGCGGTTAACACGGTTAACCGTTGTGCTATCAAACGGACTCCAAATGCGACAAAATTTAACAGGCGGTCTACCTACACTACAATTAGACCACACGCCAAGTTTCACCCCGTTCCGAGAACATTTTTCGACCACTTATAAAATAAATATTCAGAGGTGCCGCGGGCGCGTGCAAGTATGTCTGGGCTCAGAATGGACAACAGAAAGGACGAGGGGGACTCGGACGAATGAGGATGCAATGCACATGATGACATGGCAAAATGCAACACACAAGCAAATGACATGGCAACGACAACGAATAACTGGCTGACACCTGGCGCATCGGTCTCGGGGCATCACAACACTCCCCTACTAACAAGAGATCTCGTCCCGAAATCTTAGGAACGAGAAGGAAGTGAAAAAGGAATAAGGTGAAACCAAAGAACCCTGCGAGGTTGAACAAGTTGGAAGAAAGAACACAACGAAGATGAACGAGATTGAGAAGCTTTGTTACAACAGAGAATCAAGGAACACATGAGAACTTTGAGCTTAAGTGACAAGAGAGACATTGAAACCACTCCGGTTAAGCAAGATAGACAAATAATTGAATGAAGGAATTCGGGCAGCACTCCGGCTGAAAAATGGAAGGAATAGAACTTGAACTTGAGAAGATGGAACAAAACTTGATGAGAGAACCAACACAAAGCCTCCGGAAGAATTGATAGAGTGAAATGAAAAAAACGGAGAAGAAGATGACAACTTTCACCACGAAAGAATTCGAAAGAGCATCTTCCCAAAAGGCTTGAACGGAGTTGTTGAGAAAATCAACAACAAAAGAATAAGCTTGGTTTGGACTTATGGACAATATCTCAAAGCTTGAGGTGAATTTCCGCCACTACCAAAGATTGAAGAGATGAGATGAAGGAAGAAATGTAAACCTCAACTTCAAAAGAATACGGAGAATTATTTGCACTTCGAGACGCGAGAAGAAAATTAATTGAGCTGCTCCACAAGAATTTGATGAATATTTGAAGAATGAATTATATTGTGAATAACCACCATGAAGAACTCCAGTAACAAAAGGATGATGGTAGAAGTGAAGGATGCAAGAATAAGAATAAATCCTTGCGATGATTTAGACGGGGTTCCGACGAGATAGCCGAGAAAATTTGAACTCCGAAAAGAAAAGATGAAAACACTTGGGATTGGAATTTATTCATCATGAGAAAATTCTGAAGAAAGGAATTACTCAACTTGATGAAATAAGAATAAGAATTATGTTATGCTTATCCTTCATCAATTAAATTGATGAGAAACAGTGGATTTGCATATCACTTATTCACGTTGAAATTGATTAAGAGGGATATATCGTGAAACATGAGAAGGTCTTCATGGACCACCGGTATGATTGGAAAGAACAAATAAATTGATATGATAACACAGGAAAAGAAATCTTGAGAAAACCACCATAAGGAATTGAAACCGAGTGAAGAAAAGGAACGAACCACCATAAGGAATTGAAATTGAGTGAATACAAGAGAATGAATCGCCGGGAAGAATAAAGCACATGAGGAAATTTAGATACAAGAGAACGAAGAGACCGCGAACTGATTAAAGAATACTTGAACGAAGCACCGGAAGAAAATGGAGACGAACGAAGGGTCATCATTGAAGAATAGTTGGAGGACGAAGTTGAAAACTGAGAACGAAGAAATCTTATGAAATGATAGCCTTCGGAGGATCACAATGGAAGGAATTTATGAAATACTCTAGATGGGTAAGAAAAGAATTTATGACAATGGAACAATTAAGGAGATAGCAATGATCTTGAACGAAGAATCTTCGAGAGAACGGACAAGAATTAGAGTAAAACTCTTCTTCGGTCTTCGAATGACGACGAGCAACACCACCAAGAATTGTTGAGATACTCTGGAAGAATGAAAGAGAAAAAGTTGAGCCAATGATGAAAGGAATTTGAAAACGCTCTTCGGAAGGCATATGACTGATGAAATCTATTCTTACATCACACTTGAAAAGAATTTGGGAATACTCCGGAAAAAAAAATTTAAGAGTCAGGTAAGATCCTGGGAAAAGACCTATGGGTCACGGCCCACTGAGAAGAAAACACCGTTGGAAAGGATTATTCAAATGAGAAATGATGCACCGGAACGATTCAAAGACTCGAATGAGGTGACAACCTCGAATTAATTTTATGTGAACACGAATCTCCTGAGATGACTTCGGGACTTCAGAATAATTAAATTGCTAGAAGCGAACGAGCAAGGGGAAACATCTGAGCCGAGGGAAAAGAAAATGACGAACATTGAATACTTGAATTGAATCCACCGGAAAGTAAGAAGCTATGAAGAATAACGAACTAGACGAGAATTCACCAGTTGAAATAATCGAGGAAAGAATGCAAAGGATTCTCACGAGTAGGATGGATACTCGATTAAGGACCCCGGCTCCGAGAAGAAAAAGGGTGGGCGGGTGGGAAAAATAAAGACCACTTCGGATGGGGAAAACGACGCCGGTTGGAAAGAACTAAGGATTGAACTTGCAAAAGACAAAGAGGATCGAATCATCTCAAAGAGAACTGCGCCGGATGAAAAGAACTGGCATCGCAATGATAGAAAACTAACTACGTGATCCTAAAAAATTGAATGGGAAGAGGAGTAATTCAAAACACCTACGTCAAGATTCCTCACCAGAGCGACGAAGGGGCTGAGGAGTAAAAAGAATTCCTACTCTCCGATATAACTAGACTCCAAAATAGTTTTCTTCTAGACTCGACAACGGCCAAACTACGATCAATCAAGGGGGCTCCTATGGTCAGTCGAGGCTCTGATACCAACTTGTCACGCCCAAGATGTGATTCTATCCCGATCACTTAAAGAACTCGTGATTGGGGCACAACTGCATTTCTGGCGCTTAGCAAGATGGATATCATTACATCGTACCATTACATACATACATGGTGGATACATACAAGTCATAAAATAGTCACATGAATATAACATATTATACACAAGTCATCCAACTACGGATGAAAAACATGAAAAGCACACGACACCCATCCTGCTATCCCAGGCTGCCGACCAGGAACCTATCCCAAGACTGACAAAGAAGAAGAAGAAAGAACTCCAACGCTAATAACATCGCTCTCACGTCAAGTCATCGGAAACCTGCACCTGCAACTATTGTTGTAGTATCTATGAGCCACGAGGACTCATCAATCCCATAACCATGGGTATCAAGACTAGCAAAGCTTAACGCCTATGGAGAGGTTAAGTGGCGAGGTTGCAGCAGCGGCTACGCATTATATGGTGTCTAACTAACGAGTACAAGAATACGATGAGCATCTACGCAAACGGTCGCAAACTAGTAATGATCGCTAAGAGATCCGAACTACCTACGTGTCAAACATAACCCCACCGTGTTCTGTTCTCAAAGTGAAAAGAGACAGTCATAGTTACTCATACAGTTGTGCATTTTATTTTGGATCCTCTATCAAGTTTTCTACAACCGGACATTAACAAATTCCAATCTTCCACATAACCGCGGGCACGGCTTTCGAAACATCATAACCCTGCAGGGGTGTCCCAAATTAGCCCATCACAAGCTCTCACGATCAGCAGATGTAAAAACCCCTTATCTTAGGGACAACCCAATCAGACTCGGAATCCTGGTGCACAAGACATTTCGACAATGGTAAAACAAGTCCAGCAAGACCTCCCGGCATGCCGACACCCTGATAGTAGCCGCGCGTATCTCATCTCAGGCCACGTCCGGATAGGTCAGCCTACAGGTATGCCAGATACCTCGAGTTTCCTCGAGGCGGCCCTACAGTCCGCCCGTTTGGGACCAATTCCATCGGCACTGCCCCCCTGTAATGTGGAATTAAGAACCCGGGGACGCGACCCCCTATGCAATTTAATTAATTAATTAAGTTTTTATTATGAGGAAATTAAAACCAAAGTTGGGCCTTGGTGGAGGAGTTTTATTCAAAGCAAACTGTCAAGAGGTCCCCATATACCCAACCGCGTTAGGAACGCAAAATCAAGGAACATAACACCGGTTTATCGGTTCTTAAGGCGACATGAGTGGAACAAAACACCGAGCAAAATGCCAAGCCTTCCATCCATTGCCAAGTATATAGGTGTGTTCGTTATAGTAATATATATTGTGATATTCCAACATCCAAGTTCAACATGGAGCAATCTTCATCTTCACCTCCAACTAACAACGCTATAAGAGGGGCTGAGCAAGCGGTAATATAGCCAATCAATGGTTTGCTAGGAGGGTGTCAAAGGTTAGAGGTTTGATGGCAACAATGAGAGGCTGACAACAAATAGAAAGGTAGCGGGACATATAGAGATAACATCGAGACAACTAGCATGGCAATGATAGTAATGAGATCCAAGGTGACGGTCATCTTGCCTGAGATCCCGCAAGGAAGAAGAACGAGTCCATGAAGAAGACGAAGAAGAAGCCAAGAAGACGAACCAAGTGTAACCGAACGAATCCTCACGATCGCAACGAAACCAGCACTAACGAGAAGAAGCAAGCAACACGATAAACACCCAACACATAAACAAGACAAGATGGTCAACCAAATATGATGCATGACAAGGCTACATGACTCAACACATGGCAAGAGATGATGCATACTAGACCACACAAGAAATCAAGTTTAACTAAGGCCGGAAACAACATATAACGATTCTGGTAAGTCCTCATATGCAAATTTCGAAATTGGTCCAGATCTGAACAAACCTTAAGTTCAATTTGTTAAACAGCAAGTTAACATGCACCATGATGATCTACTTGAAATTCTAGTCAAGTTACATATAAAGTTCATTTAATTCGGAGTTATGGCCTAGAAGATATGAGCAAAACAAGTTAAGCATAGCAAGGATGCAAGATGCATTCAAGCAACAAGCAAACACACTCCAAAGATGTATACAACATGATATTATGCATCTACATGCAAAAACACTTAAGTTTCATATAGGACACGCTCAAAACGGAGCAACGGTTCAACACATACACATGAAACAAGATTAAAGGACAACCTGTCCCAGACAGCCACTAAGCACTTTGCAATCATCAAAACAACATGCTATAGGAACATCTCATGGCATTAAAGGGCATGGAAAGCATGTACATGTTAAGAACTACAAGCATGATCACTGAGCTACTACCAAACACCACTAGAACATGCTCAAAACCTCATGGCAAGATTGCAAAATATACCCTACAAAAAAAGACACATCCGTGACATTTTGGGCCGAACGAAACTTTTTTCTGTCATATTTATGACACTTCGATGGCAATAATTGTGACAAAACACAGTATCATCATACATGTGGTGGGGTCCTACTTCTATGACAAAAAATCATGACAGAAAAAGGGCTTTTCGTCCTGGGCGGGCTGGAGACGCAGCTGCATGACATTCTTTGGGCCGTCCATGACGGAAAAAAATCATGGTAGAAGCGAGGGCGAGGAAAATATCGGGGTGTTCCCGGTTACGGTGGGTGGTCACGGCCGAGCGATGCGCGTTTCTCTCGTACACGCACGCGCGTGGGTGCAAGGCGTTGGGCTCTAACTGAACCCGAGCGAGGCGTTGGGCTCTAACTGAACCCGAGCGATTGCACTACTGGCTACGCATTACTGAACCCGAGCGATTGATCAATGTCTATTAACTGAACCCGATCGAGCGATTCCTTCGCTACTGCTGCTAACCGAAGCCGATCAATGCTTCCTCTGCATGAACAGTGAGCGTTGCTGGTGGGGCGGGGTTTGGATGAACAGTTCCTGGTGGGGGTGGCTGAACAGGACCCCGTGGTGTTGCCTCTGCATGAACAGGACCCCGTTCGATCGAGCCGGCTGGGGCTGCATGAACAGGACCCCGTGGAGGGCTGCATGAACAGGACCACCCCGTGGTGGGCTGCATGAATAGTAGACGGTGGAGAGGTGGATGAACAGTAGCCCATGGAGGGGTGGTTGAGTAAGAGCCCGTGGAGAGGACTGGTTGAACAGTAGCCGGTGGAGTAGCGCGTGGTGGAGGCTGAACAGTCGCAGGTGGAGGCTGGAGGAAGTTGACGGTGGATGAACAGTAGCCCGTGGAGGCTGGAGGGGGTTGATACGTCCATTTTGCATCATGCTTATATGTTGATATTTATTGCATTATGGGCTGTTATTATATGTTTTGTCACAATACTTATGCCTTTTCTCTCTTATTTCACAAGGTTTACATGAAGAGGGAGAATGCCGGCAGCTGGAATTTTGGGCTGGAAAAGGAGAAAACTCTGGAAACCTATTCTGCACAACTCCAAAAGCCCCGAAACTCAACAGAACTTCGTTTCAGAAAATATATAAAATATATGGCGAAAGAAGTCCACGAGGGGGGCCACCGGTTGTCCACGAGGGTGGGGGGCGCGCCCCCTGCCTCGTGGGCCAGCCGGAAGGCCCCCGATGCCCATCTTCTCCTATATGAGGTGTTTTGACCTGGAAAAAATCAGAAGGAGGCTTTCGGGACCAGACGCCGCCGTCTCGAGGCGGAAACTAATCTAGGGCTCCGGCAGAGCCGTTCTCCCGGGGATACTTCCCTCCGGGAGGGGAAAATCGTCACCGCCGTCATCACCAACAACTCTCCCATCTTGGGGAGGACTATTTTCATCAACATCTTCACCAGCACCATCTCCTCTCAAACCCTAGTTCATCTCTTGTATCCAATCTTTGTACCCAAACCTTAGATTGGTACCTGTGAGTTGCTAGTAGTGTTGATTACTCCTTGTAGTTGATGCTAGTTGGTTTATTTGGTGGAAGATCATATGTTCAGATCCATTATGCATATTAATACCCCTCTGATCATGAACAATATTATGTCTTGTGAGTAGTTACTTTTGTTCCTGAGGACATGGGAGAAGTCTTGCTATTAGTAGTCATGTGAATTTGGTCTTCGTTCGATATTTTGATGAGATGTATGTTGTCTCTCCTCTAGTGGTGTCATGTCAACGTCGACTACATAACACTTCACCATTATTTGGGCCTAGAGGAAGGCATTGGGAAGTAATAAGTAGATGATGGGTTGCTAGAGTGACAAAAGCTTAAACCCTAGTTTATGCGTTGCTTCGTAAGGGGCTGATTTGGATCCATATGTTTCAGGCTATGGTTAGGTTTACCTTAATACTTCTTTTGTAGTTGCGGATGCTTGCATTAGAGGTTAATAATAAGTGGGAGGTTTGTCCAAGTAAGGGCAGCACCCAAGCGCCGGTCCACCCACATACCAAATTATCAAAGTACCGAACGCGAATCAGATGATCGTGATGAAAACTAGCTTGACGATAATTCCCATGTGTCCTTGGGAGCGCTTTCCTTTATATAAGAGTTTGTCCAAGCTTGTCCTTTGCTACAAAAAGGATCGGGCCACCTTGGTGCACCTTATTTACTTTTACCGTTTGTCACTTGCTACCAATTACCTTATCACAAAACTATCTGTTACCTATAATTTCAGTGCTTGCAGAAAATACCTTACTGAAAACTGCCTATCATTTCCTTCTGCTCCTCGTTGGGTTCGACACTCTTACTTATCGAAAGGACTACGATAGATCCCCTACACTTGTGGGTCATCAAGAGTCTTTTCTGGCGTCGTTGCCGAGGAGTGAAGCGCCTTTGGTAAGGAAAAATTTATATAGTGTGCTGAAATTTATTGTCACTTGTTACTATGGCTCAAAATCCTTTGAGGGGCTTGTTCGGGGTATCTTCACCCAGAAAAAAAGAGCAAAGAGTTGCTCCTCAACCTACTGCACCTATTGAAATGTTTGCTTTGAGATTCCTTCGGGTATGATAGAGAAACTGCTTGAAAATCCCTTCATAGGAGACGGAACACTGCATCCCGATTTACATCTAATCTATGTGGATGAAGTTTGTGGATTGTTTAAGCTTGTAGGTATGCCCGAGGATGTTATCAAGAAGAAGGTCTTCCCTTTATCTTTGAAGGGATATGCATTGACATGGTTTAGGCTTTGCGATGATATGGATCATGGAACTATAATCGTCTGAAGTTGGGATTTCATCATAAGTTCTACCCTATGCACTAGGTTCATTGTGATCGTAATTATATTTATAATTTCTGGCCTCGCAAAGGAGAAAGCATCGCTCAAGCTTGGGGGAGGCTTAAGTCAATGTTATATTCATGCCCCAATCATGAGCTCTCAAGAGAAATGATCATTCAAAAAATTTATGCTCGGCTTTCTCTTAATAATCGCTCCATGCTCGATACTTCTTGTTCTGGCTCTTTAATGATGAAGACTATTGAATTCAAATGGGATTTATTGGAAATAATTAAATGCAACTCTGAAGATTGGGATCTCGACGAAGGTAAGGAGTCAGGTATGACCCCTAAGTTTGATTGTGTTAAAGCTTTTATGGATACTGATGTTTTCCGTGAGTTTAGCACTAAATATGGACTTGACTCTGAGATAGTAGCTTCTTTCTGTGAATTTTTTGCTACTCATGTTGATCTCCCCAAGGAGAAGTGGTTTAAATACCATCCCCCTATTGAAGTAAAAGTATTTGAACTTGTTAAAGTTGAAGAAAAGACTATCACTTATAATGTTGATCCTGTTATTCCTACTGCTTATATTGAGAAACCACCTTTCCCTTTTAGGATAAAGGATCACGCTCAAGCTTCAACTGTAGTTAGTAAGAGTAATACTAAAACACCTACACCCTCTGAGCAAATTAAAGTTGAACCTTGTGTTGCTATGGTTAAAGATCTCTTAGTAGAAGATTTAGATGGACATGTTATTTATCTCCAAGAAGATTCGGCTAGAATAGCCAAACCCAATGCTAGGAATAAACATAAACCTGTTGTAGGCTTTCCTATTATCTCCGTTAACATAGGAGATCATTACTACCATGGTTTATGTGACGTAGGTGCTAGTGCGAGTATTATCCCTCTTGATTTGTATAACGAAGTTATGCATGATATTGCACCTGTTGAGTTAGAAGGGATTGATGTTACTAATAAGCTCGCTAATAGAGACACTATTTCACCAATTGGGATTGTTAGAGATATTGAAGTCTTGTGTGGGAAGGTTAAATACCCTGCTGATTTTTTTGTTCTTAGTTCCCCACAAGATGAATTCTGTCCCATTATATTTGGTAGACCCTTCTTGAATACTGTTAATGCCAAGATAGAATGCGTGAAAGATATTGTTACTGTTGGATTAGGGGATATGTCTCATGATTTTAACTTTGCTAAATTCCGTAGACAACCGCTTGAAAAGGCACCACCCAGTAAGGATGAAATTATTGGTCTTGCTTCTATTGCGTGCCACCTAATGATACTTTAGAACAATACTTGCTAGACCATGAAAATGATATGCATATGAATGAGAGAAGGGAAATAGATGAAATATTCCTTAACCAGGGACCCGTATTGAAAAACAACTTGCATGTTCAAATCCTAGGGTGATCCCGTGTTTGAACTTAAACCTTTACCTGATAATCTTAAATATGTTTACCTTGATGAAAAGAAGATATATCCTGTTATTATTAGTGCTAACCCTTCAGAGCAGGAAGAAGAAAAACTATTGAAAACTCTGAAGAAGCATCGTGCTGCTATTGGATATACTGTGGATGACCTTAAGGGCATTAGTCCCACTATATGCCAACACAAGATAAAATTGGAAGAAAATGCTAAACCAGTTATTGATCATCAGCGACGGTTAAATCCTAAGATGAAAGAAGTGGTAAGAGAGGAAATACTAAAGCTTCTAGAGGCAGGTATCATCTATCCAGTTGCTGATAGCCAGTGGGTAAGTCCTGTCCAATGTGTCCCTAAGAAAGGAGGTATGACTATTGTTCCTAATGATAAAGATGAATTGAACCCACAAAGAATAGTTACAGGTTATAGGATGGTAATTGATTTTGTAAGTTAAATAAAGCTACTAAGAAAGATCATTACCCCTTGCCATTTATTGATCAAATGCTAGAAAGGTTATCCAAACATACTCATTTCTGCTTTCTAGACAGTTATTCTGGTTTCTCTCAAATACCTGTGTCAAAAGGGGATCAAGAAAAGACGTACTTTTGGTACCTTTGCTTATAGACGTATGCCTTTTGGTTTATGTAATGCACCTGCTACCGTTCAAAGATGCATGATGGCTATATTCTCTGATTTTTGTGAAAAGATTGTTGAGGTTTTCATGGATGATTTCTCCGGTTATGAAACTTCTTTTGATGATTGCTTAAGCAACCTTGATCGAGTTTTGTAGAGATGTGAAGAAACTAATCTTGTTTTGAATTGGGAGAAGTGCCACTTTATGGTTAATGTCGTGGAAATAACACGGCAGATGTCCGGTTTAGCGGACTTGATGATGGAACCATCGCACGGGTTAACTTGAAAGGGTTCATGGCACACAAAGACACAGAGGGTTTTATACTAGTTCGGCCCCTTTCGAGAAGGTAAAAGCCTACGTCTAGTTGGTTTGGTATTGCTTGGGCGTCGGATTACAGGGAGCGGATTCGCTTTGCCTGTGCCTCGACGGGTTGATTGTTGCCTGTCCCTAAACCGTCTAGGTCGTCCCTTTATATAGAGGTAACGCCTGGTCCGGTTTACAGAGTCCCGAGGCCGGCTCATATCTATGTCCGCCTCGGTCTCTGTCTTTTCTTTCTTATCTCTCAAGTTACATCTCTTGGCGGTTTACAAACCACACTTCTATACATGGGCCTTGAAATCTCATGGGCCGTAGTTTCTACTAATTATTACAACCAAGTATAATATAACTAAGCCGGTTTACAATAGCCAGTTTATACCTGCTAGTCATATCCCTGACATTAGGCCCTAGAATGATTTGAACTTGTTCAGATCAATCTTCCTTGTCTTGTGTAATTTTCTTCTTTGTCTTCATCTTTTTGTAAACCGGCTTTGATGTCATCCTCTGAGATCATTAAATTCTGACAATGACATCATCTCCGCATTTAACGCTGTGAGCTGTACTGTATCTTATTTTAAGGGTTATCCCGAAGATCGAGGCGTCACAGGATCTTTATCCGATTTTCTGTCTCCTCGATTTTCGCACCCGTCGCTTCAGATCTGACTCCTTGTTATAAATACTGCCGCCCCCCATTCATTACCTTCTTCTCGCTCCGTCTTCTTCCTCCGTCTTCTTCCTCTGTCGCCGCCCGAGCTCGAACTGCCGCCGACGACCGCTGAATCACAAGTCTTCGCCTGGCCACTGCATCACCCTGAGCTCGACCAGAAAATCTCCGCCGTCGATTCTTGCTGTCTCAGGTATGTTCTTCTTCTTTGCTATTGGTCTTACAACCTCTAGGGTTTCTTCTTGTACCTCCGCCATTAGAGCTTTAACAAAGCTTCATCTTGTTTGATCTTGAGCAAATGTATTTTAGTAATGTTGTCCTTCAGATCTTGCTTTTTTCAATTAGGCTGATGACCCTTTCTGGAGGAGAAAGCCTCAGGAAAAAACCGTCAAACAGGCTCGCCGAAAGACCCTGCAAACAAAAAGAGGAAAGCAGCCGTCGATGCCGGTTCTCCTACTGAGGACGATGATCCGGACTCCGAGGTATGCTTTAATCCGGTTTAAATTCTTGCTTTCATGTACTTGTAATCGTATCTAATGATATCTTTTCACAGGAATTGCCTGAAGGTGACAACCCGGCTGAAATTGAGGTAACCCTTCTTTCTTCTGACTCAGAACCTCTTCCTCAAAAAAGTCGTCGGACCGTCAGGAAATATCAATTTTCTCATCCTTATGCTCAGTTAGACCCTAACTTTACTTTAAAGAAGCAACAGCACGAAGCTTTTTGCCGGACCACTCGCCACAGCGGCCTGGCGGTGGAGTCATCCGGAATTTCCTTAACTCCGGCTCGAAAACGCCGTGCTGAGGTGATACTCTCTCCGACTCTCCTTCATCCCAAGGCCGGTCTTATCCGTAAACCCCTTAAACCGTCTGACCCTGACTATCAGGAAACTCCGTTGTCTTCCTCTGGTGAATCAACCGCCACGCAGCTTCCTCCCTTGAAAACCGTCGCAGGGTAACTTTCTTCGCCTCTTCCGGTTTATGATGCCCTTTTTGCTTTATAATGCTAACTTATTTTGCATGTTTTTCCAGCAAACCGAAACCCAGCAAGAAGCCTAAGGCGAATAAGCCTATTGCTGACCCTACTGCGGATGACCCAGTTGTTAATCCGTCAACAGTTGTTCCTCCAGAGGGTGAACCCATAGCTCCTGTTGAAGACCCTGCTCCCGAAAATCCAATTACAGAAAACGTCCAAGATCCACCAAGTCCGGCCCGGGTTAATTCTCCTCAGGTTAATCCGGCGTCTCCTGATCCGGCTCATGTTGACGCTCCCCCCAATGTACCAGCCTCACCTGACGTTGTGGTGACTGGTACCGCTTATGTTGCTCCAGCTGAGCCCACCGTTTTAGCAAAACATACAGCTAAAGCGGAAAAGATATCTCAAGAAAAAGGGAAATGGAGTACTGACATATCCAGCCTTTCTAGCATGAGCGCTCAAGACATTTATTCCGGGTATCTGAACCGGCTCCACAGCAGTCGGGATTATGAAGCCAGCTTGGTGAACCTAATGAGGGAAAAATACGAGGTAAATTTCCTCTTCTGACTTTGTTCCTTTGACGCATCTCTATCTCATAACAGCCCCCAAGTTCCGGTTTAGCTGCTTTACTAAAGGTGATCCGGAACTTTGTAGATTGAACCGTTTGGTCTATACATTAGCCCCCAAGTATCAAGTAGATAACTTGGTTATGTAGTTGATACTTGTAAAAAGTTGCTGTCAATACTTCAATTGTACATTAGCCCCCAAGTGTCAAGCAGATAACTCGTTTGTGTGCTTGAGACTTGTAACTTTTAATTGTCTTCGCTGTATTGCTTCAACTGCCATTAGCCCCCAAGTGTCAAGTAGACAACTTGGTTGTGTGCTTGAGACTTTAACTAAACTTCACCTCTTGTTTTTGAACTTTGTCTGTAGGCCGAGTTGAACCGGAATGCTCTTGAGGTTAACGAACTTCGAAGCCGGCTTACGGAAACTGAGTCGGCCGCCTCAAAGGCTAGAAAAGAACTTCAAGTGAGCTTAAAGACCGCTGAAGACTTGAAAAAATACTTTGAAGAGGAGCGGACTACTTTTGAGGTCCAGAAAAAAGATCTTGAAAAACGGGTTCAGGATGCTGAAGGAGCACTTAATCCGGTTACTGAGGAATTGACTGGGTTAAAGCGGCAAATTGACTTGATGACCTCTGCTATTTTTGGTAAGTATAATCTGAACTCTTGTCTTTATCTTTGTAACTTGTACCTTGTACCGGTTTAACTATTATTGTTGTATGTAGGGCGCCGTGTCTCCCATCTTGGGGACGACTTGCGGAAAAAACTCAAAGCCTCCTACACCTTGGTTGAACAGCTGTACTCCGGGGCGCAAAGAATCATCAGTGCTGCTTCGTTTGGTAAACCGGCCCCTACTACAATACAAGATACTTTAAACAAGTTGTCTGTTTTGCCGGCTCGCCTCGAAGAAGTGAAGAAGTCTGCTGCGCGGGGTGGTGCTCTTCTGGTCCTTACGAGGGCTAAGGCTTGGGTCCCGGATCTTGATCCGGAGGAGGGTTTTACAGGATTCCCCGACACAAAGGAGGATGGCTCACCTTTCACTGAAACTGATCTTTATGCATTGACGAAGGAAATGCGCCCCCTCGCCAGCAAGCTTGCCGCTGAATCGGATTTTTCAAGATATCATCCAGGATACAATCTGCAGAACGAGCGGGTGGAGCGACCGGTTTACGATACTGTCAACTTAATCCGCCGGTTCGTCCTCATACCTTTGCTCCTGACATTGATCCTTCTGAATTGATCAACGATGAAGTGTATTTCCGGGCTTTGGCGAAGATTGACTGGCGTGCGCCGGATTTCCAACTGCTTCATGAAGATGAAGATGTTCCGGAACAAGGCGAAGGCCAGCCGCCCCAGCAAGGAGATGCATAATCTTGAATTTTATCTCTGTAATCATAAGTGATATTCCAAAAAACAATGTTTCCAAACCGTCGGGCTCGTCATGCCTTGTAATAGGTTTAGCCGAAACTTAATGTGCCTCAATCCGACATTTTGTCTTTATGAAATACTCGTCAGTTGTCCTGTTGTCTGATGTGGTTGCCTTCATCTGTTCGCATAGAAAAAATATCGAAAAAATATGCCCTAGTGGCTTACCACTGGACGGATTAATTTGTTCTCTTTAAAACATCAAATAAGCATATCTTTATATTAAAGACAACTTTTATACCTGAGATGTATGTGGCCAATATACTTTAAACCGGTCAGGACTTTAAAGTCACTTTATGAAGGTCTTCATGAATCCAAATAGACACTCGAAATTCTCCGGCCCATCTTGACGATAAATCTGGTTCATCTTGTTTCAGAAAGTTGTAACCTTTGCCCGATACACGATCCGGGTTTTAATAAACGCCGGTTTACTTGGTTTGATATACATGATCCAGACTTTCAATTTGATAGATATGTGGTCAACTCGTGTAGCTGTTCCACTCAGTTTAAAAGGTTATAGAACACAAAAACACCAAAAAACATGCAATTTTTGCAAATAAGACCATGTAGTCGAGGCTTTTTCAAAGAGCTGCCAGGCTCAAAGCAAGGTTCAGCCAATCAATGGATGCGTGTACCATCCAGGGGGCCTAGCCAATCACTGAACGTGGAATTATCCAACTTTTCAGAGGGCCGAAAGAACCGTATAAAAATTATTCTGATCACTGGGACGCGGATTGGCCGACACTCCCAGAGGGCCTAGCCAATCACTGAACATGGAATTATCCAACTTTTCAGAGGGCCGAAAGAATCGTATCTATTATTCCGATCACTGGGACGCGGATTGGTCGACACTCCCAGGGGGCCTCCAGGGTTCCTCCTGAACCGGTGGGTCAATCTAAACCAATCACTGAACGTGGTACTATCCAACTTTTCAGAGGGTCGAAAGAAAAATTATTCCGATCACTGGGACGCGGATTGGCCGACACTCCCAGAGGGCCTCCAGGGTTCCTCCTGAACCGGTGGGTCAATCTAAACCAATCACTGAACGTGGACTTGTCCAACTTTTCAGAGGGTTGAAAGAACTATGAAACTAATCCGATCACTGGGAGCGGATGATACCAACTCCCAGAGGGCCTCCAGGGTTCCTCCTGAACCGGTGGGTCAATGTAAACCAATCACTGAATGTGGACTTGTCCAACTTTTCAGAGGGTTTATAGAACTTATCAAATTAATCCGATCACTGGGAGTAGATGATACCAACTCCCAGAGGGCCTCCAGTGTTCTGTTTGAACCTGTGGGTTTGCTTTTTATGGAGTCTTCTCTTCTTGAACCGGATATGATCTCCTGTTCCTGAGAGTTCTATTGCTCCTTCACATATCCTGCAAAAAATAGTTTCTAAACCGGCCAACATTGAAATATGATATTTGATAGTAAACTGGTATGGTTATTTTTCACAGGATTTTTGTATATGGAAAAAGGGCTGAGCCCCCGGTTTACCGAGGGTGCCGGTTTATTCATTATTCATAATATATACATAGGATACATTGGAGCACATGGCTCAAGTATAGTATGGCCGTAAATGGGCGATGTTCCACGGCCTCTTCGTCTCCTCTTCTGATGTCCGTGAATCCTTGTGTTCTTGAATGTCCACCAAGTAATATGAACCGTTGTGTAAATTCTTGCTGACCAAAAAGGGCCCTTCCCATGGTGGGGATAGCTTGTGCATGTCTGTTTGATCTTGGATGAGCCGGAGTACCAAGTCACCCTCCTGGAATGTCCTTGTTCTAATCCAGCGGCTATGATATCTGCGCAGATCTTGCTGATAAATTGCCGACCGCGCTACAGCCGTATCACGCTCTTCATCCAACCGGTCTAAACCGTCCTGTCTTGACTCTTCGTTGATTGCTTCCACATAGGCCGTTATCCTTGGTGAGTCATGGCGGATATCACTTGGAAGGACTGCTTCTGCGTCGTAAACCATGAAGAAAGGCGTATAGCCTGTAGACCGGTTTGGTGTAGTATTAATACTCCAAAGGACAGATGGCAATTCTTCAACCCAACAACCTGGGGTTCTCTGCAAAGGTGTCATAAGCCGGGGTTTGATGCCTCGCAAAATCTCCTGATTTGCCCTTTCAGCCTGGCCATTGGTCTGAGGATGAGCCACAGAAGATACATCTAATCGAATATGTTCTCTTTGACAGAATTCCTTCATTTCACCCTTAGACAGATTAGTTCCATTGTCTGTGATGATGTTGTGTGGAAAGCCAAACCGGAATATCACTTTTTTGATGAATTTAACCGCGGTTGCTGCATCACACTTGCTTATAGGTTCCGCTTCAACCCACTTCGTAAACTTGTCTACTGCCACTAGTAGATGAGTTTTTTGATCTTGGGACCGTTTGAAAGGCCCAACCATGTCAAGCCCCCAAGTTGCAAAAGGCCAAGTTATTGGTATCATCCGGAGCTCCTGTGCCGGAACAAGAGCACGTCTTGAGAATTTCTGACAGGCATCACACCTTCGGACCAGATCTGCCGCATCTGCATGCGCGGTTAACCAATAGCAACCATGTCGGAATGCTTTAGCCACCAATGACTTTGAACCGGCGTGATGACCACAATCCCCTTCATGAATCTCCCTTAGAATCTCACATCCTTCCTCAGCTGAAACACATCGTTGAAATACACCAGAAGTACTACGATAGTGCAGCTCTCCGTTTGCAATTGTCATGGACTTAGAACACCAGATTATCTGCCGTGCTTCCTCTTCGTCCTCCGGTAACTCTCCTCGGCTTAGGTACGCCAAATAGGGTAACGTCCAATCCGGAATAATATGGAGTGCTGCAACTAACTGTGCCTCTGGGTCCGGAACAGCTAGGTCTTCCTCCGAAAGTACTTGAACCGAAGGACTGTGCAATTCATCCAAAAAGGTGTTCGGTGGTACCGGTTTACGCTGCGACCCTAGCCGGCTCAGAGCATCGGCCTCTTCGTTTCTCCGCCGGTCTATGTGATCCACTTGATATCCCTTAAAGTGTCCTGCCACTACTTCAACTTCTCGCCGATAAGCCGCCATGAGGGGATCTCTGGAATCCCACTTGCCAGAAACTTGCTGTGCCACTAGATCTGAATCACCCAGGCACTTAACCCGGCTCAAATTCATCTCTTTTGCCAGTCGCAAACCGTGAAGTAACGCTTCATATTCTGCTGCATTATTAGTACAAGGAAATAACAAGCGGAGGACATAGCAAAATTTATCACCTCTGGGGGAAGTTAACACAACTCCAGCCCCCGAGCCCTCCAACTTTTTCGAACCGTCAAAGTGAATCGTCCAATAAGTAAGATCCGGCTTCTCCTCAGGAGTCTGCAACTCTGTCCAGTCATTGATGAAGTCTACCAATGCCTGAGATTTTATAGCAGTACGCGGTACATACTTCAACTCATGTGGACTGAGCTCAATGGCCCACTTGGCTACCCTACCTGTAGCTTCCCTGTTCTGGATTATGTCTCCCAACGGAGCTGAACTAACCACAGTTATTGGATGCCCTTGGAAATAGTGCTTCAGCTTCTGGTTCGCCATGAACACCCCATAGACCAACTTCTGCCAATGAGCGTACCTTTGTTTAGACTCAATGAGTACTTCACTCACATAATAAACCGGGCGCTGAACCGGATGTTCCTTCCCTGCTTCCTTGCGCTCAACCACAATCGCGACGCTGACTGCCCATGTGTTAGCAGCAACATATAACAGCAAAGGCTCCTTATCAATGGGAGTAGCTAAAACCGGTGGTTTTGCTAGTTGCCGTTTCAGATCCTCAAACGATGTATTTGCCTCATCACTCCAAATAAACCGGTCTGTTTTCCTCAACATTTGATAAAGCGGGATTGCCTTCTCTCCCAAGCGACTGATGAACCGGCTTAGCGCCGTGATCCGGCCAGCTATGCGCTGAACATCATTGATGCAAACCAGTTTTGTCAAAGATGTGATGGCCTTGATCTTCTCTGGGTTGGCTTCTATTCCTCTGTTCGAGACCAAGAATCCCAGAAGCTTACCAGCCGGAACACCAAAAGCACATTTTTCCGGATTAAGCATCATCCTGTAAGCTCGAAGATTATCAAAGGTTTCTTTGAGGTCCTCTATCATTGTTCTTTCTTCCTTTGATTTGACCACGATGTCATCCACATAAGCATGCACGTTCCTCCCTATCTGCCCTTTCAAACAATTCTGAACGCAACGTTGATAAGTTGCCTGTGCACACTTGAGCCCAAAGGGCATAGATACATAGCAAAAAGCACCAAAAGGAGTTATGAAAGCTGTCTTCTGTTGGTCTTCCACTGCCATTTTGATCTGGTGATACCCTGAATACGCATCCAGAAAACTCAGCCGCTCACACCCCGCCGTGGCGTCGATAATCTGATCAATGCGAGGTAAAGCAAAAGGATCAGTCGGGCAAGCTTTATTGAGGTCCGTGTAGTCCACACACATCCTCCACTTCCCATTCTTCTTTAAAACCAGCACCGGATTAGCCAACCATTCCGGATGAAAAACTTCCACTATGAACCCTGCCGCCAAAAGTCTGGCCACTTCCTCTCCTATAGCCTTGCGCCTCTCTTCGTTGAAGCGGCGCAGATACTGTTTTACCGGTTTAAACTTCGGATCAATGTTCAACTTGTGCTTAGCGAGTTCCCTCGGTATACCTGGCATGTCAGAAGGCTTCCATGCAAAGATATCCCGGTTCTCACGGATGAACTCGATGAGCGCGCTTTCCTATTTGGGATCAAGGTTAGCGCTGATGGTGAACTGTTTAGACGAGTCTCCAGGCACAAAATCAACCTGCTTAGTCTCTTCTGCTGACTTGAACTTCAATGCCGGATCATGCTCGGTAGTTGGTTTCTTCAGCGGAGTCATATCTGCCGGATCAACATTATCTTTATAGAACTTTAACTCTTCCGTGGCGCACACCGCTTCTGCATAAGCTGCATCACCTTCCTCACATTCCACTGCTATCTTGCGACTGCCATGAACCGTGATTGTGCCCTTATGACCCGGCATCTTAAGCTGCAAGTAAACGTAACATGGCCTAGCCATAAATTTAGCATAAACCGTCCTTCCAAATAGAGCGTGATATGGACTTTTAATTTTGACAACTTCAAAGGTGATCATCTCCGATCTGGAATCATACTCATCTCCAAAGGTAACTTCTAAATCAATCTTACCAACCCGATAAGCTGACTTACCTGGGACCACCCCGTGAAACACTGTGTTTGACGATCTTAACTTTTTATCTGTCAGACCCATACGACGGAAAGTCTCGTAATATAATATATTGATGCTGCTACCCCCGTCCATGAGGACTTTAGTAAACTTGTATCCTCCCACCTGAGGTGCTACCACCAAGGCAAAATGTCCAGGATTATCCACCCGTAATGGGTGGTCCTCTCTACTCCATACAATGGGCTGCTCCGACCATCGGAGAAATTGCGGCGTCGCCGGTTCTACTGCATTAACAGTCCGCTTCAAAACCTTCTGATCTCTCTTACATAAACTTGTGGTGAAAACATGATATTGCCCGCTGCTCAACTCCTTCGGATTACTCTGGTATCCGGATTGCTGCTGCTGTTGCGGACGCTGTTGCTGCTGGTTTCCCTGATTATTATAACCTCCTTGGCCCTGCTGCTGATTATTCTGACCATTGTAACCACCTTGATGATGCGATTGATTCCCCTGACCATTATAATTTCCTTGATTATTTTGGCCGCCTGCCCGGGGTTGATAACCACCGTTATTGCCCCTATATCCTGATCCGGAACTGTTCCCCTGATGACCCGAACCAGAAAATCCGGGCCCTGAACCGCCATGTGGGGGTCGGCTAGGAGGATTAAAACGGCCGTTCACTGCCTTCATAAGGGGTATGCACTCTCTCATAGTGTGCCTCGCTATCTGCCCCTTTCCTCTATGCTTTGGACAGGGTCGATCCAACTCCTGCTCCCAGCCCGGAGCTCCTCCGCCGGTTTGGAAAGCAGAGTCCTCCGGATTACCGTGAAAACCGCCTTGAACTTGAGTGTTAGCCACGAAATCTGAACCACCTTCTGCCTTCCGTTTGCCCAAAAAGCTTGAGGTAACCGGATTGATCGGCGCCGGTTTACCAGACTTGCTGGCCTTCCCCGCTTTATCTCCTTCTGCTTCCGGATACTTTGTGTTATCCGAGTCTCCGTATTTCACCAGGGCACTCATTAAAGTCCCCATGTCATTGCAATCCCTTTTAAGCCGTCCGAGTTTCAGTTTTAAAGACTCAAACCGGCAATTGTTCTCCAACGTCACTATTGCCGTACTAGGATTAATACCATTCGAAGAGTGTAAGATCTCTGCTACCCTTCGTACCCAAGCTGCTGTAGACTCCTGCTCTCCTTGCACGCAAGCTGCTAGGTCTATCACCGACATCGGCTGTTTGCACGTATCTTTGAAGTTTTTGATGAACTGGCTGCGCAGTTCCCCCCATGACCCAATAGAATTCGGGGGTAGGGCTTTCAACCAGGTCCGGGCCGTGCCCTCGAGCATCATAGTAAAATATTTGGCACAAGCCGATTCATCCACGTCCAGCATTTCCATGGCCATCTCATAACTTTCAACCCAAGCTTCCGGTGGTAAATCGGCTGTGTAGTTAGGTACCTTGTAGGGCCCTTTGAAATCTTTGGGCAGCTTAACACTCCATAAAGCGGGGATAAGACACTGCACCCCAAAGGAACTCGTCGTAACCCCCGTCTCTGCGGTGGCTGTGTGAACCGGCGTTGTTTGACGGATCTCCTCCCTGGCTCCTGACCTAACCCGGTTTGCCTCCGGAGCTTGTTCCGCTGCACCTGCCGGATTATCCTGCCTGCGCTGATGTCTCCTGCGTTCACTGCTAGACACTTCTGGCTCATCCCAATGCCTACTATAACTCCGGCTGGGACGTGGTGTTGAATGTAACCTTTCCCTGCTGTGAGAATACGCTTGCTGCTGCATCAACGCCGTATTAAGTAGCTTCTGGACCCTGCGCGCCTCTATCGCCACCGGAGATGTCTCTCCTGCAGGTAAAGCGGCCAAACGTGCTGCCGCTACAGCGATGTTATCCAAAGGGTTTGAATAATGACCTGGAGGGACGGGGATATAAGGTGCGGACGTAATCCGGCGCTCCTGTTCTGCGGTGGGTTGTTGAACCGGTTGCTCCCTGGCCGGAGGCGTCCTCCGGTTTACAGCCGGATGATGACTAGCCCCAGCCCCAGGTGTCCTGAACAGATTCGTTGACTCATAACCCGGGGGTATACGGGACCGGTACTTCCGTCCCCTTACTCCTTCCATAGAAGCTTGCTCCATCCTCAAATAAAAAGCTTGATCATCCAATTCTGCTTGCCTCGTCACTATCATCTCTCTTTCCGCCTTTAGGTCCTCCTTTAATTGATCGATCCGGCCTTTTAACTGAAGGAGCTCTGCATCATGATGCGCCTTGTCTGCTGGAGCTACTACTTCCACCGCTTTAGCTGTGAACTCCTCGATCAAGGTGGATAGAACTTCAGTAAGGGAGGTATTTGAACCGCTTCCCCCTGCACCAGCTTCGGCTGTCGTTCCGTTCATCGGGGGCTGTGAACCGGCCATGAAAACCGCCACCCGGTTTGGCGGGTCAAAGGGGCCCGGAATACTGTTTCCATCGGACTCGCCCTCGGACCGGCCGTCCCGCAACTGATACAGAGATTCAGTTTCCCCGGATGAAGACTCGTCATCTGAGTAGACGATTGTTGCACCATCAGATTCTGATCCGTTCTCGGCTCGACCTCCGTGGATTGCTCCAACGAACACGCGCTTCACGGCGGGCTGAATCTGGGCCGATCTCGCACGCTGAGCCGGCTCGACGATGTTGGGGAAGATGTCCGGCTCAGGTCCTGGTTCGCCGATTTTGCCGATGAAGACTTGGATGCTGCCGAAGGGAACCCGGTACCCGTATTCGATCGAATCGGCCTCCGGTCCCCAACCCGCGTCGTCGATGTAGATGCGGCCGCGACGACTCTTGGTCATCCGGCCGACTGCGTAACCCTTGAGCCCTTCGAAGCCGCCTTTCAAGAACTCGAAACCATCGTGCGCAGGCCCCACGGTGGGCGCCAACTGTCGTGGAAATAACACGACAGATGTCCGGTTTAGCGGACTTGATGATGGAACCATCGCACGGGTTAACTTCAAAGGGTTCATGGCACACAAAGACACAGAGGGTTTTATACTAGTTCGGCCCCTTTCGAGAAGGTAAAAGCCTACGTCTAGTTGGTTTGGTAATGCTTGGGCGTCGGATTACAGGGAGCGGATTCGCTTTGCCTGTGCCTCGACGGGTTGATTGTTGCCCGTCCCTGAACCGTCCAGGTCGTCCCTTTATATAGAGGTAACGCCTGGTCCGGTTTACAGAGTCCCGAGGCCGGCTCATATCTGTGTCCGCCTCGGTCTCTGTCTTTTCTTTCTTATCTCTCAAGTTACATCTCTTGGCGGTTTACAAACCACACTTCTATACATGGGCCTTGAAATCTCATGGGCCGTAGTTTCTACTAAATATTACAACCAAGTATAATATAACTAAGCCGGTTTATACCTGCTAGTCATATCCCTGACAGTTAATGAAGGCATTGTCTTGGGACATAAAATTTCTGAAAGAGGTATTGAAGTTGACAAAGCTAAAGTGGATGCTATTGAAAAGATGCCATGCCCTAAGGACATCAAAGGTATACGAAGTTTCCCTGGTCATGCCGGGTTTTATAGGCGGTTCATTAAGGACTTCTCCAAAATCTCCAGGCCTCTGACTAATCTCTTACAAAAAGATATTCCTTTTGTCTTTGATGACGATTGCCTAGAAGCATTTGAAATACTTAAGAAAGCATTGATCTCTGCACCTATTGTCCAGCCTCCTGACTCGAATTTACCCTTTGAGATTATGTGTGATGCTAGTGATTATGCTGTAGGAGCTGTTTTAGGGCAAAGAGTTGATAAGAAATTGAATGTTATCCAGTATGCTAGTAAAACTCTAGACAGTGCCCAAAGAAATTATGCCACTACTGAGAACGAATTTTTAGCAGTTGTATTTTTGTGATAAGTTTAGACCCTATATTATTGATTCTAAAGTAACTATTCACACTGATCATGCTGCTATCAAATACCTTATGGAAAAGAAAGATGCTAAACCTAGACTTATTAGATGGGTTCTCTTGCTGCAAGAATTTGACTTGCATATTATTGATAGAAAAGGAGCTGAGAACCCCGTAGCAGATAACTTGTCTAGGTTAGAGAATATACTTGATGACCCACAACCTATTGATGATAGCTTTCCTGATGAACAACTACCTGTCATAAATAATTCCCGTACTGCTCCATGGTATGTTGATTATGCTAATTACATTGTTGCTAAGTTTATATCTCCTAGCTTCACATACCAGCAAAAGAAAAAGTTCTTCTATGATTTGAGACATTACTTCCGGGATGACCCACATCTTTATAAAGAAGGAGTAGATGGTATTATTAGACGTTGTGTACCTGAGCATGAACAGGAACAGATCCTACGCAAGTGCCACTCCGAAGCTTATGGAGGACACCATGCGGGAGATAGGACTACACATAAGGTACTGCAATTCGGTTTTTATTGGCCTACTCTCTTCAAGGATGCCCGTAAGTTTGTCCTATCTTGTGATGAATGTCAAAGAATTGGTAATATTAGTAGACGTCATGAAATGCCTATGAATTATTCACTTGTTATTGAACCATTTGATGTATGGGGCTTTGATTATATGGGACCGTTTCCTGCCTCTAATGGGTACACACATATTTTAGTTGTTGTTGATTATGTTACTAAGTGGGTAGAAGCTATTCCAACTAGTAGTGCTGATCACAACACCTCTATTAAGATGCTTAAAGAAGTTATTTTCCCGAGGTTTGGAGTCCCTAGATATCTAATGACTGATGGTGGTTCACACTTTATTCATGGTGCTTTCCGTAAGATGCTTGCAAAGTATGATGTCAACCATAGAATTGCATCCCCTATCACCCACATACTAGTGGTCAAGTAGAACTAAGTAATAGGATGTTGAAACTAATCTTGCAAAAGACAGTTAATAGGTCTAGGAAGAATTGGTCCAAGAAACTTGATGATGCATTATGGGCCTATAGAACTGCATACAAAAATCCTATGGGTATGTCTCCATATAAGATGGTATATGGAAAAGCTTGCCACTTACCTCTTGAGCTAGAACACAAGGTATATTGGGCTATTAAAGAGCTCAATTATGACTTCAAACTTGCTGGTGAGAAGAGGCTATTTTATATTAGCTGTCTTGATGAATGGAGAACCCAGGCCTATGAGAATGCCAAACTGTTTAAAGAAAAAGTTAAAAGATGGCATGACAAAAGGATACAAAAGCGTGAGTTTAACGTAGGTGATTATGTCTTGCTATTCAACTCTCGTTTAAGATTTTTGCAGGAAAACTTCTCTCCAAGTGGGAAGGACCTTACGTTATCGAGGAGGTCTATCGTTTCGGTGCCATAAAAATCAACAACTTCGGAGGCACAAATCCGAAGGTGGTGAACGGTCAAAGAATCAAACATTATATCTCAGGTAATCCTATAAATGTTGAAACCAATATTATTGAAACCATAACCCTGGAGGAATACATAAGGGACACTTTCCAGAATGATTCAGCCTCCGAAAAGGAAGAGGTATGTGATACAATAAGTAAACCGACTCCAAAACAGTTCTAAAGGCAATTTTTCTCCGTTTTGGAATATTTAGAAAATAGAAAAATAAGAAGCAGTCCGGAGGGGACACGAGGCGTCCACGAGGGTGGAGGGCGCGCCCACCTTCCCAGGGCGTGCCCCCTGCCTCGTGGACACCCCGTGTGTCAGGGATATTACTAGCAGGTATAAACCTGCCATGAAGGTCCGGATTAGACTCAGAAGGTTGTATTATTACAAGCCCAATAAAGATATGTAAAAGAGGGCGTAGCCCGTAGAGGTTTAGGGCCTATGTATAAAGCCCACGGTTTGTAAACCGACGTACCATGTAACTTGGGATGTAAGGTAGAAAGAGTAGAGACCGAGGCAGACACGTTTATGAGCCGGCCTCGGGACTCTGTAAACCGGACCGGGCGTCGCCTCTTATATAAAGGGACGACCCGGCGACGGTTCAAGGACAAGAAAGAACAGCTCGAGACACAGGCAAGCAGATTCGCTCCCTGTTCATCGACGCACAAGCAATACCACACCAAACTAGACGTAGGCTTTTACCTTGATCGAAGGGGCCGAACTAGTATAAACTCCCTGTGTCCTTTGTCCGCTTTAACCTCTTCAAGTTAACCCGCGCGATGGCCTCACACCTAAGTCCCCTAAACCGGACATCTGCCGTGCTAATTCCACGACAGTTGGCGCTCACCGTCACGATGGTTTCGAGTTCTTGAAGGGCAGCTTTGAAGGACTCAAGGGTTACGCAGTTGGCTGGATGACCAGGAGTCGTCGCGACCGGATCTACATCGATGATGCAGGCTGGGCCCCCGAGGCCGGTTCAGTTGAATACGGGTACCGGGTCCCCTTCGGCGGCATCCATGTCTTCATCGGCAAGATCGGCGAACCGAGACCTGAGCCGGACGTCTTCCCCAACATCGTCGAGCCGGCTCTACGTGCGAGATCGGCCCGGATTCAGCCCGCCATGAAGCATGTTTTCGTTGGAACCCTGCACGGAATACAAGCCGAGGACGGATCGGATTCTGGTGGCGAGACAGTTGTCTAATCTGACGATGAATCTTCATCCGGAGAGACCGAATCTTTGTATCTGTTGCAGGACGGCCGATCTGAGCGGGTGTCCGATGGCGATAGTATTCCGGATCCCTTTGATCTGCCAAACCGGGTGGCTGTTTTCATGATTGGATCACAGTCTATGCAGCAGCCCTCGGTGACCGGGGCATTCACCGCAGAGGCAGCGGGAACCGGGGCAGGCAACCAAATCCCGTCGCCTTCTGACGTCTTATCCACCTTGGTCGAGAATTTGACGGCGCTCGCAACAACAGAAGTGGCCCCTGCCGACAAGGCGCAACATGATGCGGAGATCCTTCAGCTGAAGGGCCTTGGATGCGGAGAAAGCCAGGATGGCTACAAGGCAAGCAGAGCTAGACTCCCAAGCTTTCCGGCTCAGGGTGGATCAGAATTCTGCGCAGGAAGTAATGTACAGAAGACAACAAACTCGTCTACCGCCGGTTTACGAGGCGAGGAATCTCTTTGGCACACCAGGAGAGGGAGCCAGTAACCGCCCAGAGGTAAACCGGGGAGGAGCTCCGGGGACTGGCGCGTCGTTTCAGCCGTAGGCCGCAGAGCAAAACCACCAAGTTGTGCCAACACCGCACGTCCCCACCCCTCCCGGTCATTATTCTAACCCATTGGACAACATTGTCGCCGCCGCTTCACGACTGGCCGCTTTACCCATCGAGGGGACATCCCCCATGGCGATGGAAGCATGTCGGGCTATGGAGTTGCTGGACACGGCGCTGACACAGCAGCAGGCGTACTCTTATAGCAGGGAAAGGATTCATTCAACCCCCCGCCCAAGCCGGAGTTACACTAGGCACTAGGATGAATCGACTGTATCTAGCAGCGAGCGGAGACGACACCGTCACCGGCAGGATAATCCGGCGGGAGCAGACGCACACGCCCAAGAGGCGATAAACCGGGCTAGACATACCGCCAGCAAGGACACCCGTCAAGCGACGCCGGTTCACCCCACCACAGCAGAGACGGGAGTCATGGCCAGTTCCTTTGGAGTGCAGTGTCTCATCCCCGCTTTACGAAGCATGAAATTACCCAAAGACTTCAAAGGCCTGCGCAAGGTACCCAACTACACGGCGGATCTGGCTCCAGAGGCGTGGGTGGAATGTTATGAGATGGCTATGGAGATGCTTGACGTGGATGAAGCGGCGTGTGCCAAATACTTTACCATGATGCTTGAGGGTACAGCCCGGACATGGTTAAAGGGCCTACCACCTAACTCCATTGGATCATGGGGTGAGTTGCGTCGCCAGTTTATCAAAAATTTCAAAGACACGTGCAAACAGCCAATGTCGGTGGTAGACTTAGCAGCATGTGTTCAAGGAGAGCAGGAACCCACGAGCAGTTGGGTGCGGCGAGTATCAGAAATTCTGCACTCTTCCAATAGCATCAACCCTAGTACGGCGATAGTGACGTTGGAAAACAATTGCCGGTTCGAGTCTTTGAAACTGAAGTTAGGACGGCTCAAGCGTGATTGCAACGACATGGGAACGGTCATGAGTGCTTTGGTGAACTATGGGGATTCTGATAACACCAAGTACCCAGATGCAGACGGAGACAAGTCTAGGAAGGCGAACAAAGCTAGTAAACCAGTGCAGGCCAATCCGGCAGGTACATGTTACAATGGCAATCGAAAAGCGGAGGGCGGCTCAGATCTCGTGGCCAATACCAATGTTCAGGGAAACGGGCAGCGCCGCAAGGGTAAACCACCCCCGCCCAGCGAGGGGCTATCCTTCAATCTAGATCAACAGCTAAGTGTGCCTTGCCCGAGACACAATACAAAGGGAAACCCGACTAAGCATAGTTGGAAGGAATGCCGCATCATGCAGGAGGCCCTGAAGCAGGCCAGATATAACCGCGGGCCCCCCGGCGGCGGATCAAGTTCCGGTTTTCAGGATCCGGGTTATCAAGGTAATGGATCCGGATCAGGATATCACGGCGGTAACAATAACTACAGCGGCAACAGCCAACATCAACAGAACCAGCAGCATGATCAGGGTGGTTACAATAGCCAAGGCAATCAGCAGCGTCAGCAGCAGCAGCAATCCAGATATCAGAATAATCCGAAGGAGCTAAGCAGTGGGCACTATCATGTTTTCACCACAAGTTTGTGCAAACGAGACCAGAAGGTGCTGAAGCGGGCAGTACACGCAGTTGAACCGGCGACACCACATTTTTTACGTTGGTCTGAGCAACCCATTGTGTGGAGCAGAGAGGATCACCCGCCACGGGTTGATAATCCGGGCCAGTTGGCATCAGTGGTCGCACCATAGGTGGGTGGCTACAAGTTCACAAAGGTACTTATGGACGGCGGCAGCAGCATCAACATCCTATACTATGAGACTTTTTGGCGTATGGGGTTGACAGATAAGAAGTTGAGACAGTCCAACACAGTATTCCACGGAGTGGTGCCAGGTAAATCGGCTTACCCAGTTGGGAAAATTGATCTGGAAGTCACCTTTGGGGATGAGCGGGATTCTAGATCAGAGACAGTGACCTTTGAGGTCGTAAAGATCAAAAGCCCGTACCATGCTTTGTTTGGGAGGCTGGTTTACGCTAAGTTCATGGCTAGACCGTGCTATGTTTATCTGCAGCTTAAGATGCCGGGTCACAAGGGAACCATCACGGTTCACGGAAGCCGCAAGATAGCATTGGAATGCGAGGAAGGAGACGCAGCTTATGCAGAGGCAGTGTGTGCAACGGAGGAGTTGAAATTCTACAAAGAAAACATTGATCCGGCGGATATGTCCCCGTTAAAGAAGCCAACTACAGAGCATGATCCGGCGTTGAAGTTTAAATCGGCGGAGGAAACCAAGCAGATTGACTTTGTGCCGGGAGACTCGTCCAAGCAGTTCACTATCAGTGCTAACCTAGACTCCAAATAGGAAAGCGCGCTGATCGAGTTCATCCGTGAGAACCGGGATATCTTTGCATGGAAGCCTTCTGACATGTCAGGTATACCGAGGGAACTCGCTGAGCACAGTCTTAATATTGATCCGAAGTTTAAACCGGTCAAGCAGTATTTGCGCCGCTTCAATGAGGAGTGGCGCAAGGCTATAGGTGAAGAAGTGGCCAGGCTTTTGGCCGTAGGATTCATAGTTGAAGTGTTTCATCCGGAGTGGTTGGCTAATCTGGTGCTGGTGTTAAAGAAAAATGGAACCTGAAGGATGTGTGTTGATTACATAGACTTAAACAAGGCTTGCCCCACTGATCCTTTTGCTCTCCCCCGTATTGATCAGATTATTGATGCTACGGCAGGATGTGAGCGGCTAAGTTTTTTGGATGCATATTCAGGTTATCATCAGATCAAAATGGCAGTTAAGGACCAGGAGAAGACAGCTTTCATAACTCCTTTTGGAGCCTTCTGCTATGTATCCATGCCTTTTGGGCTCAAGAGTGCCCAAGCAACTTATCAGCGTTGCGTGCAGACCTGTTTTAAAGGACAGATCGGAAAAAATGTCCATGCTTATGTTGATGACATTGTGGTGAAATCCAGGAAGGAGGAGACACTGATAGATGACTTAAAAGAAACCTTTGGTAACCTCCGGGTTTATAAGATGATGCTTAATCCGGAGAAGTGCGTTTTCGATGTTCCAGCAGGCAAGCTCCTTGGATTCTTAGTATCAAACAGAGGAATAGAGGCTAATCCAGAAAAGATCAAGGCAATTGCATGCTTGGCTAAACCGGCTTGTATCAATGATGTCCAGCGCGTAGCAGGCCGAATAACAACGTTGAGCCGATTTATCAGCCGTTTGGGAGAGAAGGCGATTCCGCTTTATCAGATGCTGAAAAAGACAGACCTGTTTGTATGGAGCGATGATGCAAACGCGGCATTCGAGGACTTGAAGCAGCAATTAGCAGAACCGCCAGTTCTCGCTGCCCCTGTTGACAAAGAGCCATTGCTGTTATACGTGGCCGCCAATGCCCGTGCAGTTAGCATGGCAATTGTGGTGGAGCGCAAGGAAGCAGGTAAGGAATATCCGGTTCAGCGCCCGGTTTACTACATCAGTGAGGTTCTTATTGAGTCAAAGCAAAGGTATCCGCACTGGCAGAAATTGGTATACGGCGTGTTCATGGCAAACCGGAAGCTGAAGCACTATTTCCAGGGCCACCCAGTTACTGTTGTCAGCTCAGCACCATTGGGGGATACAATCCAGAACAGAGAAGCCACGGGCAGAGTGGCGAAGTGGGCCATTGAGCTTAGCCCACACGGATTGAAGTATGTACCCCGTACTACTATAAAATCCCAAGCACTGGTAGATTTCATCAATGTTTGGACAGAAATGCAAGCACCAGAGGAGAAGCCGGATCATACATACTGGACTATACACTTTGACGGTTCAAGGCAATTGGAGGGCTCGGGGGCTGGAGTCGTGTTAACTTCCCCACGAGGTGATAAGTTTTGTTATGTCCTCCGATTAACGCTCCCTTGTACTAACAATGGTGCTGAGTATGAAGCTCTCCTTCACGGCTTACGGATGGCTAAGGAGATGAACTTGAGCCGGGTCAAGTGCTTTGGTGACTCAGATCTAGTGGCACAACAGGTGTCTGGCAAGTGGGACTCTAAGGATCCGCTCATGGCAGCTTACCGGCAAGAAGTTGAAGCGGTTGCAGGGTACTTCAAAGGATATCAGGTGGACCAGATAGACCGGTGAAAAAATGAAGCGGTCGATGCATTAAGCCGACTGGGCTCTCAGCGTAAACCGGTTCCGCCAAATACCTTCTTGGATGAATTGCATAGTCCGTCGATACAGATACCGTCGGAAGAGGATTTAGCCATTCCTGATCTGGAAGCACAGCTAGTTGCAGCACTTCACGTTATTCTGGATTGGACGCTCCCTTACTTGGCGTACCTGAGCCGAGGTGAGTTGCTAGAGGATGAGGTTGAGGCTCGGCAGATAATCCGGCGATCCAAATCTATGACCATTGTCAATGGAGAACTTCATCACCGCAGCGTCTCAGGGGCTTTTCAGCGATGCGTATCATCAGAGGAGGGCTGTGATATTCTTCGCGAGATTCACGAAGGAGATTGTGGTCATCATGCCGGTTCAAAGTCATTGGTAGCTAAAGCTTTTCATCATGAGTTCTACTGGTTAACTGCTCATGCTGATGTGGAGGACCTAGTCAGAAAACGTTATGGTTGCCAGAAATTTTCACGGCATGCTCATGTTCCGGCACAGGAGCTACGGATGATTCCAGTTACTTGGCCGTTTGCAACTTGGGGGCTTGATATGGTTGGACCCTTTAAAAGATCCCAAGATAAGAAAACCCACCTGTTGGTAGCAGTGGACAAGTTTACAAAGTGGATTGAGGCAGAGCCTGTCAGTAAGTGTGATGCAGCAACAGCGGTTAAATTCATCAAAAAGGTAATTTTCCGGTTAGGCTTTCCACACAACATCATTACTGATAATGGCACCAACCTATCTAAAGGAGAGATGGAAGAGTTTTGCCAAAGGGAACATATTCGCCTGGATGTATCTTAAGTGGCTCACCCTCAGTCCAATGGTCAAGCGGAGAGGGCCAACCAAGAGATCTTGAGAGGCATCAAGCCCCGGTTTATGGTTCCTTTGAAAAGAACACCCGGTTGCTGGGTAGAGGAGTTACCTTCTGTCCTTTGGAGCATCAACACTACGCCTAACAGGTCTACAGGTTATATGCCTTTCTTCATGGTATATGGTGCTGAAGCGGTTCTCCCTAGTGACATCCGTCACGACTCACCACGGGTGGCAGCTTATGTTGAAGCGGATAATGAGCAAGCAAGACAGAACATCTTAGACCGGCTGGATGAGGAACGGGACACGACTGCAGCACGATCAGCAATTTATCAACAAGACCTGCGCCGGTACCACAGCCGCCGGGTTAAGACCAGGACGTTCCAGGAGGGGGATCTAGTGCTCCGGCTCATCCAAGACCAGACCGATATGCACAAGTTATCCCCACCTTGGGAAGGACCCTTTGTGGTCAGCAAGAATCTGCATAACGGTTCATACTACCTGATCGACGTTCGAGAGCATAAGGACTCACGTACAGCAGAGGAAGAGACGAAGCGGCCATGGAACATCGCTCTTCTGCGACCTTACTACACTTGAGCCATTGGCTCCGCTTTATGTATCATGTATATATTATGATTAATAAATAAACCGGCGCCCCCAGTAAACCGGGGAATCAGCCATCTTCTTCGAAAAGAGTATTATATGGGAGTTCGCTCAGGTGATATCCATCTAAAGTATATTTCTCTTGATATGTATCATTTTCATCAAGAAAACAATTGCTTTGATCCGTATATTTTGATATGCAGGATAATTATTTATTAAGGGGACCAAAGAGGGTTTGTTGCACAGCACAACTCAAACATAGGTACCCGGCCTCCTAAACCGTCACCCTTGATACATCAAGGGACAAGCCATTGACAAAACATCGAGTTGATCACCTAAAGACAAGATCCCTCAGAGGTCTTGAAACATTGGGTAGTATCGATGAAAACATCAAGTATGGAGCCTGGCAGCTCGCAAAAAGCCATTGACAATCATCAAGTCGATCACTTAAAGACAAGATCTCTCAAAGGTCTTGAAACATTGGGTAGTATTGATGAAAACGTCAAATATAGAGCCTAAAGGCCACTCACAAAAATCCTAGAGCCTAAAGGCCGCTCACAAAAAGCCTAGAGCCTAAAGGCCGCTCACAAAAAGCCTGGAGCCTGGCAGCTCGCAAAAAGCCTCGAATTTGAACCTGGCCGCTCACAAAAAGCCTCGAATTTGGAGCCTGGCAGCTCGCAAAAAGCCTCGACTACATGGTCTTATTTGCTGAAAATGCTTTGTTTCTGTGATTTTACAAATTTTGTTTTTAACCAAGTCTATTGATCTGGGATTGGGCAACTACAAGGTTGTCCATATATCTTCAAAGTTAAAAGTCTGGGTCATGAACACCAGCATGAGTTAAACCGGTGTTCATTATAACCCAGATCGGCCATCAAAACCCAAATAAGAGGGCTAAGAGCCTCATCAGCGCCTACGCTTTCAACTATGCCTACCGGATTAAGGTTCATATACACACTTAATTTGCGGTATGATTGTGATAAATAGTTATTCTTTTGATATACATATGTATTGGAGCAGTGTAATTGGTCCGGTGGTAAACCGCCAGGACATCTTTTCAGTCTCATTCATGCAGGCACAGATAACATAAACGGATCAGGCATGGCAAAACAGAGGATTAGATTGACAGATGCCAAGTCAAGTTGTGCTATCCATATGAGGACAAAGACAATGTTTCAAACTATCCTATTACAAGGCACCCCCAGGCCTGAATAGATTAAAGTTTTGGCAAAAATATTCAGCAACTACAAATTAAACCGGACGGTTTACGACTCCTCTTCACACTGCAAAGGCTGAGGGTCAACTTGTGCCGGGTCTTCATCGGCTTCAGGCAATGGCTGGAAACCAGGAGCGCGCCAATCAAGCTTGGAGAGTGCACGGAAATACATTTCTTCATCAATAAGATCTGACGGATCAATATCTGGAGCGAAAGTATGGCCAAGAACTGGTGGTATCAGATTTTTAGTGTCGTAAATCGGCCGCTCTACCCGCTCATTTTCTAAGTCATAGGCCGGATGATACCTTGTCAAATCCGCTTCATCGGCAAGCTTACTGGCAAGCGGGCGCATGTCCTTAGTCAGAGCACGGAGGTCTTCGGCAGAGAAGACTAACCCGTCCTCTTTGTTGCTGGGATAGCCGTTCATAGCTTCAGTCGGGTCAAAATCCGGAACCCATGCTTTGGCCCGGGTCAGCGCCATCAGAGAACCGGCCCGTGCAGCAGACTTCTTCACCTCTACCAAACGCACAGGCAGGACAGATAGTTTCTCCAAAGTGGCTTGGATGGTAGTTGGTGCTGGTTTATTATGGGACATAGCACTAATAACCCTCTGAGCACCGGAATAGAGCTGCTCTACCAGGGTATAGGTTGCCTTGAGTTTCTTCTGGAAATCATCTCCAAGATGTGTTATGCGCCTCCCTGTATACATTGGTCGAGTTAAACCGGAGCGGAATAAAGATTGCATGGATAAAAAACATATGCAGATGGGTACTCACCGAAGATAGCAGAAGTCATTAGTTCTATTTGATGTCTTAAACCGGTCAGCTCCTGCGTAACCGGATTAAGAACAGCTTCAGCGTCCTTTGCTATTTTTTCAAGAGCATTCCTCTGCACTTCCCATGTGGACTTCTCCGCTTCAAAGTCTTTTTTCAATTTCTCCATGTTGGTCAAGGTAAGCACAAGTTCTTCCTTGGCTTTGGCGGAGGCAGTTTCATTAACAGCCAAGCTATTCCGGAGTTCAGTTACCTCCGAAGCCCTCCGGGTCAAGTCCGCCTACAAGGAAATCAAACGGATTAGAAAGACAGATCAATCAAGTCTCAAGCATATAACAAGTTATACACTTGACACTTGGGGGCTAATGTGCAATTGAAGTAACGAAAGAGAATTTCAGAGAAGTCCCAAGCGCATAAAACAAGTTATACCATTGGCACTTGGGGGCTAATGTAAGTTCATTTTCAGATACAATGGAAGTCCCGGTTCACCTACAATGAAGCTAAACCGGCACTTGGGGGATACTATGGCCTAAAGACAGGATTGCAAGATCACAAAACATAGACAAGTAAAAGGAAAGAAAATTACCTCATACTTATCCTTCATCATATTAACCAATCCGGCTTCATAATCGCGGCTGGTAAAGAGCCGGTTCAGATACCTGGAATGAAGTTCCTGGGCACTCGACTGGGCATAGCTGGATAAGTCTGTGCTCCACTTGCCTTTGTCTTGTTGAAGTTTTTCCTCCTTGGCAGTATGCCTGGCCAAGGTGACAGGCTCGGTGGGAGCAGTGAAGCCTAGCCCGGTTATCACAACATCTGCGGATGAGGCAGCAATTGGTTGGAGGGGGACAACATTAGGCGCCAGACTGACAGTAGCCGGGCTAGCCCGAGGAGGGCTAACACGGACAGGGCTCGCCGGTTCAGCTGCATTCTCCGTATTATCATCTCCCGGAGCAGCAATGTCGTCACGATCCATAGGAATAGGGTCATCAGACTGAGCTTCAGGGTTATCTTCTGGAAGGATAGCCGCTTCAGGGTCACCGACCGGTTCAGCGGCGGTAGTTTCAGCAGCCTCTTTGGTTGCTTTTGCCTTCTTACTAGGCTTCGGCATTCTGGTAAAAATCAAAGGAACAATGAGAATCATGAAGTTAAAAACATGAAGGTAAACCGGATGTTTGAAAAAAGGACTTACCCAGGCACGGTCTTCAGCACGGGGACCTGCGTAGCAGTTGACTCTCCGGAAGAGGACAGAGAAGCCTCCTGATAGTTAGGATCAGACGGTTTAAGCGGTTTACGTATGAGGCCGACTTTTGGATGAAAGAGAGTTGGAGAAAGTAAAACCTCGGAGCGACGCCTGCGAGCCGGCGTAAGAGGTATTCCGGATGACTCCACCACATGGCCACTATGGCGCGTGGTCCGGCGTGCTTCATGCTGCTATTTCTTCAAAAGAAAGTTGGGATCCAATTGAGCGTAAGGATGAGAAAAGGGATATTTCCGAGACACCCGGCGGATTTTGGGGGGCAGCGGTTCTGAATCAGAAGAAAGAGAAATTACCTCAACTCCCGCCGCTTTACTTCCTTCCGCCAGATCCTGTGGAAAGGCATTGTTAACATAAATGTAGACAAAGGAAAGTCAAAGCATATAAGGTGTAATTCGTACCTCCGAATCCGGATCCTCCTCCTCAGGGTGTGAACCGGAGGCAGCAACAACCTTCTTCTTCTTAACAACATAAGTTTTCCGGTGTGGTTGCCTGGCCGGTTTATCTTGAGATTTCCTCTTCCAGAAGGGATCGTTGGCCTGTGTAGAAGATAGGAAATAAATGGAAGACAATTGATATGGCCGGATTAAAACAAACATGAAAAGATCGGGAAGGACTTACCACTGGCGGTTTATTGGTTTCGCAGAACGGAGCTAAACCGGTCCGGCTGCACTCCTCCAGAGGGATGTTTAGCATTTTCTTCGCGGATTCAGTAACTTTGTCTTCGGGAAGTATTATGTCAGTGTGGCGCTGAGGATCATCCGGTTTGCCGGAGTATTCACACATCAGATTTGAGCGCCGGCTTAATGGAAGGATGCTCCAAGAAAGCCAGCAGCGAACAAAGTCGACTCCGGTCAAGCTGTTGGCTATGAAGGCCCTGAGCTTAAAAGCTGAGGGGCAAACCGGGCACGATCCGGGGCGCTGAGGCGTTGTGGCAAGGGGTGATCTGTTGCTAGGCGATAGGCGCGGTAACCCGGCAGTGGGTTCTTTCCTTCAGGTGAAGTGTCCTTACAATAGAACCACGTTTGGTTCCATTCTTTGGGGTGGCTGTGAAGGGCAGCATGAGGGAAACTCACATCCTTTCCCTTTTGGATACCGACGCCACCCAATTCCTGATGCGGCCCGTCAGTAAACTCTGTCCGCCGGTTCAAATGGAAAAAGTCTCGGAACAGATCCACTGATGGTTCTTCTTGAAGGTATGCTTCTGAAAAGACTTGGAAATTGCAGATGTTTGACATAGAATTCGGGCCTACATCTTGAGGGTGGAGCTGGAAAGCGGCTAACACATCCCGGAAGAATTTTGAACCGGGAGGGCTGAAACCCCGGGCCAGGTGATCAAAGAAAACTGCAACTTCTCCCTCCTTAGGCGTAGGAGGACACTCATTTCCTGGGGCCCGCCAGTGTAGAACCTCCTTAGGACCCAGAATACCGATTGAAGCAGCGTTTGTTAAGTCATCCTCAGTGATCCGGGAAGGAACCCAGTTGCAAGCGACGAATTTCTTGGCCATTGTTTTGAATGAGGAAGTGCTGAAAAGTACAGTGCAAAATCCGGTTTACCAATTGCTAAAGCATAAGCCGGAGCATTCTATAAAATTATGGGCCTAATTGACGGTTTGCACAAGGGACTAATGGTGTTACTAATCCGGAAGCATATATGAGTGAGGCAGCTATCGGTTCATGATGATAGGGAAGGCAGAAGCTAAACCGTCAATTACGGGATACAGGCTTACGTGTGAACCGTCAAGGAGACTATATGACACGCAAATTATGACTAAACCGGTAAGGTGAGCTACAGATCTAAAGGTGTGAGAAACAATTTTCACAGAAAGACAAGGTAAACTTAGATCTAAGGCGCAAGGAAAATGATGGAATAAATACAAGTTATATTCAGGGAAGACCGCAGAGGTTCTCTACAGATTGAATCTAAACTAATAAGGTTAGATGAACTAAGGATGTGAGGACAGAGCAGAGGCGCATTGATTCAGTTCGAGCTTAAATAAGTTTAAATCTATAGCAAGGCTGACCTACGGGAAAGAACTGCAAAGCTTCGAGGGTTCATGGCAAAGCTACGGAAGAAACCCTAGAGTAAGATCTACGGGGAAGAAGAAGGAGTACCTGAAGAAACAGAGGACGGCGGTGAAGTTTCTCTGGTGACGTTCAGGTCGATGCAGCGGCCTGGCTCGAGGATGATGGTGAGCTTGATGCAGCGGCGGCGGAGCTTCGAGCGATAGAGACGGAGGAAGAAGAAGGCAGAAGGGGAAAAGAGGTATGCCCCAGCGGTATTTATAAGCCAAAGAGATGAAAACGGTCAGCGCGGGAGTCGAGGAGGCCAAATATTGGATAAAGACCGAGCTATTGCCTCGATTTTTGGTGCGGCATTTAAAGAAAGGTAACAGACAGATGCGAGCATTAAATGCGGAGATGATGTCACGACGGACTAAGGCGATTCCATGAGATGACGCCGTGTGTCCCCCAGACTCCGTTTTCTTGTGGGATACTCCTTTTTGTCGGTAAAAATTCATTATATATACTCCCGAAGGTTTTGACCACTTTATGACGCAAAAATCCTCTGTTCTTGTTTCGAGCTGTTTTCTGCTAGGGTTTGCGAAGCCAGGCATCCTGTCGTCTCCCTCCTCCAACAACGAAGGCTACGATGCTTGGCTAAAACATAGATCTGAACAGGGAAGGACCCGAGGAGATCCACAAGGAAAAGAAGATCAAGATGGAGGTGGAAGATTCGGCTCCAGCATCGGGATAAGAAGACACCTCTAAATACCTTCCTAATCTCTTTACCTCAACTGAGATAGAAGCTTTCAGGGTGATTGAATTAGCTCAGATTCGAAAAAAACATCTCACAAGTGAAAATATTTTGTTGAAGGATTACATAGCTGCACTCAAAGGTATTATCCGCAAGCTGGAGGATCTCCTACGCTCAATATATGAGGATCCGCCGTCACTACTTTCAACTTCATCATCACCACCCCCGAAGAAGGAGACATAATCATATGGGTATGGGCACTCCCCTTGGCAACTACCAAGCTTTGGGGAGTGACCCCGGTATCGTATCACCATCACTCTTATCTTTACTGTTTTACTTAGTTCGATCCTTTTGGTAGTATCTTGATCTAGTAGAATAAAGTTAGCATGATCTAGTTGTGAGCTTTTGCCTTGTGAGCTTTACCCTTTGTAATCGAGTCCGTGAGTTATATAATAAAGATCAGTGTTGATTCAAGGGCTTGATTTCCTCACTTGGATCATGATAAAAAGAAAGAAAACATAAAGAGTATCAAAGAGATCATATCGATCTTATGGGAAGTAATGACTTCACATACAAAAGTATGATAAATAAAAGTTGTTGGGAGTTGACAAACATAGTTTTGGTCATCGTTGCAATTAATAGGAAGTAATAAAAGAAGAGAGGCTTAACATACAAATATACTATCTTGGACATCTTTTATGATTGTGAGCACTCATTAATGTATGACATGCTAAAGAGTTGATGTTGGACAAGGAAGACAACATAATGGGTTATGTCTTCTTATATCCGAAATAAAGTATATGGTCATGGATCATCCAACATGTTGAGCTTGCCTTTCCCCCTCATGCTAGCCAAAACTCCTCGCACTAAGTAGAGATACTACTTATGCTTTCATATATCCTTAAACCCAGTTTTGCCATGAGAGTCCACCATACCTACCTATGGATTGAGAAAGATCCTTCCAAGTAAGTTTTCATGTTGCAAACTCGCTAAAATATGTATGATTTATTAGTGTGGGAGAAATTAGCTTTATACGATCTTGTGATATGGAAGTAATAAAAGCGACGGACTGCATAATAATGGTCCTTATCACAGGTGGTAATATAAAGCGAAGTTCTTCTATGCTAAGACTTTGTGCATCCAACCATAAAAACACATGACAACCTCTGCTTCCCTCTGCGAAGGGCCTATCTATTATTCTTGCCTTATAAGTGTCAAGGTGAAATCCACCTTTCCTTTTTACATTTTATCCTTTGGCAAGCACATTGTGTTGGAAAGATCCTGACATATATACCCACTTGGATGTAAGTTTTCATGATCTATTACTGTTGACATTACCCTTGAGGTAAAAGGTTGGGAAGCAACACCATAAGGCCCTATCTTTCTCTGTGTCCGATTAAAACTCCATAAACATAAGTATTGCGTGAGTGTGAGCAATTGTGAAAGACTATATGATAGTTGAGTATGTAGGCTTCCTGAAAAGCTCTTATATTGACTTTTTCCGATGTTACAATAAATTGCAATTGCTTCAATGACCGAGATTAAAGTTTGTTAGTTTCCAATGAAGTTTATAATTCATACTTGATATTGTGGATGAATTGTTACTTTAGCATAAGAATCATATGACTATATTTATATAAGTTGCTGTTATGAGAATGATCATGATGCCCTCATGTCCGTATTTTGTTTTTATTGACACCTCTATCTCTAAAACATGTGGACATATTTTGCGATATCGGCTTTCGCTTGAGGACAAGCGAGGTCTAAGCTTGGGGGAGTTGATACGTCCATTTTGCATCATGCTTATATGTTGATATTTATTGCATTATGGGCTGTTATTATATGTTTTTTCACAATACTTATGCCTTGTCTCTCTTATTTTACAAGGTATACAAGAAGTGGGAGAATGCCGGCAACTGGAATTCTGGGCTGGAAAAGGAGCAAACTCTGGAAACCTATTCTGCACAACTCCAAAAGCCCCGACTCAACAGAACTTCGTTTCAGAAAATATAAAAAATATCTGGCGAAAGAAGTACACAAGGGGGGCATCGGCTGTCCACGAGGGTGGGGGGCGCGCCCCCCTACCTCGTGGCCCAGCCGGAAGGCCCCCGATGCCCATCTTCTCCTATATGAGGTGTTTTGACCTAGAAAAAATCAGAAGGAGGCTTTCGGGACCAGACGTCGCCGTCTCGAGGCGGAAACCAATCTAGGGCTCCGGCAGAGCCGTTCTGCCGGGGATACTTCCCTCCGGGAGGGGGAAATCGTCACCGCCGTCATCACCAACAACTCTCCCATCTTGGGGAGAGCTATCTTCATTAACATCTTCACCAGCACCATCTCCTATCAAACCCTAGTTCATCTCTTGTATCCTATCTTTGTACCCAAACCTCAGATTGGTTCCTGTGGGTTGCTAGTAGTGTTGATTACTCCTTGTAGTTGATGCTAGTTGGTTTATTTGGTGGAAGATCATATGTTCAGATCCATTATGCATATTAATACCCCTCTGATCATGAACAATATTATGTGTTGTGAGTAGTTACTTTTGTTCCTGAGGACATGGGAGAAGTCTAGCTATTAGTAGTCATGTGACTTTGGTCTTCGTTCTATATTTTGATGAGATGTATGTTGTCTCTCCACTAGTGGTGTCATGTGAACATCGACTACATGACACTTCACCATTATTTGGTCCTAGAGGAAGCCATTGGAAAGTAATAAGTAGATGATGGGTTGCTAGAGTGACAGAAGCTTAAACCCTAGTTTATGCATTGCTTCGTAAGGGGCCGATTTGGATCCATATGTTTCAGGCTATGGTTAGGTTTACCTTAATACTTCTTTTTTAGTTGCTGATGCTTGCATTAGAGGTTAATCATAAGTGGGAGCTTTGTCCAAGTAAGGGCAGCACCCAAGCACCGGTCCACCCACATACCAAATTAATCAAGTACCGAACGCGAATCAGATGATCGTGATGAAAACTAGCTTGACGATAATTCCCATGTGTCCTTGCGAGTGCTTTGCTTTATATAAAAGTTTTTCCTGGCTTGTCCTTTGCTACAAAAAGGATCAGGCCGCCTTGCTGTACCTTATTTACTTTTACCGTTTGTCACTTGCTACCAATTACCTTATCACAAAACTATCTGTTACCTATAATTTCAGTGCTTGCAGAAAATACTTTACTGAAAACTGCCTATCATTTCCTTCTGCTCCTCGTTGGGTTCGACACTCTTACTTATTGAAAGGACTACGATAGATTCCCTACACTTGTGGGTCATCAGGGGTCGACGGTGGTGATGAACAATATCCCGTGGAGTCCCGTTTTGCGGTACGGCACACCCCTCCCGATGAATAGACTCCTGTTTCGTTCGTAGCGCACCAACACAAGTCCGTTTCCTCTGTTTTGCGGCACGCCACATTTCTCCCGACGAACAGGACCCCCGTTTCGACCGTAGAGCTCCAACACAAGTCCGTTCCTCCGTTTTGCGGTACGCCAGACCCCTCCCGATCAACAGGACCCCCGTTTTGACCGTAGGAGGTCCGTTTCCTCCGTTTTGCGGTACGCCAGACCCCTCCCGATGAACATGATCCTGTTTCGAACGTGGCCGGTCGAACACAAGGCCGTTTCCTCCATTCTGCGGTATGCCAGGCCTCGTTTCCATCGGCTGTTCCGTCCAAGCCCTCCCGATGAACACGACGACGCATTCCGTTCCGACTGGGCCGGTTGGCTCCCCATGAACACGATGATGACACTGTTTCTCCGTTCTGACCCAGCCATGTACACGAGCCCTGGCCGTACGTATGCGCGAGTAGGCATTCGAGACCCTGCCCGTATGTACATACGTGGCCATATTTTCTTTCTTGCACATTGGCCGTTGTACGTACGTGTACATGCTACGTGCGCGCCTCTACATCGACCAGTATGTACATACACGTTCGCGAACAGAATGACAACGGTATGTACACTTCGACCAGGTGGGTCCTGACTGTCAGGCACTTCCTTTCCTACGAAGATGTAGCTGGTGGGTCCCAGCAATCAGGGGAGCGAATCGTTTTTCACTCGGACGCACTTCCTTGCGTGCGAAGATGTAGTTGGTGGGTCCCAGCAGCCAGGGGGAAACGTTTTTTTCGCAAAATACGGTCGCCCGTCTGGTGGGTCCCTGATGTCAGGTGGAGGAATAATTATTTTATAAGTATTAAGGAGGCACTTCCTTGTTGTGGCCGTGGACCCAGCTGTCAGCCTCTCCACGTATAGTCCACGTCCGATGGAAGCTGTTCCTTGACCACGTTGACCACGCCGCGCCAAGAGCACCAGAGTGGTGGACGACGGCGAGGCCTAGGAAGGGGACGATGCGGAGCCGGGGAGGACGCGGCAGTGGATTCCCACGCGTAGAGGAGTACGAGGGTTCACTGGTTCACTACGGTTTGAGGCTGCCGTCGCTGCAGAATAACAAGGGGTGTGGGTGAGTGGAGTGATGGCGTGGCCAGTGGTGGGAGTAGTAGGGGGCGGTGAGGCCTCCGCGGCAGCACAGCCGGCCACGAGAGGCAGGAGCACGAGGCACGACCAGCACTGGTTTGGGCGGCTGGAGCAAGAAGACCAGAGGTTGAAGGAGCACTACGACCGTTGGATGGACATCGTACGGTCACTGGAGCTAGAATCGTTCATATTGACTAACTTGACAAAGCACTCCGTCCCCGTCAACTTAGTAGGCCCACAAGTCAGCCACCCACCAAGGTGGGTGCCAACTAGCAAGGGGAGTATTCAGTTTTTTGTGCATAATAAGGCGGCACTTCCAGTGGGTCTGAGCTGACAGCGGGGGAACGTTTTTTCGCGAAATATGGTGGCCCGTTCGGTGGGCCCCTGCTGTCAGGTGGAGGAATAATTATTTTCCGTGTAATAAGGAGGCACTTCCTTACGGCTGTCGTGACCTAGCTGTCAGCCTCTCCATGTACAGTACTCTTCCGATGGAAGTCGATCCTTGACCACGTTGACCATGCTGCATAGAGAGAACCAGGGCGGTGGACGACGGCGAGGCCTAGGAAGGGGACGACGCAGAGCCGGGGAAGACGCGATAGTGGATGCCCACGTGCAAAGGAGTATGAGGGTTCACTGGTTTGCTGCGGTGTGAGGCTGTCGTCGCCGCAGAATAACAGGGGGTGTGGGTGAGTAGAGAGATGGCCTGGCCAGCATTGGGAGTAGTAGGGGGCGGTGAGGCCTCCACCGCATCTTAGCCGGCCATGGGAGGCAGGAGCACGAGGCACGACCGGTGCTGGTTTGGGCGGCTGGAGCAAGAAGACCAAAGGTTGAAGAAGCACTACAGCCGTTGGATGGACATCGCATGGTCATTGGAGCTAGAATCATGCATATTGACTAAGTTGACAAAGCCCTCCGTCCCCGTCAACTTAGTAGGCCTACAAGTCAGCCTGCCACTATACTGGGTCCCAACTAGCAGGGGGAGTATTCATTTTTTTGTGCGTAATAAGGAGGCACTTCCTTGCGTGCGAAGATTTAGCTGGTGGGTCCAAGCTGTCAGCGTCCGTAACATTTTTTTGCGAAATATAGAGGCCCTTTTGGTGGGTCCCAGATGTCAGGTGGAGGAATCATTATTTTGCGCGTAATAAGGAGGCATTTCCTTGCGTGCGGCCGTGGACCCAGCTGTCAGCCTCTCCACGTACAGTCCACTTCAGATGCATGTCGGTCGTTGACCACGTTGACCAGGCCGCGCCGAGAGCACCATGGCGGTGGACGACGGTGAGGCCTAGGAAGGGAATGACATGGAGGCAGGGAAGACTCGACAGTTGTTTCCCACACGGAGGGGATTACGATTGTACGAGGGTTCACTAGTTCGTCTGCCGTCTCCAGAGAATAACAGCAGGTGTGGGTGAGTAGAGGGATGGCTAGGCCAGCGATGGGAGTACGGTGGGGTGGTGAGGCCTGCGTGGCAGCACAACCGGCCACGGGGAGGAGGGAGCAGGCAGTCCCGCCGGTGCTTGTTTGAGCGGCTGTTGGATGGACATCCAACAGTCATTGCTTGTGCGTCAACCTTTTTTTAGGAAAGCCTCAAATATGTGGAAAACATCATACAACCCATCTGCCATTATTTCTAATAATCTACATCCCATTTACTAATTATTAAGGTTTTTTTTGGAGCCCATATCCTTTTTGTTAGCATTACAACCCATATTGTGGCCATGATTAAAAAGTTATACGAAATTTTGCATATTTCGGTGCGGTCCGAACTATTTTTAATCCCGAAATTTCGAGTCATATTCAAACTGATTTAAAAAATAAATGTATATCAATATAAAATCCAACAAATTGTCCACGCATAAAAATTAATGCAATTTAAAATCTCGAAATGAGAAAAATAATTTTGAAACTAATTGCCGGTTTGATGGGTTTTAAAAATGTACATCCCATTTCTCATTACTGATAGGCCATTTTCTCGGCCAGCCAAATGAAGCTCTCCTCATCTTGAAAGATTTGCAGACCAACAGGCCTGACAAAGCGACTTGGCAAATCACAAAAAAACTGTGCTATGGCTATGGACCCAGGTGTCAGCCTCTCCACGTACAGTACTCTTCCGATGGAAGTCGGCCGTTGACCACATTGACCACGCCGCGCCGAGAGCACCAAGGCAGTGGACGACGGCGAGGCCTAGGAAGGGGATGACGCAAAGCTGGGGAAGACGCGGCAGTGGATGCCCATGCGGAGAGGAGTACGAGGGTTCACTGGTTCGGCTGCGGTGTGAGGCTGCCGTCACCGCATAATAACATGGGGTGTGGGTGAGTGGAGGGATGGCCCGGCCAGCGGTGGGAGTAGTATGGGGGCGGTGAGGCCTCCACGGTAGCAGAGCCGGCCACAGGAGGCAGGAGCAGGCGGCACGACCGGCACTGCTTTGGACGGCTGGAGCAAGAAGACCAGAGGTTGAAGAAGCACTGCGGCCGTTTGATACGTCCAAAACGTATCTATAATTTCTGCTTGCTCCATGCCTCTTTTGTGTGATATTGCTATGATATTTATACACTTCCATACACTTTTGATCATATTTGGACTAACCTATTAACTCAGTGCACCCCAGTGCCAGTTTCCGTTTTCTGCTGTTTTTGTATTTCAGGTTTTCCCATCACGTAAACTGCCAGAAAAATCCCGGAAAAATTATATAAAAAATCAGCGTTCCGGAAGCTTCCATACGGCCGAAGTAGGGCCAGAGGGGGGCCACCAGGGCTCCAGGCGCCCTGGTGGCGCGGCCCCCCTCCTGGCTGCGCTGGGGGGGCGCCTGGGCCCCCCAGGCCTCCGCTGATGCCCCCCTTTGGCATATATTTAACACGCGTCCCGAAACACTCGAGGACGAAACCTTTTTTCGCAATCTCATCTCTGTTCCGCCGCCGCCGCGTTTCCAAGATCGGGAGCACCAGGAGAACTCTTCCCGGCACCCTGCCGGAGGGGAGGATTACCACCGGGAGCCTCTCCACCACCATGGACGCCTCCCGGATGAGTTGTGAGTAGTCTCCCTTGGACCATGGATCCATGACCAGTAGCTATGTGATGTTCTCCTCCCCTTCTTGAGCTTCACTAATTAGACCTCATGAGCTGCCCTACATGATCGAGACACATATGTAATCCTTATGCTGTTGCTATGTTGAGTTTGCTGGGATCCGATGGATTGTGAGATTATGTTCAGATTGTGTTTGAGTAATATATTTGATTCACCTCTTTTATATTTATGTTCGTAAGTAATTCTTGCATGTTCTCCGTTGTTATTTATTGCTTTGGCCAAGTAGTAGGTAGTGACTCCAAGAGGGAACGTTATGCTTGATTGTGGGTTCATGCCCCTCGATGACTAGCTTGAGTGACAGAAACATGAGTCTAGGGGATGTGCTGTTGCCACAAGGGGGAAAACAACGGTGCTTGTGCCCGCGGGTGCAAGGATTGTTTACTTTACGCAAAGTTCTTTTAATGCAGTTGTCTGTTGCTTTGAGTTTACACTATGGGTGGGACTCGCAACTTAATACCAGCGAGATGTTCTGGATAGATATCTCAAGGTGGATGATTAGTAGTAGATGCAGATGGATTTCGGTCTACTTGCCTTGGCGTACCGCCTATGCTTTGAACCTCTACCTTTCTTGGAACATAGTTAGCATTGGTTTGCGCACATAATTCTGTCAATTGCCCCGCTGTAACTCGTTTACCCCACATAGCTGTTTTATCGTCTTTTGGGAGAGAGACATCACTAGTGAACATCATGGGACCCCGGTCCATATTACCATCACTGATCACATCCGCTATTTACTTTCTGCTTTTACATGCTAGTTACAGTTTTACCTATCACTATTATCTCTTGCGTTTGATCCTTTGTAAACGACAAGGCCGGAGGGATTGACAACCTCTCTGTACTCGTTGGGAGCAAAGTTATTTGTATCTGTGTGCAGGTCCAAGTTGATTGCTAATATCTGGCGCCGTTAGCAGTTGACACCTTCTTGTTGAAACTAGGAGTCTCAGGGGAAATCGATCCTTGGTATCTTTGCCAAGGGAAAACTACCGCTACAATGCATCTCAAACCTTCCACTTGGGGTAACCAAAGAGGGGCGAGAAGCCATCAAGCAAAGTTTTCTGGCGCCGTCGCCGGGGACTCCACTTTTCAAGATAGGGGAGTTGCACGCTATCTTTTACCTTTGCTTTTAGTCTTGTTAGTTTACCTTTCAGTTTTGCTTTAGTATCTTTTATCGAAAATCACAAAAATAGTTATCTTGCTTGCTCGCTGCTATGGGTTCCACCGAGAACACCAAGTTGTGTGACTTCACTAGTCACAACAACGATGACTTTATCTGCACGCCTATCACTACACCTGCCAACCTAGTTATGAAAGATCAATTCTCCGGTGCTGGAGATGATGCTGCTTTACACTTAAACAATTTTGTTGAACTCTGTGATATGCAAAAGTACCAAGAAATAGATGGTAATATTGTTAAGCTTAAGCTTTTTCCTTTCTCCTTGAGAGGAGGAGCTAAAATTTGGTTTCAATCTTTGCCTAGAAATAGCATAGATTCATGGGACAAGTGCAAAGATGCTTTTATTGGAAAATACTATCCACCTGCTAAAATTATCCAACTAAGGAGTAACATAATGAATTTTAAACAATTGGATAATGAACACGTTGCCCAAGCTTGGGAACGTATGAAATCTCTTATCAAGAACTGCCCTACTCATGGTTTGACTACTTGGATGGTTATCCAAACTTTTTATGCAGGCTTGAACTTTACCTCGCGGAACTTGTTAGATTCGGCCGCGGGAGGAACCTTTATGTCAACTACACTTGGTGCTGCCACGAAGCTTCTCGATGAGATGATGACCAACTATTCCCAATGGCACACCGAACGCGCTCCAACAGGTAGGAAGGTAAACTCTGTCGAGGAGATTTCCTCCCTAAATGAAAAAGTTGACTTGATCATGTCTCTACTTTCGAAGCAATCTTCTATTGATCCTCGTGATGTTCCTTTAAATTCTTTGATTGCTCAAGAACAAGTAGATGTGAACTTTATCTCTAGAAACAATTTTAATAACAATGCTTATAGGAGTAATTTTGGTAGCAATCCTAGACCGTTCCCCTCTAATTCCTATGGGAACAACAATGCTTATCCTAGCACCAAGAACTCCACCCAAGGGGATAGAGACATGCCTAGTTATGAGAAACTTCTAGAAATAGAGAAGGCCACTAAGAACTACATGCACACCCAATATGAACAAAACAAAACCTTCTCGAGGAAATTAAATGAGCATACTGCTATCTTACGAGACATTGGTAGACAACTAGAGAGCCTAAATGTTGAGATTTCTAACCTCCAGACTAGGCTCACTATCACTGAGACCCAAGTTTCCAATATGTCCCACACACAAGCCACCTTGATAAACCAAATGGCAGCTAAACCCGAAGTGGTTGCACCCCTAGAGGAGGAAGAAGATAGAATTAAGAACCTTCCTACCCACCACACTGTTGCTACTATCCAAGTTGTTGAGGATATCCAAACTCTTAGCACCCAATGCACTCCTGGTCCCATTGGACCTATTAATGGTGATGCTATGACTATAGAAACTACCAAACAAGTGAACCTAAAGGACACCACTACCACTATACTTGATAGTAGTGACCTTGATTTTGATAATTGCACTCTTACCGAAGTTATTGATTTCCTTCACAAGATGTCTAGAGATCCCCGCACCAGCACGCTTAATCTTGCCTTCACCGAGCATATCACTAATGCTCTCATCAAAGCTAGGGAGGAGAAACTTAGAGTAGAAGCCTCCATACCTAGAAAGCTAGAAGATGGTTGGGATCCTATGATTAAAATTAAGTTGAATAACTTCTCTTGCTATGCTTTATGTGATGTTGGAGCTAGTACCTCCGTTATGCCCAAAAGAATATATGATATGCTTAAATTGAAACCTTTTGATTCTTGTTCTTTTGGTGTTCGTCTCGTTGATTCTTCCATAAAGAAACCTTTGGGGAGGATCGACGATGTTCTTATCGTTGTCAATGACAATTACATTCCCGTTGATTTTAATATTATGGATATTGAATGTGAACCTTCTTATCCAATTATTTTGGGACGTCCTTTTCTACGCACCGTTGGTGCTATCATTGACATGAAAGAGGGGAATATAAGATTCCAATTTCCTCTCAAGAAAGGGATGGAACACTTCCCTAGAAAGAAGATTAAGTTACCTTTTGAGTCCGTTATACGGGCTAGCTATTCTTTTACTCTTGATAAAACTTGATCTTTTTGCATGATGCCTAGCTTAAAGGCATAAAAGAAAGCGCTTTTGGGAGGCAACCCACAATGAATAAAATTTTATTTTGCTTTTGTTGTGTCTTGATGTTGTTACTACAGTAGCATCATCATTGTATCTTTGCTTTTCAACTTTGTGCCAAGTGTAGCCTCTGATTGCAAGAAAGTTCAAAAGTTGTGACGTGCTGTCCAGGAAACAGATTCTGTCCTTGGATAGAAAAATTCGTATAAAATCACCAGATCATCTTTTTGGTCTGAATTTTTTCTACAGCGTGCTCTATACAATTGTCTTTCGGGCTTCTGTTCTAAGTTTTTTGATTAGAGTTGCAGAAGTGTGACGCCCGAGACCGACGTCCCAGAAGATTCTAGAAGGTTCCAGAAGATTCCAGATGTTCCGGGTTGCCCGTGGGTTTCTTTTGAGCTTGTGTTATTTATTTTTGCATTGCATCATGTCATCATGCCATCATGTCATTAATCTTTTGCATCTCAACCTAATAAATTGTGTGGGCCTTCGGTCCATTTAAATCGAGGGAAGAATGTCTTCTCTTTAAAACATATAAAAGCCTCTCAATATTTAGGGAGCTATATTTAAAATATTCCAATTTGTTGGAATTACCCCAACACACTTGCATAATTTCCCCATGTCTTTTCACTTCGAGTTTCACCTTCAAAATCTTGACAATAATTCTTTTCCGTTGTTTCGAGGTTCCTCCAAAAATTTGAACATTTTTGGAGACTTCAATAATCAAGTCTTAGTTCAAACTATTTGAATTAAAATTCAAATATGTTTGAATTATTTCTCCGTTCACGCCTTTTCTATTTTTCTCGGACAATGCTCTTTTTATGCTGCCCGAGAAAATACTCCTTTGTGCAACTTTTGCCCTAACCCCCCTCCGCTTTCTTTCTTCTCTTCTTTGTGTTTTTTTAATGCGGAGATAGACCTGCTGGGCCGGCCCTCCCAGCAGCTCCCAGCCGCCCCAGCCACTTGGGCGACCTCCTCCCTTCTGGCCCATCTGGCCTCAAGGCTCAGCTCGCATCCCCGCTGAAACCCTAGCGCTCCCTTCGACCGGTTCGCTCCTTCTCTTCCCTCGTGCCGCCGCCACCTGCCTTTTTTTCCCTCGACCCAATCGACCTCGAGGCCCTGTTTCCTCGCTCGCCCGAACCCCCCAGTACTCCCGATCCTGCTCCCTGGCCCGAGCGCCCAGGCCCGAGCGTCGCCCCGTTCCCCTCGGCCCCGTCCCTCCGGCCATGGCGCCCGCCCGGTCGGCTGCCGCCGCGTCGCGCTCGCTCCTCCGGCCGGCGAGGCCCCCGCCTCCTCGTCTCTGGCCCTCCAGCCAGGCCGCGCGGCCGTCCTCCGGCGTCCTCCTCCGCCCGAGCCCGGAGCGCCCTCCTCCATCTTCAACCGCGGCCAGAGCGCTCCTCTCCCGCAGCCACAGCAGCGCCTGGATGCGCCCTCCATGGCCTGAGCCGGCCAGCCAGGGGTCCCTGCGCCTCGCCCCAAACGGCCCCTCCGACCGTGCCGCCGTCCAGCGCCGCGGCCAGGCGTCCAGACGCGACCTCCCTCCGTCCAGGCTCCCTCCTCCGTCCTCAGAGCGGCGAGCTGCTGGCCCTCGCCTCGTCGTCCGCAAGAGCAGCGCCGCGTGCCCGCGTCCCGGCCCCGAGCGCCGTTCCCGGGCCGAGCTCTGCAGTCCCGCGACCAGCGCCATGGACGCTGGCCCTTCCCATGACGAGGGCCCCTGCCTCCTCTTCGCCAGCCGCCCCAAGCACCGGATCCCGCGGCCTGCTTCTGCCGTGTGGTCTCCCTGCTGCTGCTCCAAGAACGCTGTCCCGCCGTGCTGTAGTTTTGTTTGTTTTGTGTTGCTTCTGTTGAGTTGACAGGAGAACCGTGTACGAGACCGAGATCCGTGTACCCCTTCGAGTCGCCGACGACCTTCTAGTTCGACTACTTCACGGGACCCGTCAAGTCCGACTACTACATGAACGAGTACCTCAACGCCCGATGTCAAGTTCGACTACCGTCGCCGCGAGGACGTCCGAGGCCGCGACAAGTACCCCTTCGGAGACGAGAACGTCTACTTCCCTCTACGACACGTGTGCCACGACTTGCGAGAACGACTTCTTCCTCTACGGCCGTGTACCACTACTTCCACTACGTCCCTCGATGATCTCGAACCGTCCCGAAACGAGTGTTTCGAAGGTATAACCCCGAGACGTGACCCGTGGAATGCATGCTTGTTTGTGTTGTATGAAATGTTCCCCTTGTGTGCATCGTGCCCGTTCCGACCTTTTGTCGAGCTCCTCGGTTGCCTCGTCACCGACTCGTGGGAACCCGGTAACGGGATCAACCCACTTCCATCTCGTTTGACTCGCTCACGCCATCTACCTTTTGCACCGGTCTCTCAACGAGTTACCGGAACCGATATGTTGCCGTGGCATCATTTTCGGAATCGTTGCCGTGGCACTCTTTTCTTTCCACCACGGTGACAAATGCTTCTTATCTCTTTTAAGTCAACCTTTAATTAATAATTGCATAAACTTGATCATATCATCCGCATCATGTTAACAACCTTGAATGTTTAATTGTTGTTGCTTTATAATTATTAAACATGCTCATGGGGATTTTCCGGATATGTTGTTGTTATTTCCGGCCTCATTTAAAATGCCTAAATAGTGTAGTTTCTTTATGCTTCACCTCTTGCCATGTTAAAAACATTTAATCTTGTCTTGTAAATAATGAGAGTCAACTAAATAATTAAATGTGGTGTTTCGTCAATATGCAACTTGTTGCATATTGATCTCCACTTAACTTGTAGTGTTGTTTGTGCACTTTGCCATGCCATGCATAATTAAACCGGACATGCATCATACTTGTTTGTGCATCGTATGCCTTGTTTATGATTGTGTGTTTACCGTGTTGTTTGCTTCTTTCCGGTTGCTTCTCTTGTTAGCTTCGGTTTCGTTCCGGAGTTGTGAGGATTCGCTCGATTGTTGCTCCGTCTTCTTCGTGGACCCGTTCTTCTCCTTTGTGGAATCCCAGGCAAGATGACCGAACCCGGATACCATTACTATCTTTGCCTATTGCTAGTAGTCTCGATCTATAGTTTTGCCTCGATGCCCATGTCTTTCTTGTCAGCCTCCTACTTGTAACCAATTGCCATGTTTAACCAACCAACCTATGCAAACCGTTGCTTGGCTAAGTACGCTTCGCTCAGCCCCTCTTATAGCATTGTTAGTTGCAGGTGAAGATTGAAGATGCTTGCTTCATGTTGAAGTTTGGTTGGGTTATATCACACTATATAAATGCTAAATGAAATCATCTATATACTGGCAGGGTGGAAGGCTAAGCCTTTTGCTTGGTGATTTGTTCCACTCATGCCGTTAGGAACCGTATAAACCGGTGTTATGTTCCTTGATTATGCGTTCCTAACACGGTTGGGGTGTATGGGACCCCCTTGATAAACCGCTAAGTGCTAAGTCTTTTCCAGCAAGTCCCAACATTGGTACTATTTGCCTCATAACAAACTAATAAAAAAACTTGCATGTGGACTAGCTATCCCTTTTACTTAATTCAACAACCCCGGGCCAGTGCTCCACATGAGTGTTGGTCCGAAACGGGGAGTCTGCGGGGCCACCTCGAGGAAACTCAAGGTTTGGTAAAAACCTGTAGAATCGCCCATCCGGTCGTGTCCTGAGACTTAGATACGCGCGGCTACTATCAGGGTGTCAACACGCCGGGAGGATTTGCTGGATTAGCCTTACCTTAGTTCGGTTTAACTTGAGCACGGGATTCCGAGAATACTCGGGTCTTCCCACCTATGGAGTTGCGACTCCGCGGATCGTGGGCTTGTGATGGGCCAAGTTGGAACACCCCTGCAGGGTTTGAACTTTCGAAAGCCGTGCCCGCGGTTATGTGGCAGATGGGAGCTTGTTAATTCCGGTTGTAGAAAACTTGACACAATGTTTCAATACACTACCAGCGTGTGTACCATGACTGTCAATTTCCGAATAGGGATTCGGGAGTTGAACACGGTGGGGTTATGTTTGACCGGCTTTAGCTAGGATCACTTCGTGATCATCTTTCGACCGATGCTCTTCTCTTCTCGCTCTCTATTACGTAAGTTAGTGCTAGTTGCTGCTGCAGACTCTTGTTTGTTCCTTCACCTCATATTCTTTCTTCAGCCTTGTCCTCACCCAAGGCTTAAATAGTCTTGTTACCCGGGAACGGGATTGCTGAGTCCTCTGTGGCTCACAGTTACTTCACCACACCAGTTGCAGGTTCAGCCGAGTTTGATGCAGGAGTTGGATCAGTTCTTCACCCGGGAGCCCGATGAAGATCGTGGCTGTTTGCTTGAGACGTTTCGATGTTCAGTAGTGGTTTCTACTAGGATTCGATCCTGACCTGTGGCTTTTGTTGTTTTGGTATCTTTCTTTTGGATCTTACCCGTAGTCGGGCTGTGATGTTTTGAATGATGATTGTTTATGTAATGTATTGTGTGAAGTGGCGAGTGTAAGCCAACTATCTCCTTTTGCTTTTTAATCCCTCTTTTACATGAGTTGTGCAAAGATACCAAACTTGAGATCATTCTAGGATGGGCTTATACCTTTAAGTCGTGCCTCGACACGTAGGAGGTATAGTCCCATCCTGGGCATTACAAGAAGTGCCCCAAAAAAATCATTTACTACCTGCTGTTCTGTTTTTCACAGATTCTGTCCTATTTTGCCTTTCCTTCATTTTGCAAACCTTGAGCTTGCTTTTTCTTTGCAAAAACCTTTTGGCAATCTTGAGAAACAGTAGACCTTCAAGAATATCCTTATTTCCATCAAGAAACAATTATTTTATTATGGGTACTAACCTCGCTAATCAGATTATGATGAGTTATGTATGAAGGGAGTTTTCAAGTGTGCGAGGGAAGATGATAAAAAATTCAGGAGTGTCAAGCGCTCAAGCTTTGGGATGCCCCCATGCACCCCCAAGAAATATTCAAGGAGACTCAAGCGTCTAAGCTTGGGGATGCCCCCGTGCATCCCCTTCTCCATCAACATTATCAGTTCGTCTTTCGTTCCACTATATTTTTATCACTTCATGTGTTATGTGCTATGCTTGGAGCGTCTTGCTTTTTAGTTTTCCTTTTTAGTTTTCTTTAGCTTTTCATAACGAGTTGGAAATCAACTTTTTTTGTGTGGGAGAGAGACACGCTCCACTTCAACCTAGAACACAACATAGAATTTTCATGTTTATCTTTGATGTGTATGTTCTTGGTCTTTCAATAGCTACTATCATGTTCAGCTCTTAGTTTTCATGCTTATCTTTTTAAAGAGCTTTTGTTTAGTTGGTCGCTTGAACTCTCTTTAGTTATCATGCTTATCTTATTAAGAGAGTTTGCTTCTGTTGCATTGGTCGATATGTCTATGACAAAAATGCTACGTGCATAATGGTGCTTAGTAGTTCATGTTTTCTTATGGTTAGTCTCAAATAGCTGGGGGGTTCCCAATGTGTTATTGGAGTACCAACATGATTTGTTTGCCTATGATGTGGTATGGTTTAGTAATATCTTCCTTCAAGAATTTATTTTGATTGACTTGGCGTATGCCCACGCATATTTAAGACTGTAAAGAAAGTCTGTCAAGCCTTGATGATCTTTAATTTCTGAGTAGTGATATAACTTCCATGCCTGATTCAATGTTGCTTTGTCGCTCTGCATGATTATGATTATCATTGCTCTCTTAGTTGGTCGCTCCCAGTCTTTTGCTAACCTCCACCTATACTAAGCGGACTGACTGCTTGTGCATCCAAAATCCTTTAAACCAGTTATGCCATATGAGTCCACCATACCTTCCTATACATGGTATTTACCTGCCATTCCTAACGAAGACTTTCATGTACCATCTCGAAATTATTCAAAAAAAAGCATTTCTCTTTGGTGCCTCTGTTTTAGTTCATGAGGAAGTAGTAGTTAATTCATGATCTTTTTAAGTTGGACAAGCTTCACCCCGGGATTGCATGTCTAATGTGCAAACCCATAATACGAGAAGGAACTGGCATAGAGTGCGCCCGGCTCATTAAAAAATAATATAAACAAACAAACCCTCCTTCACGCTTTGTTCATGAGAAATCAGAAAACTTTGGCAGTGATAAACAAAGGAGATTAAGAGGATGTGATCGTCCTCATTGGGGAGCCGTTCCTCGAAACTTGTCCATCTCAAGAAGTAATTGAGTTATCTGCTATCATTCGTTGACGAAACATGCATAATCTAAAAAATAATTATTACTTTTGTTTTTAAAACCAAGAGCTCTGGTACATGCTTTGTCTTTGTTTCCGACCACGGGTTTTCAACCTTGCCAACAAAAGCCATGGTTTGAGAGTCTCCGCCTTCTTTAAGCACCAACTACTGAGAGCATGATTGTCATTCTGAGTGTAATGTGCATTGTCCCAAAGTAGCATTGTCTTTTGCATGATTATGATATCGTTTATTCTGAAATCATTGTATCTAGTCATCACTTAAACCTTGGAGGTGCCCCTGCATTTATGTTTTGCTTCACTAAAGGGGGCAAGCGAGATATCACTTTATCATATTTGCACACCATGCTCATTACAAATCTATTTGATGTTTCAGTATCATGTTGTCAAACTTTCAGTTCTTTGTGATTTTCTCATAAGGCAACTTAATTACTACAAATTCATTGTCTCAGTAAGCTTTTGTCATGTGACTATAAAAAGTCCTTATATGGTTAATAGCATGCCACCACAGAAATTATGCTTGTTATCATTTACCTACTCGAGGACGAGCAGGAATTAAGCTTGGGGATGTTGATACGTCCAAAACGTATCTATAATTTCTGCTTGCTCCATGCCTCTTTTGTGTGATATTGCTATGATATTTATACACTTCCATACACTTTTGATCATATTTGGACTAACCTATTAACTCAGTGCACCCCAGTGCCAGCTTCTGTTTTCTGCTGTTTTTGTATTTCAGGTTTTCCCATCACGTAAACTGCCAGAAAAATCCCGGAAAAATTATATAAAAAATCAGCGTTCCGGAAGCTTCCACACGGCCGAAGTAGGGCCGGAGGGGGGCCACCATGGCTCCAGGCGCCCTGGTGGCGCGGCCCCCCTCCTGGCCGCGCCGGGGGGGGCGCCTGGGCCCCCCAGGCCTCCGCTGATGCCCCCTTTGGCATATATTTAACACGCGTCCCGAAACCCTCGAGGACGAAACCCTTTTTCGCGATCTCATCTTTGTTCCGCCGCCGCCGCGCTTCCAAGATCGGGAGCACCAGGAGAACTCTTCCCGGCACCCTGCCGGAGGGGAGGATCACCACCGGGAGCCTCTCCACCACCATGGACGCCTCCCGGATGAGTTGTGAGTAGTCTCCCTTGGACCATGGGTCCATGACCAGTAGCTATGTGATGTTCTCCTCCCCTTCTTGTGCTTCACTAATTAGACCTCGTGAGCTGCCCTACATGATCGAGGCACATATGTAATCCTTATGCTGTTGCTATGTTGAGTTTGCTGGGATCCGATGGATTGTGAGATTATGTTCAGATTGTGTTTGAGTAATATATTTGATTCACCTCTTTTATATTTATGTTCGTAAGTAATTCTTGCATGTTCTCCGTTGTTATTTATTGCTTTGGCCAAGTAGTAGGTAGTGACTCCAAGAGGGAACGTTATGCTTGATTGTGGGTTCATGCCACTCGATGACTAGCTTGAGTGACAGAAACATGAGTCTAGGGGATGTGCTGTTGCCACAAGGGGGAAAACAACGGTGCTTGTGCCCGCGGGTGCAAGGATTGTTTACTTTACACAAAGTTCTTTTAATGCAGTTGTCTGTTGCTTTGAGTTTACACTATGGGTGGGACTCGCAACTTAATACCAGCGAGATGTTCTGGATAGATATCTCAAGGTGGATGATTAGTAGTAGATGCAGATGGATTTCGGTCTACTTGCCTTGGCGTACCGCCCATGCTTTGAACCTCTACCTTTCTTGCAATATAGTTAGCATTGGTTTGCGCACATAATTCTGTCAATTGCCCCGCTGTAATTCGTTTACCTCACATAGCTGTTTTATCGTCTTTTGGGAGAGAGACATCACTAGTGAACATCATGGTACCCCGGTCCATATTACCATCACTGATCACATCCGCTATTTACTTTCTGCTTTTACATGCTAGTTACAGTTTTACCTATCACTATTATCTCTTGCGTTTGATCCTTTGTAAACGACAAGGCCGGAGGGATTGACAACCTCTCTGTACTCGTTGGGAGCAAAGTTATTTGTATCTGTGTGTAGGTCCAAGTTGATTGCTAATATCTGGCGCCGTTAGCAGTTGACACCTTCTTGTTGAAACTAGGAGTCTCAGGGGAAATCGATCCTTGGTATCTTTGCCAAGGGAAAACTACCGCTACACTGCATCTCAAACCTTCCACTTGGGGTAACTAACGAGGGGCGAGAAGCCATCTCCGTTGGATGGACGTCGTATGGTCACTGGAGCTAGAATCGTTCATATTGACTAAGTTGAGAAAGCACTCCATCCCCGTCAACTTAGTAGGCCCACAAGTCAGCCTCCCACTGTGGTGGGTCCCAACTAGTAGGGGGAGTATTCGTTTTTGTGTGCGTAATATGGAGGCACTTCCTTGCGTGCGAAGATATATCTGGTGGGTCCGACCTGTCAGCGGTGGGAATGTTTTTTCTCGCGAAATATAGAGGCCCTACCAGTGGGTCCCAGCTGTCAGGTGGAGGAATCATCATTTTGCGCATAATAAGGAGGCATTTCCTTGCGTGCGGCCGTTGTTGGGGAACATAGCAGAATTAAAAAAAATTCCTACGCTTCACCAAGATCAATCGAAGGAGTCATCTAGCAACGAGCATAATGGAGTGCATCTACATACCCTTTTGTAGATCGCATGCAGAAGCGTTCGAAGGAACGTGGATGAAGTAGTCGTACTCTTCGTGATCCTCGTCACCGATGATCCCAGCGTCGAACGGACGGCACCTCCGCGTTCAACACACGTATGGTACAGCGACGTCTCCTCCTTCTTGATCCAGCAAGGGGGGAGGAGAGGTTGACGGAGATCCAGCAGCATGACGGCGTGGTGGTGGATGCAACAGGAAAACCTGTAGGGCTTCGCCGGCGCCCTGCGAGAGGAGATGGAAGTGTGACGGGGGGGAGAGGCGCCAGAGGCTTGGGGTGCGGCTGCCCTCTCCCCCCACTATATATAGGGGCCAGGGGGGCGCCGGCCCTAGGAGATGCAATCTCCTAGGGGGGCGGCGGCCAGAGGGGGGAGACTTGCCCCCCAAGGCATAGGAGCCGCCCCTCCCCCTAGGGTTTCAACCCTAGGCGCATGGAGGGGGGCCCATATGGGTGCGTCAGCCCACGAGGGGCTGGCCCCCTTCCCCTTGCGGCCTACGGGGCCCTCCGGGATGGGTGGCCCCACCCGGTGGACCCCCGGGACCCCTCCGGTGGTCCCGGGACACTCCCGGTGACCCCCGGAATTCACCCGATTGCCGAAACTGGACTTCCTATATATCATTCTTTACCTCCGGACCATTCCGGAACTCCTCGTGACGTCTGAGATCTCATCCGGGACTCCGAACAACATTCGGGTTTCCATGTGCATGTATCTCTACAACCCTAGCGTCACCGAACCTTAAGTGTGTAGACCCTACGGGTTCGGGAGACACGCAGACATGACCGAGATGACTCTCCAGTCAATAACCAACAGCGGGATCTGGATACCCATGTTGGTTCCCACGTGTTCCTCGATGATGTCATCGGATGAACCACTGTGTCAAGGATTCACTCAATCCCGTATGTTATTCCCTTTGTCTATCGGTACGGTACTTGCCCGAGATTCGATCGTCGGTATGCCCGATACCTTGTTCAATCTCGTCATGGCAAGTCTCTTTACTAGTTCCATAATCCATCATCCTGTGACTAACTCCTTAGTCACTTTGAGCTCATTATGATGATGTCTTACCGAGAGGGCCCAGAGGTACCTCTCCGTCATACGGAGTGACAATATCCCTGTCTCGGTTCGTACCAACTCAACAGACACTTTCGGAGATACCCGTTGCATACCTTTATAGCCACCCAGTTACGTTGTGACGTTTGGCACACCCAAAGTATTCCTATGGTATCCGGGAGTTGCACAACCTCATGGTCTAAGGAATAAATACTTGACACTAGAAAAGCTTATGCATTACGAACTATACGATCTTGTGCTAGGCTCAGGATTGGGTCTTGTCCATCAAATCATTCTCCTAATGATGTGATCCCGTTATCAATGACATTCTATGTCCATGGTCAGGAAACCATGACCATTTGTTGATCAACGAGCCAGTAACTAGAGGCTTACTAGGGACACGTTATGGTCTATGTATTCACACATGTATCGCTGTTTCCGTACAATACAATTCAAGCATGAATAACAGACAATTATCATGAACAAGGAAATATAATAATAATCCTTTTATTATTGCCTCTAGGGCATATTTCCAACAGTCTCCCACTTGCACTAGAGTCAATAATCTAGTTACATTGTGATGAATCGAACACCCATAGAGTTCTGGTGTTGATCATGTTTTGCCCGTGGAAGAGGTTTAGTCAACGGGTCTGCGACATTCAGATCCGTATGCACTTTACAAATATCTATGTCTCCATCTTGAACATAACTCCGGATGGAGTTGAAACGGCGCTTGATGTGCTTGGTCTTCTTGTGAAACCTGGGCTCCTTGGTAATGGCAATAGCTCCAGTGTTGTCACAGAAGAGAGTCATCGGGCTTGACGCGCTTGGAATGACTCCTAGGTCGGTGATGAACTCCTTCATCCAGACTCCTTCTTGTGCTGCTTCGCAAGCAGCTATGTACTCCTCTTCACATGTAGAATGCGCCACGACGCTCTGCTTGCAACTGCACCAGCTAACTGCTCCACCATTCGAAATATACACGTATCCGGTTTGTGACTTTGAGTTATCCAGATCCGTGTCGAAGCTAGCATCGACGTAACCCTTTAAGACGAGCTCTTCGTCACCTCCGTAGACAAGAAACATATCCTTAGTCCTCTTCAGGTACTTTAGGATGTTCTTGACCGCTGTCCAGTGTTCCATACCGGGATCACTTTGGTACCTCCCTACCAAACTTATGGCAAGGTTCACATCAGGTCTGGTACACAGCATGGCATACATGATAGAACCTATGGCTGAGGCATAGGGAATGACACTCATCTTTTCTTTATCTTCTGCCGTGGTCGGGGACTGAGCCTTGCTCAATCTCATACCTTGCAAAACAGGCAAGAACCCTTTCTTGGACTGATCCATATTGAACTTCTTCAATATCTTGTCAAGGTATGTGCTTTGTGAAAGACCAAAGAGGCGTCTTGATCTATCTCTATAGATTTTGATGCCTAATATGTAAGCAGCTTCTCCAAGGTCCTTCATCGAAAACTCTTATTCAAGTAGGCCTTTATGCTCTCCAAGAATTCTATATCATTTCCCATCAGCAATATGTCATCCACATATAATATGAGAAATGCTACAGAGCTCCCACTCACTTTCTTGTAAATACAGGCTTCTCCCCAAGTCTGTATAAAGCCAAATGCTTTGATCACATCATTAAAGCGAATATTCCAACTCCGAGATGCTTGCACCAGCCCGTATATCGAGCGCTGGAGCTTGCATACCTTGTTAGCATTCTCTGGATTGACAAAACCTTCCGGCTGCATCATATACAACTCTTCCTTGAGGAAACTATTAAGGAATGCCGTTTTGACGCCCATTTGCCATATCTCATAATCATAGAATGCGGCAATTTCTAACATGATTTGGACCGACTTCAGCATCGCTAAGGGAGAGAAAGTCTCGTCGTAGTCAATCCCTTGAACTTGTCGATAACCCTTAGCGACAAGCCGAGCCTTATAGATGGTCACATTACCATCCGCGTCTGTCTTCTTCTTAAATATCCATTTATTTTCTATGGCGTGCCTATCATCGGGCAAGTCCACCAAAGTCCATACTTTGTTTTCATACATGGATTCTATCTCGGATTTCATGGCTCCAAGACATTTATTGGAATCCGGGCCCGCCATCGCTTCTTCATAGTTCAAAGGTTCACCGTTGTCTAACAACATGATTTCCATGACAGGGTTGCCGTACCACTCTGGTGCGGAACGTGTCCTTGTGGACCTTCGATGTTCAGTAGTAACTTGATCTGTATCTTCACGATTATCATCATTAACTTCCTCCCTTGTCGGTGCAGGCACCTGATGGCTTCTCGCCCCTCGTTGGTTACCCAAGTGGAAGGTTGAGATGTAGCGTAGCGGCAAATTTCCCTTGGCAAAGATACCAAGGATCGAATCCCGTGAGACTCCGAGGGTCAACAAGTAGGTGTCAACGGCGCCAGAAACTTAGCGGTTGACGGGACCTGCACACAGATACAGATAACTTTGCTCCCAACGAGTACAGAGAGGTTGTCAATCCCTCCGGCCTTGTTGTTTACAAAGGATCAAACACAAGAGATAATAATGATAGCTATGACTGCAACTAGGAAATAAAAACAGGAAGTAAATAGAAGGTGTGATCAGCGGTGGTAATATGGACCGGGGACCCATGATGTTCACTAGTGATGTCTCTCTCCCAAAAGACGATAAAACAGCAAAGCGAGGTAAACAAATTACAGCTGGGCAATTGACAGGATTATGTGCGCAAACCAATGCTAACTATGCTGCAAAGAAAGGTAGAGGCTCAAAAGCATGGGCTGTACGCCAAGGCAAGTAGACCGAAATCCATCTGCATCTACTACTAATCATCCACCTTGAGATATCTATCCAGAACATGTCGTTGGTATTAAGTTGCTAATCCCATCCAAAGTGTAAACTCAAAGCAACAGACAACTGCATTAAAAGAACTTTGCGTAAAGTAAACAATCCTTGCACCCGCAAGTACGAGCACCGTTGTTTTCTCCCTTGTGGAAACAGCACATCCCCTAGACTCATGTTTCTGTCACTCAAGCTAGTCATCAGGGGGCATGAACCCACAATCAAGCATAACGCTCCCTCTTGAAGTTACTACCTACTACTTGGCCAAAGCAATAAACAGCAATGGAGAACATGCAAGAATTACTCAAGAACAAAGATATAAAAGAGGTGAATCAAATATATTAGTCAAACACAATTTGAACATAGTCTCATAATCCATCAGATCCCAGCAAACTCAGCAAAGCAACAGCAGAAAGATTACATATGTGCCTCGATCATGTAGGGCAGCTCACGAGGTCTAAACCATGAAGAGCAAAGAGGGGAGGAGAACATCACATATCTACTGATCATGGACCCATGGTCCAAGGTGGACTACTCACGACTCATCCGGGAAGCGTTCATGGTGGTGGAGAAGCTCCCAGTGGTGGTTCTCCCCTCCGGCAGGGTGCCGGGAAGAGTTCTCCTGATGCTCCCGATCTTGGAAGCGCTACGGCGGCGGAACAGAGGCGAGATCGCGAAAAAGGGTTCTGTCCTCGAGGGTTTCGGGACGAGAGGGATATATAGGCGAAGGGGGGCAGCCAGAGGCGGAGCAGGGGCCCCAGGCGCCCCCCTGGCGCGGCCAAGGGTGGGGCCGCGCCAGGTGGCCGCCTGGGCCTCCCCTGGCTCCCCTCTGGCCCAGCTTTGGTTCTTCGCGAAGCTTCCTATACGCTGATTGTTCCTGTATTTTTCCTGGAATTTTTGGAGCACTTTTAATATGGGGGAAACCTGAAATAGAAAAACAGCAGAAAACAGGAACTGGCACTGTGGTGCACTGAGTTAATAGGTTAGTCCAAATATGATCAAAAGTGTATTGAAGTGCATCAATATCATAGCAATATCACACAAAAGAAGCATGGAGCAAGCAGAAATTATAGTTACGTTCTGGACGTATCAACATCCCCAAGCTTAATTACTGTTCGTCCTCGAGTAGGTAAATGATAACAAGCATAATTTCTGTGGTGACATGCTACCAACCATATAAGAACTTTTTAAGTAAAGCAATCAAGGCATGTAATTCAATTCAAGTCATAACAAGCAAGAGTCTATATTAGCATTGTAACAAGCAACATAAGAACATAAAGGTGCAAGAGCTCTCGCTGTCCGTGACTCGAATGTCTCCAAATGGTGTTTGCGTGCAAGAAAGGGGATAGGGATATACGAGAGAGTAAAACATAGTTTTTGTATTGTTGATAACTTAATCTACTAAAGTTTCACACTTGGTCTTCTTTGGAATCTTATCTTGACTCATCCCCAGACCACTAGCCAGGTACAAGTCAAAATGATCCACTCCCTTTCGATATTTTGAGCACTCATGCAATGGATGAGCGTAAGCAAGAAAGTTGACACTTAGGATGGCAAAGAGAGAAAAATGATGAAGGGGGAAGACAAAAAAGGTGTGAAAGGCTCACATCAATGAGGACAATCATAGGCGAGAGAAAGCCAAATGATAGATATGATGTGAGGAGTAGGGATTGCCATGCAACGGATGGACATATGAGCTGAGGTAAGCTCTCCAATGGAACTAATGGGGGTGCATCCAACTTGCTCGCTCAAGAAGACCTAGAGCTCTTTTGAGGAGGCTCATCATTGGAATATACAAGCCAAGTTCTATAGTGTGAAGGTCCCCACATAGCTATATGCATGAATGATAATCTCTATGGAGTACAAGGTATAAGATGAAGTACGAGTGTGGATCTCTCAATAGGAATAGTAGTGTGCCCCTTCTCTCTTTTTATTTCTTTTTCTCCTTTTTCTCTTTATTTTTATTTTTTTGTGGCCTCAATGGCTCTTTCTATTTAACTCTCATTTGTCCTCTTTGGGATCTTTTGATTTTGTCCTCTTTGGGATCTTTTCCTCACTTTAGGGGCAACACTCTATGTATTACAAGAAGTATAGAAGATCTTTCACACTTTACAAAAGTACTCAACATAAAGAAAATGAAACTATCATGATGTATGCAAATGTATGCCTCTGCCGGTGTAGCAGGATATGCAATGATACTAGCGCGTCATGTAGCAATGATTAGGGCATGGCCCAAGTAGCATGCGGCTCATCGATCAAGCAAAAAGCATGTATGACATGAAGATCAAGTCATGAGAAGATGGATGTTGCATGGCAATGTATCTCGGAAAGGCTATGGAAATGCCTTGATAGGTAGGTATGGTGGCTGTTTTGAGGAAGGATATAATGAGGCTTATGATGACAGAGCGTATCGTGCCAAGGATTTGGATGCACCGGCGAAGTATGCGCCAACTCTCGAGGTGAGAAAGGGCAATGCATGGTACCGAAGAGGCTAGAAAAATATGGCTAGGTGGAAGTGTCAACTTTCGAATACTCACATTAGTTCGAAGAACTCATGCACTTATTATTGGTAACTCTCAATCTAATTAGGAGGTTCACAAAGAGACAAGTACCCCGAGGAGGAGTGTATGGGGGTTTGGTTATCCTTGCACATCCTCGACTCATGGTACGTGAGTGTACTCTAATATTCGATCCCTCCAAAGATTAGTGATCCATCTAGTAGCTAAAGTTCTCAACTATTTTGTAGGTTTTCGAAAATAAACATGGATTGCCCAAAATACGACATCTATCACTAATAGGCTAAAGCTCTTGACACCAAAAGTTCAGACATTACTCATGGCAATACCTCAAAACTATTGCAAGTTACTACTAAAATTAAATAGCAACCTCAATTACCTACTTTAAGTTAAGACACACAACTCAGTGCAACAGGCAAACTCTCTTAACAAGATAAACATAAAAACTCAAGAGAGTTCAGCAACCAACTAAACAAAAGCTCTTTAAAAAGAAAAGCATGAAAACTAAGAGCTAAACATGACAGTAGCTATGGAAAGACAAAGAACACACACAGCAAAGATAAGCATGAAAATCCTATGTTGTGTTCTAGGTTGAAGTGGAGCGTGTTTCTCTCCCACACAAAGAAAGCTGGGTTCTAACTTGTTATGAACAGAAAGCAAAGCTAAAGAAAACTAAAAAAAAGAAACTAAGAGCAAGACGCTCCAAGCATAGCACATAACGCATGAAGTGAAAAAATATAGTGGAACGAAAGACGAACTGATAATTGTTGATGGAGAAGGGGATGCATGGGGGCATCCCCAAGCTTAGACGCTTGAGTCTTCTTGAATATTTCTTGGGGGTGCACGGGGGCATCCCCAAGCTTGAGCGTTTGACCCTCCTGAATCTTCTTTTATCATCTTCCCCCGCACACTTGAAAACTCCCTTCATACATAACTCATCATAATCTGATTAGCGAGGTTAGTACCCACAATAAAATAATTTTGTTCTTACTGGAAATAAAGATAATCTTGAAGAGCTACTGTTTCTCAAGATTGCCAAAAGGTTTTTGCAAAGAAAAAGCAAGCTTAAGGTTTGCAAAACGAAGAAAAGGCAAAACAGGACAGAATCTGTGAAAAACAGACCAGCAGGTAGTAAATAATTTTTTCGGGGCACTTCTACAACTCAAATAAAAAAACTCAGAACAGACGCTCGAAAGCCAATTGTATAGTGCACGCTGTCAAAAAAATTCAGATCAAAAAGATGATCTGGTGATTTTATTCGAATTTTTCTGTCCAAGGACAGAATCTGTTTTCTGGACAGCACGTCACAACTTTTGAACTTTCTTGCAATCGGAGGCTAAACTTGGCACAAAGCTGAAAAGAAAAGATACAATGATGATGCTACTGTAGTAACAAACATCAAGACACAACAAAAGCAAAATAAAACCTAATTCGTTGTGGGCTGCCTCCCAAAAGCGCTTTCTTTTATGCCTTTAAGCTAGGCATGATGCAAAAAGGAGGAATCAAAAGTCATCATAATAATCGGAGTTATAAATTGCTTCAAATGGTTCCTCAACAAGTTCATCCTTGTTCCTTCTAGGAAAGGGGTACGTACCTTTTGCCTTCCCGCGTAGGCGGATTTGTCCCTTACCTATATCGATGAAGCCTTTTACGGCTCGGAGGAAGTCCCTTCCAAGCACTATATTTCATTGGTTTGGCTTCATGATGAAGAAATCAACCATTGCAATCCCTTTAAGGAATGTAACTGGTACGTCTTTTATTCTTCCCTGGATCTCAGAAATATCTCCATTAGCATGTTCATGATAGGATGATAATTTGTCCATGTTAAATTTTAAAGAATAATGAACAATTTTTGGCATAGTAGATACCATAGATCCAATATCACAATAAGCAAGGAAGTCTTGATTAGAGATGCTAATCCTAACAAAAGGCTCCCAATCATTGTCTATTTCCAAAATATCTCTCTTATTGGGTTTGGGTTTCTCTACCTTCATCAAGTATAGAGCATCCATTCTCTTCTCAATAGTAGCAAGTCTATCTATGACAGTATCAAAACTATGATCATAAACAAAGTAACTAGATAGACCATGTATAATTTCAAGAGCTCTAGCTTCATCACACTCTAGGAAATCTCCTTCAGCTATAATATCAAGAGAGTGTTTACACCATTTAAAAAGACCATGGTAAAAATTTCTAAGCACAATTTTTGTAGGTATCCAAGGCATAATTCTCCTATGTGCATCAGAAATTCTGTCCCATGCCTTCTTCATATTTTCTCCATCCCTTTGATGGAAATCTAGAACTTCTGATTCCCTCAAAGCACCAAGTCCTAACATGCTTGACTAAATAGAAAGGACTACCAACAGAAAAGCAAATAAATTTTTTGTGATTTTTGATAAAGGACACTAAAGCAAAAACTGAAAGGTAAAATAACAAGACTAAAAAGCAAAGATAAAAGATAGCGTGCAACTCCCCTATCTTGAAGAGTGGAGTCCCCGGCAACGGCGCCAGAAACTTGCTTGATGGATTCTCGCCCCTCGTTGGTTACCCCAAGTGGAAGGTTGAGATGTAGCGTAGCGGAAAATTTCCCTTGGCAAAGATACCAAGGATCGAATCCCGTGAGACTCCGAGGGCCGACAAGTAGGTGTCAACGGCGCCAGAAACTTAGCGGTTGACGAGACCTGCACACAGAAACAGATAACTTTGCTCCCAACGAGTACAGAGAGGTTGTCAATCCCTCCGGCCTTGTTGTTTACAAAGGATCAAACACAAGAGATAATAATGATAGCTATGACTGCAACTAGGAAATAAAAACAGGAAGTAAATAGAAGGTGTGATCAGCGGTGGTAATATGGACCGGGGTCCCATGATGTTCACTAGTGATGTCTCTCTCCCAAAAGACGATAAAACAGCAAAGCGAGGTAAACAAATTACAGCTGGGCAATTGACAGGATTATGTGCGCAAACCAATGCTAACTATGCTGCAAAGAAAGGTAGAGGCTCAAAAGCATGGGCGGTACGCCAAGGCAAGTAGACCGAAATCCATCTGCATCTACTACTAATCATCCACATTGAGATATCTATCCAGAACATCTCGCTGGTATTAAGTTGCGAATCCCACCCAAAGTGTAAACTCAAAGCAACAGACAACTGCATTAAAAGAACTTTGCGTAAAGTAAACAATCCTTGCACCTGCAAGTACAAGCACCGTTGTTTTCTCCCTTGTGGCAACATCACATCCCCTAGACTCATGTTTCTGTCACTCAAGCTAGTCATCAGGGGGCATGAACCCACAATCAAGCATAACGCTCCCTCTTGGAGTTACTACCTACTACTTGGCCAAAGCAATAAACATCAACGGAGAACATGCAAGAATTACTCAAGAACAAAGATATAAAAGAGGTGAATCAAATATATTACTCAAACACAATCTGAACATAGTCTCATAATCCATCAGATCCCAGCAAACTCAGCAAAGCAACAGCAGAAAGATTACATATGTGCCTCGATCATGTAGGGCAGCTCACGAGGTCTAAACCATGAAGAGCAAAGAGGGGAGGAGAACATCACATAGCTACTGATCATGGACCCATGGTCCAAGGTGGACTACTCACGACTCATCCGGAAAGCGTCCATGGTGGTGGAGAAGCTCCCGGTGGTGGTTCTCCCCTCCGGCAGGGTGCCGGGAAGAGTTCTCCTGATGCTCCCGATCTTGGAAGCGCTGCGGCGGCGGAACAGAGGCGAGATCGCGAAAAAGGGTTCTGTCCTCGAGGGTTTCGGGACGAGAGGGATATATAGGCGAAGGGGGGCAGCCAGAGGCGGAGCAGGGGCCCCAGGCGCCCCCCTGGCGCGGCCAAGGGTGGGGCCGCGCCAGGTGGCCGCCTGGGCCTCCCCTGGCTCCCCTCTGGCCCATCTTTTGTTCTTCGCGAAGCTTCCTGTACGCTGATTTTTCCTGGAATTTTTGGAGCACTTTTAATATGGGGGAAACCTGAAATAGAAAAACAGCAGAAAACAGGAACTGGCACTGTGGTGCACTGAGTTAATAGGTTAGTCCAAATATGATCAGAAGTGTATGGAAGTGCATCAATATCATAGCAATATCACACAAAAGAAGCATGGAGCAAACAGAAATTATAGATACGTTTTGGACGTATCAGCACCTCAGGAACAATTTCCTGCGCTGCGCTACTTTCCGGTTCGGGAGGGGTGACTGTCACCTCATCAAGTTCTACCTTCCTCCCACTCACTTCTTTCGATAGAAACTCTTTCTCCAGAAAGGATCCATTCTTGGCAACAAAGACTTTGCCTTCGGATCTGTGGTAGAAGGTGTACCCAATCGTTTTTTTGGGTATCCTATGAAGACGCATTTTTCCGATTTGGGTTCGAGCTTCTCAGGTTGAAGTTTCTTGACATAAGCATCGCAACCCCAAACTTTTAGAAACGACAGCTTAGGTTTCTTGCCAAACCAAAGTTCATATGGTGTCGTCTCAACGGATTTCGACGGAGCCCTATTTAAAGTGAATGCGGCAGTCTCTAACGCATAACCCTAAAAAGATAGCGGTAAGTCGGTGAGAGACATCATAGATCGCACCATGTCCAACAGGGTATGATTTCGACGTTCGGACACACCGTTACGCTGAGGTGTTCCGGGCGGTGTCAATTGTGAAACAATTCCATAGTTCCTAAGGTTTGTGCCAAATTCATGACTTAAATAATCACCCCCACGATCCGATCGCAAGAACTTTATTTTTCTGTCACGTTGATTCTCAACCTCATTCTGAAATTCCTTGAACTTTTCAAAGGTCTCAGACTTGTGCTTCATCAAGTAGATATACCCATATCTACTCAAGTCATCTGTGAGGGTGAGAACATAACGATAGCCTCCGCGAGCCTCAACACTCATTGGACCGCATACATCGGTATGTATGATTTCCAATAAGTTGGTTGCTCGCTCCATTGTTCCGGAGAACGAAGTCTTGGTCATCTTGCCCAAGAGGCATGGTTCGCACGTGTCAAATGATTCATAATCAAGAGACTCCAGAAGTCCATCTGCATGAAGCTTCTTCATACGTTTGACACCAATATGACCAAGGCGGCAATGCCACAAGTATGTGGGACTATCATTGTCAACTTTACATCTTTTGGCATTCACACTATGAATATGTGTATCATCATGATCGAGATTCATCAAAAATAAATCATTGACCAGCGGGGCATGACCATAAAACATATCTCTCAAATAAATAGAACAACCATTATTCTGGGATTTAAATGAGTAGCCATCTCGCATCAAATGAGATCCAGATACAATGTTCATGCTCAAAGCTGGTACTAAATAACAATTATTAAGGTTTAAAACTAATCCCGAGGGTAGATGTAGAGGTAGCGTGCCGGCGGCGATCACATCGACCTTGGAACCATTCCCGACGCGCATCGTCACCTCGTCCTTCACCAGTCTCCGTTTATTCCGCAGCTCCTGCTTTGAGTTACAAATATGAGCAACTGCACCGGTATCAAATACCCAGGAGCTACTACGAGTGCTGGTAAGGTACACATCAATAACATGTATATCACATATACCTTTGACGTTGCCGGCCTTCTTGTCCGCTAAGTATTTGGGGCAGTTCCGCTTCCAGTGACCCGTTCCCTTGCAATAAAAGCACTCCGTCTCAGGCTTGAGTCCATACTTTGGCTTCTTCCCGGCAACTGGCTTACCGGACGCGGAAACTCCCTTGCCGTCCTTCTTGAAGTTCTTCTTACCCTTGCCCTTCTTGAACTTAGTGGTTTTATTGACCATCAACACTTGATGCTCTTTCTTGATCTCCACCTCCGCTGATTTCAGCATTGAATACACCTCGGGAATGGACTTCTCCGTCCCCTGCATATTGAAGTTCAACACGAAGCTCTTGTAGCTAGGTGGGAGCGACTGGAGGATTCTGTCAACGAGCGCTTCGTCTGGGAGATTCATTCCCAACTGAGACAAGCGGTTGTGCAACCCAGAAATCTTGAGTATGTGCTCACTGACAGAACTGTTTTCCTCCATCTTACAGCTGTAGAATGCGTTGGAGACATCATATCTCTCAAGTCGGGCATGAGCCTGGAAAACCATTTTCAGCTCTTGGAACATCTCATATGCCCCGTGGTGCTCAAAACTCTTTTGGAGCCCCGATTCTAAGCTGTAGAGCATGCCGCACTGAACTAGGGAGTAATCATCACAACGCGACTGCCAAGCGTTCATAACATCTTGGTTTGCCAGGGCGGGAGCGTCACCTAGCGGTGCTTCTAGGACATAAGTTTTCTTTGCAGCTATGAGGATGATCCTCAGGTTACGGACCCAGTCCGTATAGTTGCTACCATCGTCTTTCAGCTTGGATTTCTCTAGGAACGCGTTGAAGTTGAGGGTGACATGAGCGTGGGCCATTTGATCTACAAGACATATTGTAAAGAATTTAGACTAAGTTCATGATAATTAAGTTCATCTTAATCAAAATTTAATGAACTCCCACTCAGATTGACATCTCTCCAGTCTTCTAAGTGATACATGATCCGAATCGACTAGCCCGTGTCCGATCATCACGTGAGACGGACTAGTCATCAACGGTGAACATCTTCATGTTGATCGTATCTTCTATACGACTCATGTTCGACCTTTCGGTCTTCCTTGTTCCGAGGCCATGTCTGTACATGCTAGGCTCGTCAAGTGAACCCTAAGTGTATTGCGTGTGTAAATCTGGCTTATACCCGTCGTATGCGAACGTTAGAGCCTATCACACCCGATCATCACGTGGTGCTTCGGAACAACGATCCTTAGCAACGGTGCACAGTTAGGGGGAACACAATTCTTGAAATTTTTAGTGAGAGATCATTTTATTTACTACCATCGTTCTAAGTAAACAAGATGCATAAACATGATAAACATCACATGCAATCAAATAAAGTGACATGATATGGCCAATATCATCTTGCTCCTTCGATCTCCATCTTCGGGGCACCATGATCATCTTTGTCACCGGCTCGACACCATGATCTCCATCATCGTGTCTTCATGAAGGCGTCACGCGAACTATTACTTCTACTACTATGGCTAACGTTTAGCAATAAAGTAAAGTAATTACATGGCGTTATTCAGTGAGACGCAGGTCATACAATAATTAAGACAACTCCTATGGCTCCTGCCGGTTGTCATTTTCATCTACATGCAAGTCGTGATTTCCTATTACAAGAACATGATCAATCTCATACATCACATATATCATTCATCACATCTTCTTGGCCATACCATATCACATAGCACATGTTGCAAGAACAAGTTAGACGACCTCTAATTGTTGTTGCATGTTTTTACGTGGCTTCTATAGGTTTTCTAGCAAGAACATTTCTTACCTATGCCAAAACCACAACGTGATTTGTCAATTTCTATTCACCCTTCGTAAGGACCCTGTTCATCGAATCCGATCCGACTAAAGTGGGAGAGACAGACACCCGCCAGCCACCTTATGCAACTAGTGCATGTCTGTCGGTGGAACCAGTCTCACGTAACCGTACGTGTAAGGTCGGTCAGGGCCGCTTCATCCCACGATGCCGCCGAATCAAGATTGGACTAGTAACGGCAAGATAATTGAGCAAACTCAACGCCCACAACTTGTTTGTGTTCTACTCGTGCAAGATGCTACGCAAAGACCTAGCTTAGATGCCACTTTTGGGGAACGTAGCAGAATTCAAAAAAATTCCTACGCTTCACCAAGATCAATCTAAGGAGTCATCTAGCAATGAGCATAATGGAGTGCATCTACATACCCTTTTGTAGATCGCGTGCGGAAGCGTTCGAAGGAACGTGGATGAAGTAGTCGTACTCTTCGTGATCCTCGTCACCGATGATCCCAGCGCCGAACGGATGGCACCTCCGCGTTCAACACACGTACGGTATAGCGACGTCTCCTCCTTCTTGATCCAGCAAGGGGGGGAGGAGAGGTTGACGGAGATCCAGCAGCACGATGGCGTGGTGGTGGATGCAACAAGAGAACCTGCAGGGCTTCGTCGGCGCCCTGCGAGAGGAGATGGAAGTGTGACGGGGGGGGAGAGGCGCCAGAGGCTTGGGGTGCGGTTGCCCTCTCCCTCCCCCCACTATATATAGGGGCCGGGGGGCGCCAGCCCTCGGAGATGTAATCTCCTAGGGGGCGGCGGCCAGAGGGGGGAGACTTGCCCCCCAAGGCATAGGAGGCGCCCCCTCCCCCTAGGGTTTCAACCCTAGGCGCATGGAGGGGGGCCCATATGGGTGCGCCAGCCCACCAGGGTATGGCCCCCTTCCCCTTGCGGCCTACGGGGTCCTCCGAGATGGGTGGCCCCACCCGGTGGACCCCCGGGACCCCTCCGGTGGTCCCGGGACACTCCCGGTGACCCTCGGAATTCACCCGATGGCCGAAACTGGACTTCCTATATATCATTCTTTACCTCCGGACCATTCCGGAACTCCTCGTGACGTCCTGGATCTCATCTGGGACTCCGAACAACATTCGGGTTTCCATGTGCATGTATCTCTACAACCCTAGCGTCACCGAACCTTAAGTGTGTAGACCCTACGGGTTCGGGAGACACGCAGACATGACCGAGACGACTCTCCGATCAATAACCAACAGCGGGATCTGGATACCCATGTTGGTTCCCACATGTTCCTCGATGATCTAATCGGATGAACCACTGTGTCAAGGATTCACTCAATCCCGTATGTTATTCCCTTTGTCTATCGGTACGGTACTTGCCCGAGATTCGATCGTCGGTATGCCCGATACCTTGTTCAATCTCGTCATGGCAAGTCTCTTTACTCGTTCTGTAATCCATCATCCCGTGACTAACTCCTTAGTCACTTTGAGCTCATTATGATGATGTCTTACCGAGAGGGCCCAGAGGTACCTCTCCGTCATACGGAGTGACAATATCCCAGTCTCGGTTCGTACTAACTCAAAAGACACTTTCAGAGATACCCGTTGTATACCTTTATAGCCACCCAGTTACGTTGTGATGTTTGGCACACCCAATGTATTCCTACGGTATCCGGGAGTTGCACAACCTCATGGTCTAAGAAATAAATACTTGACACTAGAAAAGCTTATGCATTACGAACTATACGATCTCGTGCTAGGCTCAGGATTGGGTCTTGTCCATCACATCATTCTCCTAATGATGTGATCCCGTTATCAATGACATTCTATGTCCATGGTCAGGAAACCATGACCATATGTTGATCAACGAGCCAGTAACTAGAGGCTTACCAGGGACACGTTGTGGTCTATGTATTCACACATGTATCGATGTTTCCGTACAATACAATTCAAGCATGAATAACAGACAATTATCACGAACAAAGAAATATAATAATAATCCTTTTATTATTGCCTCTAGGGCATATTTCCAATAGCCGTGGACCCTGCTGTCAGCCTCTCCACACACAGTCTACTTCTGATGGTGTCGTTCGTTGACCATATTGACAACTCCGCGCCGAGTGCATCCAAGGTGGTGGACGACGGTGAGGCCCCGGACAGCAACAAGCCGATGATGGGAAGACGCGGGAGTAGAGTCGCAGACGGAGAGGTGTACGAGGGTTAACTGGTTCTGGTGCGGTGTGGTTTGGTAGTCGGTGGAGAAGAACGGGAGGTGTGGAGGGGTGGAGGGTTGGCCTGGCCAACGGTGGAGTAGCGCTTCACAACGAAGCGTGCTAAGCAGAGCTGCTACCAGCAGGAGGCTTCAGCAGGTGGTCCCGGTGGCGCTGGAGGAAGAAGGTGAGAGATTGAAGATGGATGCCGGTCGTTGGATTTAAGTCCAATGGCTAACGATGTCAGAATCATTTGTTGACTAAGTTGACAACGACTTGCATTGGCTTCGGCCTATTGGCCCACATTTCACCCTCCAAAAATGTGGCACGTATTCAACCCATTTTTTCAGAATTTATAGTTTTTTTGCGGGGTAGAATTTACAGTCCATTTGATCTTTTTTTTGAATTACAATCCATTAGCTGGGATGGGTGAACAAATAATGTAGCATCCATGCGGCCCATTTATGTTTTTCCTAAAAAATTACAGGCCATTTGCACTTTCTCGAAATACACGATTTTGCTGGGCTGATTCTAATTATAATGTTGGGGTGGGCGCAGCAATGTTATCAAAAAATAAACAGAGGCTTAGCATTTTGGCATATATATATATATATATATATATATATATATATATATATATATATATATATATATATATATATATGATTTATTATTATATTGGTCCTTAAATCTTACCAAGCTTTTGTACACAATCACCAGGATTTTCGTTGCCAAAAAAATCCTGGATTTTATTGTTAAGAAATTATTTTTATAAGTTAACAAGATGTGGGATATTGTTTTCTTACATATGTAAGTATCTGTTAAATATATGATGACAATAAAAATAATATATAATAGCATACAAAATAATTTAAATATATATAATATTGTTAGAAGGGAAACATAAGTTGGACCACGCGTTCCTATTCTTATATAGAAAAATATAACAGACCTCTGCGTTTTCTTAAAAAAAATACATAAATTGGGCTGCCGATGTTTCAGGAAAAATAAAACCTCGGATGGGAGGTCCATAGGCCGGTCGATACATGACGTCCCTCAAGAAAATACAAACAGGCCTATGGACCTCCCATCCGAGGTCGTGGGTTGCACATGTTAAAAAAGAAAACCTAGACGGGGCAGCGCCCAAAACCCAGCTGATACTTGCTGCCCGAGTGATAATAAATGATACCTGCCAGCTCCCCGGCTTCGTTGTGAATTTATCTCCTATAGTAACTACATTGAAGCACCTAAAAATGTAACTATGTTGACAAACCCATGGGCCCCAACGTCAGTATAGCATTAGAAGGAAGTATTTTTTCGATGAGGCACTTTTTTGCGTACGGCCATAGACCTGGTGGGTCCTGACTGTCCGCCTCTCCACGTATAGTCGTCTCCAGATTCCTCTCGTTTGTTCAGCACGTTCACAACGGCGTCGCGGCGAGCGCACAAAGGCGCAGTGGAGATCCAACCACCTAAGGAAGTGCCTTATTAGTAACGAAACAATTGAACTAGCCCAGTGTCCGAGTGACACTACCCGACAGCTGTTCCGCCCGGGTTCGATTCCACCTGTGCAGAGAAAATATCTCCAATTTTTTGCCTCTGCCTTTATTGACATGTGGATCCCAATTGTGATCTACGCACACCACGTCCTACACTTGCCAAGACTTCGTCCCTCGTTTTCTTTGTTTTTCGCACACTCGACATTGTGTGGGCATTTTGAAAATAGCATATCTTTTTGACTGTGCATCATATGAAGATGTGCTATGCATGAATGTTGATCATCATGATGTTAACTGGCTGGTAGTTCCAGTTTCGACCATGAATAAAACTTCCAGCATGATGTTAACACTGTTTGAAAAGGCCGTGTTAATATAAATGCTCGACCTCTGTAAGTTGTAGTTTCTTATCTAAAACTAAACTTGGAATTTCTTATCTGAAACTGAAACTTGCAGTGTCTTCTCTGAGAATCACATTGTCTCCACTTTTACACTCCTATGAAACCACATTTTTTTAAGTGCAGAGAAAATATCTCCAAATTTTTTGGCTCTGCATTTATTGACATATGGGTCCCAATTGTCATCTACGCACACCACGTCCTACAGTTGCCAAAACTTCGTCCCTCGTTTTCTCTGTTTTTCGCACACTCAAGATTGTGCGGGCATTCTGAAAATAGCATATATTTTTGATTGTGCATCATATGAAGATGTGCTATGCATGAATGTTGATCAGCATGATGTTAACTGGCTGGTAGTTCCAGTTTCGACCATGAATAAAACTTCCAGCATGATGTTAACACTGTTTGAAAATGCCTTGTTAATATAAATGATATTCCTCTAAAAGTTGTAGTTTCTTATCTGAAACTGAACTTTGAGTTTCTTATCTAAAACTGAAACTTACAGTTTCTTCTCTGAGAATCACATTGTCTGCACTTTTATACTCCTATGAAACTACCTTTTTTAAGTGCTAAAAATAGATCTCTAGAATTCATAAAATACTTCATATGCTCTGAAATTCAAAAGACATTCATATGTGAAAGTATTCTCAAAATACACAACACAACACACAATTCACAACCTACAAATACTAACAACCCTAAGCTCCTCCTTACAATTCACAACCTGCCCGACTATTGGTCTGGGGGGGCATCCCTCCTATTCCTCGATGACAGACAGCCGCCCCGTGAGACGATGTGAACGGTAAGGGAGAGGATGGCGGGGAAGCGTCGTCGGGGCAACTATTTTTCTCCTCTTGCAGTTGGGTTTGGTCGACGAAGACTCCACCGGCTCGCTTTGGCATGACACCCTCACAAACGGCACCCTGTAGATGCTCGATCCTTCAATCTCTGGTGGATGCTCCATCTAGGATCGATACTCCACAGTGAGCACCACACATCCCACTGATGGTGGTGGATGCCAATGCTTAGATGGAGCAGGGTTGGTGTCGGTAATTTTTACTTGGCACCTCTTACTCTTCATATATGCCAGTTCCATCCGTACATTTGTGCAGTTCCACCAAAATGCAGCTGAATAACCCTATTTGCACAGATAATGAAAAGGCGTGATTAGATTATAGTGGCACTAGTTGAGGAAACATACACTAATAAACAAAAGAAAATATTACATCATACTAGAAAATCGACCCAAGTCTCCCCGATACACCTTCTGCGAATGATGAACATCAGTGTACATCGCTAGTACAAGGAGGGGCCTTGAGACATTCAAATCTCTATTTTTGTGCAGATCAACTAAAATTAAGCACCCCAGTTTGCAGAAATGCTTAAACATTAGCAATGGGACTAGTTGATGAAACATACATTAACAAATTGAAGCACTTTCTTTATCTACATTGAAAATGAAATGATAGAGAGGACACTCGCTCTATTTTAAGTTTTTAACTGTATTATTACTTCATTTTATCAGTGACACTAGGGTCGAGCAGGTGGCAAACGAGGTGTATCGTGCGTCGCAAGGATGAAGGCCGGGGGTGCTTAGACTGGGATGCTGAAGCTGGCTCTTTCAGTCCCTATCTTCCCCCTGATGTTTCTGTGGTTGCATTTTGGTTGTAATCCAAACTTGGTCGAGCTGGTGCTGCGTCCCCCTACCTGCCTAGCTTATGTGGCGAACTTGTCTCCGGCTAGTACTCAGTCCATTCTAGTAGTAGTTGCACAACTGCCCGTTTACACTGAGATGTTGTCGGATAATGTTTCTCTATGGTTGGGTTTCTTTCATGAAATCGGAGGGAACCCCCTCTTTCGATATATAAAAAAACAGTGGCACAAGCGGTGCCAAAACATTGCCTCAAATTAATAGTGCCACTAGATTAAGGTGCAAAATAATAACACTACTGCTTTATCATGGTAGTGCCAAAACAGTAGCACAAGAGCAGGATCAACATGCAAGATCTTTGGCAAACGATTCAGACCAAAACGGAACATACCTCATGATGGGAACCATATCTGCAGTCAACGCCATCGCAGAAGGGATGACACCAGTCACCAACATGGATGATTCAATTCATGGGACCTTTTGGGGCAGTTCACTTAAAATGAAGCAATGTCCCATGAGCTAGCAGCAGCTTCTTCTTCTTCTTTTAAGAAAAGGGCTCCAGCCCCTATTCCATTTCCATCAGAAAACAAAAAGAAGCAACTTATCTTAATGGGAAATTTAGCAGGACATGAAAAAAGTGCCATTGATCCATATTACTAGAGGCATTACATTGAAAACAACATTGGTTTAACGTGTCCTTACTTTTAACAGTGCGACTACTACATTTTACTAGTGGCATTACATAAGAGCGGCTCACGGCAACAAACATCAGAAGAGGATATCTGGGTTGGTCCCATTTTTGTTTGGTATATAGCCACCTTATACTGTGTGAGGCTAGCAAATCTAGTGTTGGACTTACTCTGTTGACTTGTCCCCCAGTCCCCACTTTCTTTCCTTTTTCAACCAATAGATCGGGTTTATATTGAGTTTGTACTGCGTTCCCTTTATTTCCCTATTAGACCTAGAGACCAGTTGGATAGCCAGTCTCTGCTACTTTTTGCCCCCATTATTTCCTCTTTCGACCAAGTCCTAGATTCAGGAAACAAATCTTCCCCCACCCCCACCCCCTTTCTTCCTTGTTTGAACCAAGTACTACTAGATTCGAGTGCATGAACTAGTTTTACCTCTTAACAGTAAAAAAATTAGGTCGTTTTTGAACAGCCGATCGATCCTATCTACACAAGGGGGCCTAAGAAATAGTAAAAGATACAAATGCAGCGACGTCAGGAGCTCGGGAAGTAGAGCAAGGCCGGTTTCAAAGGAAGTTATACCTAAGGGTCGCCGGGATGTCGCTAGGTGGGCGGCGGGAGGCCGGATCTTCCCACACTACGGCAGCGAGGAAGAATGGGTGGGAGGCCCTCCCTCGCCAGCGATGCTTGGGAGAGAACGGCAAGGCACGCTGATCGGGACGCACCGGCAGTGGGTAAGAGCCGTCGCCGAGGACGATCGCGTGAACGTTGCACCTTCTCACCTTCCCCGGCGGAGAGGATCCGACTGGATCTATGACCAGCGGTGAGTAGAGAGAGAGAGTGTGTGGCCACCGTTGTCGTGTTTAGATCTGGAGAGGACGAGACAGTGTGAAGAGAGCAACACTAGCAAGCAAGCGCGGAGGCTCGTGCCTATATTGTGGAGTACTAGTTCTCTTTTGTCTACCGGCCGGAGCCGGCTTGACCTCGGGAATGACTGTCGAGAAGTCTTCTTGCACGTGCCCCAGAGGCGCAGTTGTCGTCATTTTGATCTGAAGCACCGGATTATAACATATAACATGAAAAAATGCCACATGAGAAGAAATCATAACCTCACTGCCCAAAGGAGACAAGATGAATCTCGACGGACAAACTAGACGAGGATCAAAGATCAAATTAAAGATAAACTCGTAGAAAAGGGATCCATCAATAGATGTCATAATTAACATAGCCGGCTTGACCTAGATGGCAGCCGAGTAGTCTTCGTGCATGTGCCCCCAATGACTAGCCCAACTCAGTTGTCGCTGTTTAACCCTCGCAGTGATCCGAAGCACATGACACCTAATTTTGCGAGATGACAAGAAACCTTTTTTAGATTTCTCACCAGAACTACAACCCTATACAACACAGCATGCACGATATGTAGACGATAGCCAATCCAGGCGTGTCTACTGGAGTCTGGTCACATGCATGGACGAACTGATCTTCTGTGTCTTGCAGGGATCGTCCAGGTACCAACGTATGTACTTCTATTAACTCACCCGACTTGCGGGGCCGGGGAGTGTGCCTATGGTCAGTTCTCAATTGCGGTGCCACATGTGTGTGCAAATGCAATATGACGCGTGTTCCATTCGGAGAGCGGCGTGCCAGACCGACCGACCATATGGGGTGCGACGCGAACGTGACGGGCGTGCTGTATACTCCGTGCATGTGTACCGCCGTTTTCTTGAGGCTTTGCTCCATGGTGCAATCCATGGATACAAAATTAGTATACTGTACTATTTAAAAGTCGAGGGCGGGGCTTTTCTCTCGCGGTAGGCGAGGCAGTTCCGCCTAGTCAGCTCGATAGAGACGCGAGAAGATGAGGGAGTAGGCTGCTACAAACGTAGGGCTGTGTGATTTGACAGTGAGTTACTGTTGGATAGGTGGGGCCTGGTGATTAGACTTGCCATTATCATTTTTACTGCCAAGCTAGATTCCTGACCACCTCCATACAGGTGCCTCTCCCGATGCTCCACCATGTAGAGGCTGGCTCTTGCTTGAGAGCCCACTCCTCCACTTTTTGCTTGCCTCTTTCCCCCACATATGCAAAAATGCCATGTAAATCGGGCTTATAGCCCACTATTGTACTTGATCCTACAGGTGCTAAGCCTGCCACATAGGCATAAAGTCTGATGCGCCAAGTTAATTAAGAAGAGAGAGACTAGCTTGGTGACCCCAGGAAGAAACGGTGTTAAGCGCGTGTACCCAGATGAAGCAAACTTAGCAACAAAAAACTAAGCACCTATGCATTGGGGACTTGAGTTGCTAAGCCATTTAATGCCCATAGCACCACATCTAAGCACCATTTCATTGGAAGAGGTCACTCCTTGGCAGATGCAATAAATACTACGAATAAAGAGATAGAGAGAAGTAAACAAAAAATACTCTTATAGCCAACCTTATAGCTAACCTTGTTGTTTGAGTGACTAAGGCTACCCGTAATGGTAGTATCATACGTAGTATCATGCATGCCAACTAGGCAGTTTTGATGAGGTGGCATAGTATTTAATGAAGTAAGAGAGGGTTGAGTATCATATCATGATACCGTATCATATTAAATGATGTGCTACTATGTGTCATGCATGGCAATAAATGAACCATTCTATGATACCAAATATGATATTATGCACTACGGATGTAGTATCAAACACTAGTATCATATGCATGATACTAGCATATGATACTCCCCCTACGACCAGCCTAAGTGATGACTTTGTATGACATGCCAACATCAGATAGCCTAACGCACCGTGTTAAATCTCCAAGGGCGCGACCGCACGAGCGAGGCGACGGTCGTGGTAGGCGCGACCATGATACGGGCTGCTGGCAGCCCTTGGATCTGAGATCGAACGGTCGCATGCTCAGTTGCTGAAAATTTGTAGAATAACCCTCCAGGATAGGATATTCACCCATATGTCTAGAATCACGCCATGCAACCGTTCGATCTCAGATCCAAGGGCTCTCGGGAGCAAATATCATGGGAGAATGGAAAGCTTCGTATCACTTGTAATTTTCCCGATGCTTGACATGACATCGAAAGCCATTTAATTGGGCGTCGAGTAGACATGACATCTAATTGGTTCCCCGTAGTACTGTGCATGAATCCATTTATCCACCAGGCAAGCCACTACCCTGCCATTCGCACGCGCCCCCACTTGACATTTTTACAATCGATAAACCGCTCCTAGTCGTCCCGTCCTTTCACATTACATCACTTCCACTAATCCTAACCCTCCTCCCAAATCCATGGCATCCCAAATCTCCATGATCGGCGGTGAGTACAAGGTTAGAACCATCACCGGCGATGAGTTCGATGTCATCTACACCCGTTCTTCCACAACGGTGAAAGAATTCCTTGCTTGCTTCAAACGCATGTTCGAAAAATCAAATGATGAGTGGGTCCCTGGGCTAGATGTTGAGTACACCACAGTCCTGGGAAGCGAGAAGAAACTAAAGGAGGCAGAGGAGAAGAAGCCCGCCGTGATCCAGGTTTACGTGGATGACTTATGCTTGGTCTACCACATATGCCATGCCGACGTTGAGTGCAAGGAATTTAAGAACTTCCTCAAGGGAAGCCGATTCAAATTCGTTACTGTAGACTTTAGGAACGACAAGGAAATCCTGGGTCGGATAGGCATCATTGTAGGCCAGCCCTTCGATCTCCAGAAGGAGAGCCTGGTGTCCTCCTCTCAGCTTTCAATGTTGACCCTGGCAGGAGCCTTGGTTCATCCTATGTACGGTGAACTGAAGAAACCTCCGCACACGTTTCATCGTGCATGGCAGTGGACTGTACTAGATATAGACCACATCCAAAATGCTGCAATGGATGGCTACCTTTGTTTCAATATCTACAAGGGTTGGATGAAGAGCAAGAGCCAAGTGTGCGGTTCAAGCAAAGAAGTATCGCCCAAGAGGAAGAGGGACAAGGACAAAGTCGAGGACGTGGACGAGGACTCCGAGTAAGGCGGCAGTGTCGTTGCTCATGGTGGTTCTAATGCAGTGTCTACCAGATTAGTTGCTTAGTTTAATTTCTGGTGTGCTTAGTTTTATTTGAGGGGTGTGTTGTGCTGAGCCCCCGGCAGAACTATGTTATGTTTCTTCTTGTTATATTTCGTACATTTTATCTTTTAGTTGGTATAGTACTACCACTCGTTTCTTGACATTATATACATACAATATATATATGGCCAACATCATATAGCTAACAGTTTAGTTGTCAAAGAATTTCAGGATGCTTAGTTTTGTCAAAGAATTCTAGGGTGCTTAGTTTTATTTGAGGGGTGTGTTGTGCTGGACACCATTAACTTATCATTGTGAGAATCGGCTTATTTTTGTCATGTAACATGGTCAACGGGTTTGACATGAAAATAATAATGTCTAATGGCATTTCTGAGCAAACATCTAACTTAACGATGACATTTTTAGATATCTAATTGCATTTTTGAGCAGGCATCTCATGGATTGATGGAAATTTTTGAGTAGTCCTAACTTCTAGTGGCAAAACTGAGAGTGATACACAATTAGTGGCATAAATAATAAGAACCCAAGAATTAAGTAGGGCTAATTTCTTTATTTCTATATTTCTTTATACCTTTGTGCGAAACAATATACGCTGCCTCCCGCCAGATTTTCTTTACAAAGGCAACATAGAACTATATGAGTGACCTGCTAAATTTTGGAATTATTCCGGGTTCGTTTGGCCTTTTTTATACATTAATTGAGTTTCTGGTTATTTAATGTGCATAATTCAAATTTGAACTACAAGCACATGCTCCCGTGCACCAAAGTTGATTGAAAAATGACATGTGTGTCCTTGGGTGAATTTCTAAGTCCCATGCAAGAAATGAGAATGAAATTCAAACATCTGGGCATCGTGGTTCGGCCGAGAACATTGGGAAGCTTGGTTTTAAAATTCTTGTAAATCCAAAATGCCCCTGAAAATCATGAAACTTGGCATGGTGTCATGTCATGGTACTACCATGCTGTGGTAAAAAAATTGCAGAGTAGGAACAAGTTTTGGTATAAGTTTCTTGCAAACCGGAGCTTCTCTCAAGAAGGCTCGTGGTTCTGAGAGGGAACATGTCACCTTTGTGTGCATAATTCAAATTTTAAATACAAGCACATGCTCAAGTGCACCAAAGCCGATTGAAAAATCGCATGTGTGTCCTCGTGTAAATTTGTAGGTCCCATGCCAGAAATGGGAATGAAATTCAAACATCTGGGCGTCATGGCTTAGCTGGAAACATTGAGAAACATGGTTTTTTAATTCCTATAAATCCGAAACTCGCATGAAAATCATGAAACTTGGCTTGGTGCCATGACATGGCACCAACATGCTGTGGTAATTTTGCTGTCCGATTTGCGAAGGCGCACACATTAACCATCAACAAAGTCATTTTGGAACACGTGATGTCACGTTACAATCAGAAACACAAGTATTATTGAAACCATGGGCATTCTATTTACCATTTACGTGCCGCCATGCATCCCCTTTTTTTATTAGCTAGGAGGCGCCGTGCAGGGTAGCTATTTGAGTACGGGAGGCGTGCGATCAGACACCTGCGCATGCTTATCGGGAGGAGAGCCCTTTGACCTCCATCTGCCGTCCACCTCTCTCCCAAGGTCTCCATTAATGGCGCCCGAGCCTCTGTTTAATGGCCTGGCAATGTCTCACTCGACTGAGATTTAAGAGAAAAAAAAGAAAATTTGAAAAGAAAATTTAGCACGGATCTTGATGTAAGATCCGACGGACCTATATAGCATCTACTGCGACTTATAGCAAGACTGATGAATATATATATAAGGACGACGAGAGTGGATAATAATTGTCTTACATAATTAGGAAGATAATTATAAAAGCCACATGTAGCTACGCCCAAAATACACAAGGGCAAAAGAAGAAGGAAGACGCATACAACGATCTAGCTCGCTGATCTCTACTTTCTTTATGCGCTGCAGGTCACGGAGACTAGTTCTCGCAGCGGGCGATGATCTCTTTCATCAGTTTCATGTCTTTAATACGCTGCTTGGCATTATCCATGGATTCCTCCACCAGCCTGTTGCGCTCGATGCGGAGCATGACATTCTCGTCCATAAGTTTCTTGATGATGATGCCCGTCCTCTGCAACACGACAACGGTCTCCTCCTCCTGCTTTGCCCTTCCGGCGATCTTCGCCCTCAGTAGGTCACGCTCGCCCCGGAGCTTCGCATTGCCCTCCCCCAGTTGCCGGATGACGCTAGTAGCCTCGTCCAGCATCCTCGCCCAGCTGGAGATCTGATCCATCTGGCTATATGGACTATCGCATGCATGCGCCTGTAAGAGTCTTGGCCTGCCTGCGAGCAATTTTCCGAGGCCGCCGCGGCGTGGAGGGACGTCCCTACTGCTTTGGCGGCGCGGCGGGACATCTTTGCTGCTTCCGCAGCATGGCCGGACTAGTCTGCTACATCGACGGCGCGGCGGGGCCTCCATGCTGCTTCGGCGGCGAGGCGGGACCTCTGTGCTGCTACTGATGCGTGGTTGGACATGTCGGCTGCTTTCGCGGCGAGGCGGGACATCTCTCATGCTTCCTCTTCCATGCTCACCTCTCCCTGGTGGAAATCTCTCGACCCAGAACTCATGCTGGCTATGGCTTGATTGACTTGATTGTTGTTTGTGGATGTGGAGTTGAGGAGGAATGTGCAGTCATCTTATAACCGAGTACTACTAATACACTCCTAAGTGAGAAACCGTTTAGGTTGTGATTGGTGTGAACATGTTTGCAATTAAATATAGCATGGTAGTAGTAGTAATTTGGAATGTGACGAGACGCGCTCAAAATTTATTAAAAGGCTAGAGGGCGGGGCAGTCTAGCTTGGTCCTTTTCACGAGAGGCGAGGGCCTTTGTGATTTGACGGCTCATTACTGCTGGAAGGCGGGGCCTTGTGATTTGACTGCTCGTATAAATGTGCCGACGACCTGAGGAGGAGCGAAGAACCGTGCGGTATACTCAAGTTTTCCACTGGAGTATGACGGAGGAGCACGAAACACGGCAGCCCAGTGCCATATCCTCTACTCTCCACTCTTATTATATATTACTAGCAAGAGTCATTGTTCTATTGGCGATAAAGAATGATCTAATTTGCTAGTCATCTCATTTTTAGCATTGTTCTATTCATGCCTCGCAGAGAAGGTGACACGTGCGGTGAAACACCCGAAGCAAAATAAGAAACACATGAGCAAAATAAGAAGGGGGATTATCACCCAAAAAAAGAAGGAAGACGCACACACAAGTCTGGGGCGCTGCTCTCACTACATGAAGGGTTGCTGGCTGCGGAGTCGTAACTGCTTCTTCATCGCCTCCACGACCTCCATCTCCTTGCGCATCTCCTCCGCCATCTTCATCATTGTGTCCATGATGCGGGATTTCTCGACATGAGCCTTCATCATCTGTTCCACAGCCGCATTACATACCTTGACAGCAGCCGGGTGCTCGATGCGGAGCTTCGCCAACTCCTCCTTCTGTTCCATGATGAGGGCCTGCAACATCTTCATCGAGGAACTACTATTCTCATGCAGCTTCTTCCAGCCGATGTTCTCCTCCTTCAGCAGGTCGAGCTCATGGCAGAGCTTCGCCCTGTCCTCCTGAAGTTGCAGGATTTCACCGGTTGCCTTCTTCTCCAAGGCTATGCTCTTCTTCAGCAGCATCTCTAAGCCGGTGGTCAACTCCCCCTGCACATTTAGCTTAGCGGGCATGTCATAGAGGCTCTCCTTCAGCAGATCCACCAAGTCGTGGATGAACTCCTTCTGCTTATTGAGGTGCCTATTGAGCTGATCGGGCATGCCGTCGAGGGATAAAGACTCCAGCGCCGCCAGCTCGGCATGTTCGCCTCCGCGTCTAGGGCGCTCCTGGGAGCCATCGCCTGCCCGTGAGAGATCTTTCGAGGTCTCTGCTTAGCGGCGAGCCCTCTTTTTTTCCGCAGCCATGGTTGCCGCTCCCTTGTTATCTGTAGTTCTCGACCTAGAGCTTTGCACACTGGCCATGGCAAGGACGGACGAAGAAGGAGGACTTATGAGGAGAAAGGTAGAGTAATTTTCGGTTATGTAGTTCCTCTTTTTATAACCTAAGTACTAGCACTAATACTAAAACCTGCATGGAACACGTTCAGGTTTGGTATGTACTGGTAGGTGTGAGAAGGCTTGCATTTAATTGTAGCACTAATACTTTCGAATGTGCTGGAAACAATGTAAAGATTAATTGATGGTTTTTGGTTTCGAGGCCCGAAACGGCTCCCGATGAGTTTAGTGGAACATAAATTTCAAGTAGACTACACTGCTCAGATGCATAAATATTATGTTACTATCAAAAATTGGCACAAAATACGAAGGAGACCAATGGAAGTACTACTAGCAACCCATGATTTAACTACTCACATGCGCGCAGTGGAGTAGTAATGTCTTTCTTCCGCACTCACATTCACTCAATTTGCATGCACTGTATTAATTGACCATCAATGAAGTGAAGGACTTTACACGTGTCAAATTATCACATGGGGTGGATCTTGGTACAAAATTGCGTCCGCCCGTGTACCCGTGTGTGCGTGCGAGGGAATGAGTGCGTGCGTGCACATCTTCGCTTCGTGCATGTACCGCCAGTGCGGCTCAGGGAGGACGAGTACATTCTTCTGGAACCAACAGCACGTCACTGTGATCAATCCACACAGGGATGTCGCGACAATGCCTCCACATGTGCCACGTGGCTTCATAAACTGTAAGAGAGAGACTTTGTAGCGTGCCATTGTGTTTTGCACATACTCGAAGTACTAGTAAGGTACACGTGCATTGCACGCGTCAGATTTTGCAACCAAATTACGAATAAATACCACTCAGTAGCATGTAAGCTCTGAGTCATATATTCCTGATGTAGACCTTCATTTAATTCTTATAGTTCATATTATTCAAAATCAATTAGTTTTTATAAAATACCTAGGGCCTCTTTGATTCGTAGGATTTCCAAAATGCGGGAATAGGAAGAACATGGGATTAGAGTGGAATGTCGTCTTGAATCCTACAGGATGGTACGAGTGTTTGATTGTGCATAGAAAAAACGCAGAATTCTTTCAAAGAGGATTGAGTGGATTCCTATGAAATCTAGTGCAAATGAATCGTATGGAAAAATCCCCATGGTTTACAATCCTACGAATCAAACAACCAAGATAGGAAAAATTCCTAAGGATTAGAATCCTCCAAAATTCCTTCGAGAATCCTTTGAATCAAAGAAGCCCTTAATCTATTTTATGATTCATGGAATTGTGCGCCGTAAAGCATAAAGTAAAAACAAATAATGGCAGTTCAACTAGAAAAAAAGTTTGGGCAGTTATGATATGGAAGATTCTAGAACAAAGGAGAACCACTTTTGTTTTGAGATTTGTGCATTATGCTTAAGTTCAACCATGGAGTCTGCTAGATTGTACATGTGCAAAATCCGGTGGGGGCTAGAAGATGGTGCGAGGGGCCGAGTGGAGGGAGACTATGAAGGAGTTCACAAGTGCGAGATCGATATTTAGAGAGAGGGGACGAGAACGTGCGCTGTTGCGCGCAGTGGCGGAGCCATGAAAAATGTCCCATGAGCTAGGGGGCCAAGCATTGCTAATCCTTTACGAGGAGGGCCAATTCATCAACTTAAACCATTTTTACCAGCAATTGTCTAATGATCACATTCATATTAGCCTCCATATATAGTGATGTTAGGGGGGGGGGGGGCAGGGCCCTTGTTGCCCCCTGTCTTCGCCATTGTGCGCGCGTCTGAGAGATGAAGCGGAAGGCATGGATGATGATAGGGGGGCGTTGGATATATAATTAATGTGGGTGTATTAGCTATATGTGTAATCCTATATAGAGAGGTATAGATTGATCGATGTGGACGTCGGAAAGAGGGTGAGACCTCACTAGATATATAGATTGATCGGTTTATGTGGAAAACTATGAAAGACCTAGCTATACACACACACACATAGAGGAACATCGATCATTGCACATGCACGTGAGAGATAAAGAATGGCCGATATGATGGAGAGGGGGATGTGTGTGTGTGTGCCTTCATGGGAGACCGACCTGAAGAAAAAGATTGCATGTGTGCGATGGATAATGCCAACTGGTAGTGTGTGTGCATGCATGCACGGGACAAAGGTAGTGGTACAATTATAAAGAGAAGACCAATGTGTGGGTGTAAAAGACTAGGTGAGGTCATAATCAATGTAAAGTTGAAATCAAATATTTGAATAAGAGATCATGATGTTTGAAACCCATGCATGCATGAATATAACGGAGATCTGCGCAGTGTGGTTTGGAAACGAGCATGTTGCAATGTATACACATTGAACAAGGTCAGATTGGTTTGAATCTGATATAGCGATGACAGACATCGTTTGGCCACATTGCATCCGTGCATGGACACACTATTCTAATTGGAGATGATGGTTGGCTTTCGCATCACATATCTATATCTATATCCCTATATATATATATATATATATATATATATATATATATATATATATATATATATATATATATATATATATATATATATATTAAATTTTAGATTTTTTATATAGTGTGCGGATAACTTTAACTTTGAAAGATGGTCGTTGGATGAGGCCAATTCAATGGTGCAGAGCTGGCAAATTTGAGCACTACTGGCCGTTGGATATCATCTAGATTCCACCATATTTTTCCACATGTACAATCTAGAAGACTCTATATATGGTTGAACTTAAGCATAATGCACAAACCTCAAAACACAAGCACTTCTTCTTTGTTCTAGAATCTTCCGTATCAGAAATGCCCAAATGTTTTTTACATGATTTGTTTTTACTTTATGCCTTACAACGCACAATTCCATGAATCTTAAAATAGATTAGCTTTCTTATAAAAAACTAGATGATTTTGAATGAAATGAACTATAAGAATTAAACGAACATCTACATCATGCATATATGACTAAAAACTTACATGCTATAATGTGTATTTATTCATAATTTCGTTGCCAAATCTCATGCGTGCAATGCACGTGTACCTTACTAGTCTAAATGGTGTATGTGTGTGTGTGTGTTGTGCGTGTTAAACACATTGTACGTAATATATCATACTAGTCTAAATTGTCTTTTTTTGGTACATGTTAAGCTTGTTCTCCCGAAATTTCAAGCCGCGCCTTGTTATGCCGAAATGTCAAGCTAGCGTCTCTGTCTATCGTGCTGCGAAACTCCCGCCTCTTCAACCCGCGCCTTGTTAGCCCGAAATATTTAAGATATATCTTTGTCTCGTTGTGCTCCGACAACTCCCTCCATCTCAACCCGCGCCTTGCTATTCCAAAATTTTAACGCGCGCGAAAACTCCCACCTCCTGTGAAATCCCGACACGCGAAATGCCCGTGATACCCCTGAACCGAAAGAACCGCCTGATATCGGTGGGGGTACTTTCGTAACTTACCCCACATTACGGACAAGCACGTACCTAAGCCATGGTTCCCCACTCCCAACCCATCCACCCACCCATTCGTACACCGAGGCTGGCAAAACCCGCGAAGCCCCCCACCCTCCTCCGTCCGCCACCCAACCGGAGCCTCTTCTCCGACGACGTCGTCCACAGCAACACCTCAATGTCCCTCATCCATCGTACTGGATGAGGACCAGTCATCAATCTGGTTGTCACGCCGGTTCAGCCACCCCGTCCTCCACCTTCAAGGAGCTGCCCCGACGTTCCCCTCGTCTTTTGCGCCACCTCCATTTCCACACCGCCGTCTTCACCTGCACCACCGGAAGAGCATCATCATCACTGTTTCCTCGGATGAAGCTGCGGCCTAATCGGCGCCACCAAAGAGGTTGTACATTAATCACCGCATTTTATTCATGATTTGATCTCACGGTGCTGCCGGCGCTCGGTCCCGAGCCGACACGGCGCAGCTCCATCCACGGCGGTGTCGCCGGCCACTTCCTCCACGGCGTCGCTCCCTCGGCGACGACGTCCACATCAGTAGGAGATGCTGCTGCTTTATCTCTCGCTCGCGTTGCTGCTCTGCTCTTTCTCTCGGTCCCCTGCCTGGTCTGCTCTTGCTCTTGCTCTTGCTCCGGCTGCTGCTCTCGCTCTTGCTCTTGCTTGCGATGCTGCTCTGATTTAGCTACACATCAGTTGACTGAATCAACTTTTGGGTCAGTCGATTTTCAGGGGGTGGGGGGGTCACCGGAGTTAAGGAAGAACTAGCCGCAGCGGGAAGGGGGGCTCGCCAGAGAGGTACCCCACTATCTATCTTAGGGTTCAGGGTGGGGGCGGTGGTCGCCGGCGGTGGTGGGGCGGTGGCGTGGGGATCGCCGGAGAAAAAGCTCGGCATACAGAGGCCTACAGGGATGGCCGGGGTGGCTGCGGACCGGTGGTGGGAGTGTTTTCGGGGCGGTCCTAGCGGCGCACCGCCGGCCGCGGGCGGCGGGCGGCGGCTGTTTGGCCGGTGCTGGCTGGCGGCTCAGGGGGTGGAGGTTGAAGATGAACTGCAGGCCCTTGATTTTGTATCCAATGGCTGCAAATTCGACTGACCAGAGATGAAAAAGTCAGTCGATTGACATGTAGCCTCACCTCTAGTGCATTCAGTTTCGACAGCAAAATTCAGTTTCGACAGTTAAGTTCAGTTTTGACAGTTAAATTCAGTTTCGACAGCAAAATTCAGTTTTGACTGTTAAGTTCAGTTTCGACAGTTAAATTCAGTTTCGACAGTTAAGTTCAGAGATGAGCGGCTGATGTATACATCTAGCACTTTGTGGTTATGTATTTTACGTCATCTATTGGAGATGCTATTAGAATTCCACTCAAGTTAACGTTGTCTCTCTTGTCCGGCTTCAGCCTCGGCATTGTACAACTCACCGGAGCTGCTCCAACGACGAAACCCTCCATCACAGCGGAGCAGTACCTCGGGCTCCATCTCCAGACGCCTAAGATCTTCTTCCCCTCCTCCGACAGCCAAGTCAGCCAGAGCATCCTCACCGGCCAACCCAATCACGCTGAGATCGACATGGCTTTGCCAAAGAGGTTGTACACTTCTTGCGGTTTAACTTAATCTCACCATGCTTCTTTGCATCATGTGATCTTCCAATTCTTGTGAACCAAACACCCAGATTTGCTATGTCATTTGCTTAGTTTACACATGATTTGTGTGAATGCCACCTGCAATGCCATCTTTTTGCAAGACATTATATATGTGAATTATGCAATGCTATCTTGTTGCAAGGCATTATATATTTTAATTATGCAATGCCATGCCGTTTAGCCAAGCGTCATATTTGTGAATTATATCATGCCATCCTTTTTTTGTATTTCTCATTGCTTTTGTCGACAATGTTTGTATATTCAACTGCTCTTCCTGTGCATCAGCCATTTGAATTGGTGATGGAGAAATCTGGAGTGAAAACAAGGTCTTCAGAGCAGACATTGCTACCTGGTGAAGCAGATATGTTGCTGGTTACAGATAGCTCTTCAGAAGAGGATTCAGAGGCAGATGACCAGTCCTATTACCCCCCTGAGGTGTATGCTCAAACTTGGTAGGGTTATATTACTCATATCATGCATATGTTGTATTGCAATGCTTAGTTTTTACATCATATACACGATATTGAATGCCATCTCCTTAGTTGACACATCATATATGCGATTGCCCTCTGCTCACTTCCTTCGTATATAAATCATATATTTGAATTATATCATGCCATGATGTTTACATAGACATCATGTATCTGAATTATGGCATGCCAACCCATTTTCTAAAGACATAATATAGTTATATCATCTCATCCTGTTCACATAGTCATCATATTTTGAATTATGTCAATCTATCCATGAATTATCATGCCATCATGTTTCCATCAACGACATGTTTGTGATTTATGGCATGCCAACCACTTTAATAGACACATCGTATAGTTATATCATGTCATATTGTTTACATAGTCATCATATTTTGAAGTATGTCATTCTATCATTTTTAGTTAGCCATCATACATGCGAAATTGTGTCATGCTATCCTGTTTAATTAGCCATCATATATTTAAAATTATGTCCTGCTATTCTTTTTGGTTATACAACATAAATGTGAATTATTCCATGCCCTGTTTTCTTCCCTACTATCCATTGCACCTGTCTATCTTACAATGTCTGTACATTCAATTACTTTTCTTGTTTATCAGCAATTTCAATTGGAGGGGGTGATGGTAGTATCCGTGGGAGTAAAAACACGATCTTCAGAAAAGATCGTGCTACCTGTCAATGGAGATAGAACCACGGTTGTACTTGCCCAAGAACCAGCCCCACCACGCATAACCCAGACTCACGCAGATTGTACCCCTACCCAGTTGGACAGAGAACCAGCTACACCCCTTCTAACCCCAACCCTGGCAGATAGTAACCCAGTTCCCATTGACACAACACCATCTCCACCATAGAGCACCCAAACACGAGCAGTTAGTAAGGCAACTGCAGTGCCCAAAGCACGAGGACCACCACTCCAAACCCCAAGTCAACGCTTAAAGCAGAAGAAGAATTCTTCTCATGTCAGGTTCCGTAGCTATGGTTCATACTACTTTGTTCTTGCATCACTGTATTTACTCATACCAACTAATTTCAAATTTGAAGGATGCAATTGAAACTCCAATGGTGCAACAGGTATGTTTTAAACCTGTTTATTTAACGTGTTTTTGTTGTAACTTGCTCTATTTTGATTTTAGTTTCAATTGAGTAAACAGTTATGTTCTCATGCCATGCACATTACAAGTGTTGTTATATTGATGTGTAGTTTCCCACACTTATATTCTATCTATGCTGCTTTGTCTTAAATAGATATGATTCGAACTGTATCTATCTTGATTTGGCAACATAAACTAGAATGATATAGACCATACAGTGAGCATACTACATAGATATATGTTTGTTTCATGTTGTTATCCTGTCCACCTTACTACTGAACTGGTTTACCAAAATGAGTTTCATATACTACATTGTAAATCTGTGATGTGTTTGTTTGTTTCTCCTTTAGAACGCGGATAAAATATTGGAGAATAGTACCCCATTATGCAATGGTAAAGGAAGTAATGCAGATCAGGTTCAATATAGTGAGACATCCCTGTTGTTCTCCAACAAAGCTGATAAAAACTATATTGAAGACACTGAGACAACCCCAAAGTCCTGTCTTGATGTAGTGTTCGAGTTACTGGCTACTACTGCTGGCACCAGCTCTTCGAACTCGCTGCCTGAATCAGTTTGGCTTCTTGAGTCTCAACTTCAAGTTGAAAGACATCGATCAAGTGTTATGCGATAGGAAGCCGAAGGATTGAGGAAGTCCCTGCAAAATTTATATGCATACTTTCTGGTGTAACAGCAAGTGCTGGAGGATTTAAGCGCCAAACAAGAGAATGTTAATAAGCTTGCTAAGCATCTTGCCAGCATTGTGGGTACCTAGGATATTGTTTCTTGAGCTCTTCTGAAGTGGTTTCAGTTCTAGACATGTTTTGCTGCGGCGTTTATATGCTGCTTTGTTCCCTATATTTGCACTGGTGGCGAACTTTGATGCCGAGTGGATGTAATATGTGTAATAGCCGTGATAGCCTAGCGTGAATTGCTTGCCTATTTATTTCCTTATTGTCTTGTTTATTTGTTTTCTTGTAGTCAGTGCAGTTCTTTTTCCACGGTTTGCTAGTGGCCGCAATAGCCTATTTTTTTAAACTAGGCCACATTAACCATGGGCTACATATTTACTGTAGTTAACATGGGCTCTTACAGGCCGTAGAAACAATGGGCCTTCTAAGGGTCGTAGAAACAAAGGGCCTTCTACGGGGCGTAGGAACAATGGGCCGTAGACACAATGGGCCTTCTACGGGCCGTATGATAGGTTGGCCAAACATGGGCCAATAACATACCACATTATGGCCGTAAATGAGCCAGAGTTGAAATCGTCCGTTCATGGCCCGACCATAACGGGCCGTCGTTAATCGGCCGTATTTGATGACACTATGAAAACGGGCCAACGTATTAACGGGCCACAAACGGGCCGACTGTAACCACGGGCTGAATTTGGCCCACAAGCTGAAAATGACAGTAACGGGACGAAAGTAAACGAATGCTGGAAATGAGCCCAAGAATAAATGGGCCCTAATAAGGCCGAAAGATAACATGGGCTGGAAACGGCCCAACGGAATAATGGGCCGTTAATGGGTATAAAGTGAAACACTGTTCAATATGGGCCAGTTTTACCACGGGCCGTTAATGGGTCGAGGGTTACTAAGGACCTCATATGGGCCGAAAGACGTCATGGGCCATACATGGGCCGGAAGTTAAAATGGGCTGGAATTATATTGGATGACCGAGATGACGCTACTGGGCCTAATTCGGATAGGCCGTAAACGGGCCCTGGGTTAGTGGGCTGTAAATGGGCTATATGCGAACAGGCCATTAACAGGCTTGCCGTGGGCCGGCCCGTCACCTTTTGACCAAGTCAAACGGGCCGGCCTTTTCACAGGAACGAGCCTCTGTTGGGCACTGTTCATTACGAGCCAGTTTTACCACGGGTCGTTAATGAGCCGAGGGTTACTAAGGGCCTCATATGGGCCGAAAGACGTCATGGGCCATACATGGGCCGGAAGTTAAAACGGGTTGGAATTATATTGGAAGGCCCAGATAACGCTACTGGGCCTACTTCGAATAGGCCGTAAACGGGCCCTGGGTTAGCCGGTTGTAAATGGGATATATGAAACAAGCCGTTAACAGGCTTACTGTGGGCCGGCCCGCCACCTTTTGACCAAGTCAAACGGGTCAGCCTTTTCACAGGAATGGGCCTCTGTTGGGTCGTGCCACGTGTCGATGTATCATAGGCGCTTTTGGTCCAACGAGTGGATGACATCTGTCCCAACGGTGAGCTGACACGTTTTTCCTCCAGCCAATGATGATTTTACACGTGGAAAATCCCCATTGGTCGGGGCTGTTAACGGGTTATCGGATCGAAAATCGGACCCGATAGCTTAACGGCGTTCCGTTACGGTGGATGCCATGTGTCGGTCACCCTTGACGAAAGCACTTCTGTGACGCGCGATTTATCGTCACGGAAGTGGACACTTCCGTGATGATCCTTTTGGTAATGTCATGGAACACTTCTACGACATCACACGTATGACTATCTTCATGCTGTCATAAATTTGTCATGGATGTACATGCATGACAGAAAACGTGACCTATTGTGACAAACACGTATCATCACGGAAGTGTATTTTTTTTGTAGTGATAACAGTTTCACAGACCTAGTGAAAATAAAATGAACATGACAGCAACAACGACAAGTAGGCATGTTTGCAAGCTTGTGCAACTCATCTCAAAGCATATCATGGCATGTGAATATAACTAACATCAAGTAGACATGTTTATGAAGCTACTAATGGCAAGAACATGGTCATAGGATGCATAGAACACTAGATATTCACATGGCAAAACTGAACTCACTGATAACAGGCTGACAGAAACATTATATAGCAATTTGAGAGCAAGAAAGAGTCAAGCTACAGCATCCTATAATTGCAAACAAGGGCATGGATGGATAGAGAATAACATGGACTTCAATACATGATCATTGGACATATCCAAATGTGCATGGATATGACTGGGGCATCAAGCAAACATGGCATCACAATATAACAGTTTCAGACTTAGCAGTTTTCAACAAGTCTCAGGAATCAGCAAACAACGAGTAGGTCACTTTACAAGCTTGTTTCACTCACCACAAGGCATATCATGAAAAGATAATTACACCACAGGAAAGATGACATGATTGTTCTTCTAAAACATATTGGCATGTAGCTTAAACAAAAGTCACAGATAAATATATGAAAAAGACAAATCAGCATCTTATAACAGTTTTCAGCACTTAACAGCAACATACACTTTTGCAACAGAGATAATCATGGCATAATGCACTCCAACATGTATGCAAATGCAACCATCATGTAGAGCATCACTAGATGAACAATTTGACATATCAAACACTCCATTTGGACCAACATGCACAAAGATACAACCTCACAAACATGCTAACATATTGTTGACAGACAACAAGGACTAAGCAGTAACATCACATAGCAGTTTTGCAACAAAGATTAAGACAACAAGATGAACAGTAACATGCATGTAAATTACACCATCATCTAGAGTATCAAGAGATGACCATTTTTATATATCATGCATGCAAAACGAGGCACCGAGAACAAAGTTGTTATCCACACAAGAATGCATCATGGGGTTGAAAACTCGGGACTTAGACGAAAAAGCTGGACCAAAAACTGAGCGTCGGATAGTTAAACGCCGTACGGGCGCGGGATAGCAGGCAGTGGAGACGGGCTGGGCAAAGGCTCACCTAGCGGGCTCGGCCCGAGGTGGCGGCGGGTCGGACCGACGGGATCTGGGCTGTGGGAGAGGCCCACGTGGCCGACGGCGTGTGAGGCACAGATCGGCGGGGAGCGGGCAAGGAGCTTGGCACGGGCAGCCAGGCTCGACGGCGGGACGTCGAGCGCGGATCTCGGCGGGACCGCGCGAATCCCGTGAGGTGGAGCCCGCAGGCGGCGGATCCGGCCGACGGCGGTGGGGTGCGAGGTCCAGCAGCGCGGCAACGCTTCCGGTGGAGGGGTAGCGCGGAGTTCGGCCGGCGGCGGTGGCAGGCAGCGCGAGTGAGGCGGCGACGCATGTGAGGCAGCGGGAGGCGCAGGGTGCGGCTGGCGGCGGTTGGGCCGGGCGGGCCTGGCTCGGGCCCCGCTGGCCGCGGCGGTGGGAGGAGGCCGGGAGGACAGGTGGCGCGTCGTGATTGGGCGCAGGCGGCGGCGTGATGACATGGCGGCTTGTGGTTGGCCGGGGTGATGTGGCCGGCGGACATGTCCGACGCGGGACTGACGCGTCCGGCTGCGCGAGGAGGAAGATTGCTAGGGTTGCACCGCGAATTTCGGGGGAAGGGGAGTTTAAATAGGTAGAGGGAGCTAGGAAAGTCCAAATGAGGTGCGGTTTTCGCCCACACGATCGTGATCCAACGACCGAGAGCATGGTGGGGGTTTGAATGGGCTAGTGGGTTGTTTTGGAGGAGTGCTGGGCCAAAAGAGAAAGGGCTTCCGACGGTTAACACGGTTAACCGTTGGGCTATCAAACAGTCTCCGAATGCGACGAAATTTGACAGGCGGTCTACTTACACTACAAAAAGACCACACGCCAAGTTTCCCCCCATTCCAAGAACATTTTTCGGCCACTTATAAAATAAATATTCAGAGGTGCCGTGGGCGCGTGCAAATGTGTCTTGGCTCAGAACGGACAACGGAAAGGACGAGGGGGACTCGGATGAATGAGGATGCAATGCACATGATGACATGGCAAAATGCAACATGCAAGCAAATGACATGGCAACGAAATCGAATAACTGGCTGACACCTGGCGCATCGGTCTCGGGGCGTCACAGCCAACGATATTATTAGCATAGCCCAAATTAACACAATCCCATTCTTTGGTCCAAGCTTGCGCTTTTTGGGGATCGACAAACTGACTTTTGCCAAACAGCCTCAAGTACGCAAGTATGAGAGTGTTGTCCTTCTCTTTGCCCATTTCTCATAGGGATTGATCTCATTATCCTTTGTCATAACTTTATTCAGGACATGAAAAGACGTCAAGATAGCCCCCACCATTCGTTGGATAAATCCGATGTATCTAACATGGCGTTAACTGAATCAGTTAAGGTACGATTTTTCTGATCAGGAACCCCTTTTGATTGGGGTGAATTGGGAGGCGTCCTCTGATGAATAATACCGTCTTCTGCAGAGAAGGAGTCAAACTCACTAGAGAAGTACTCTCCACCATGATTTGACCGGACTCGCTTAATTTTCTTTTCAAGTTGATTCTCAACTTCTGCCTTATAGATTTTAAAGTAGTGTAGAGCCTCATCTTTAGTATTTAATAGATACACATAACAACATCTGGTGGAATCATCTATCAATCTCTTGAAGTATTTCTTTCCACCTTTAGTGAATGCACCATTCATCTCACAAAGATTAGAATGTATGAGTTCTAATGACACCAAGTGTCTCTCATCCGCAACATTGTGGGGCTCGCGAGGTTGCTTAGCTTGCACACACGAAAGGCACTTAGAACCTTTGGCTAAAGTGAAACTTGGGATTAAATTCAATTTAGCTAGCCGTGTCATAACACCAAAACTAATGTGAAAAAGACGTGAATGCCAAGCTTCGGATTCAATAACACTTGATTGAATATTGTTCACAACTTTATTACAAAAATCTGTAAGGGAAAGGCGGTACATCCCTCCGCACTCATAACCTTTTCCAACAAAGAGTCCATATTTGGTGAAAACTAATTTATTACACTCAAAGACCAACTTAAACCCTTCTTTACACAGAAGGGAGGCACTAACTATGTTCTTCTTAATGGCGGGGGCATGCTGCATGTTCTTCAGCTGCACTATCCTTCCCGGAGTAAACTTCAGATCGACCGTGCCAACACCACGAACAGAAGCACTCACGCCATTCCCAATCAATACAGACCTGTGGTTTGTGACCTCGTAAGAAGAAAACAATGAAATGCCAGCACACACATCAACACTTGCACCTGTGTCCACCCACCGACCGGAGAACTTGAACCACTAAAAATACAGTAAATAAATTACCGTACCCAGATGCACCATTCTCATTGTTGCCCACAATCATGTTGGCTAACTTGGAGTCCTGCCCTGGCTTCTTGTACTTGTTTGGGCACTTGTTGGCCCAATGTTCTCCTGAGCCACAAGTGAGGCAACCATCTCCCTTCTTGTTCTTCTTGAAGGTCTTCTTACCCTTATTATTAGAGTCGGTATTCTGTTGGACACCATTCTTTCCCTTGGGCTTGTGGGAGTTGAAGTTCCACTGATGTACCATATTGGCGACAGAAGTACCTTCGACCCCTTTCCCATGCGAGACCTTTTCTCTTGAGTTCTACTAAACATTCATATGGCCACTTACATCCTCTACTAAGAATTCAGGCCTCTGATGTTTCAGAGTGGTAGCAAAGTTCATCTAGGAAATAGGGAGCTTAGCGATTATATATCGCATGACAAACTTGCCCTGTAAATCTCACGCAAGAAGCTAAAACTCCTTAGCGATGCATACTATCTCATGAGCCGGTTCCAATATCGAACGATTGCCAACCATTTTGTAATCGTGGAACTACTCTATAATATACATATCACTCCCAACATCGGTGGCACCCAACTTAGATTCGAGGGCCTCCCACAAGTCCTTGGAAACCCGCACATGTAAGTATGCATCAACCAACTTAACTCTGATCATGCTCAGAACTGCTCTGAGAAATACGACGATGGCCTCCCTGAATTCCTTCTCCTATTCAGGAGCAATCGTTCACGAGGAGGGGACAGCGGCAACCCAGAACACGTTCATAGCCATGAGCCATAAGGTAGTTTTGGCCTACCAACGCTTAAAGTATGTACTAGTAAACTTATCTAGTTTCAGTGCAGCAGAAAAACCACTTGCCGGAAATTCCTACATAGCTTAGGTTTTGGATTGCTCGGTAAATAGGCATTTTTTTGATTAATTTAATCTAAGAAATAATCATGAACATGGCATTCAAAGAATTAACGGTGTACTGATTACTATTTAGATAAGCACATACTACGCAAACAGCAGACACATCTACGACTAGTACAGAAATAAATAGGAGCGGGATAAACGAGTTATATCCTCGAGTAGGCAAGGCAGAAGCCATGGCGGTGGTGGTTGCAGCAGCAGTTCCCTCGGCGACCATCTTGTCAGCTTCAAGTTTCTCGATGGCGGCTCTCTCGGTGTCGGTGGACATGGTTACGATGCAGCGGACGTGGACGAAGAGGAAGTAGTTGATCAGAGGCAAGCATTCGAGTAGCTGCTCCCCAAAAACCTAATCGCTTGTCTCCCATACAAGATCCACAGAGGCGAGGTTTTAGATGCCTGCTCTCCCATCAACCGTGTACGCAGTGAACGGGATGGAGTCAGCAGCGGCAGCAACAACAAAGGGAACGGCATGGGCGATGGGCATGGAGAAGACGTGATTTGTTCGTGGTAGCTAGGGATGGCCAATTCACATATATATGCGCATTCGGGTGGAGATCCCACAATCCGACGTCTCGGATACGTGATGGCAAAAATAAGCGCATAGGTATGAGCTTGACTCGGCTTAATCCCGCAACCTGCGGCGCGACAAGACATGGCGGGTGGCGGAGGAGGAGTGCTCGAGGGCCTCTTCTCTTCTCTAGCTTGAATAGCATGTGGAAGAGAATCCCTTACAAGGAGGTCCAACTCCTTTTCCACTAGCGTGGCAGAACTAAACTTGCCACCACCCCTTGTCATGAAACCTGTTGGTGCAATATCTGCCTACCTGTGTTTTGGAGATTGTTGACAGAAACAGGCATGGACTGATTTATTTGCTAGTGCACACAGAGAGAAATAGTCCATGCAGAGCCGAAGAGAATGATGTCTCTCGTGTCAAGTTCGAGCAACTTCACCGAAGAATATCTGCGTTGCAGAGAAGAACGAGCTATATATTTTGAAGTCATGACGACAAGAAGATTGATGTGAAGGAATTAACCCCTTGAAAGTTTACTGCTAAAGCGAAGCTTTTGGTTCGGTACCGTCGTCCGAAGGAATTGACCGTAGCGAATGGAAGTTGAAGACAAAATGAAGATGTAGTATTCATTTTGTTGTTCTTCTTTCGTTTGTTTAAGGCATAGGACCTCCGTACTATTAAGAGGGGTATAGGTTCTCGAAGCTTAGATCCCTTGCGATGTGACACGTCTCCAACGTATCTACTTTTCCTAACGCTCTTCCTCTTGTTTTGGACTCTAATTTGCATGATTTGAAAGAAACTAACCCCGGACTGACGCTGTTTTCAGTAGAGATACCATGGTGTTGTTTTTGTGCCGAAATAAAAGTTTTTGGAATCGAACGAAAATTTGCGAAGATTTTTAATACAATAAAAGAAAAATATTGGAGCCAAGAACCATCCGAGGGGGGCACCTGGGTGGGCACAACCCACCAGTGCGCACACCCTCTAGGCACGCCCAGGTGGGTTGTTCCCACCTGGTGGCCCCGCAGACCCTGAAACCTACGTTATAAAATCACCTTTTCCCAGAAAAAATCAGGGAGAAAGAATTATTGTGATCCACGAGACCAAGCCACCGTCACCTCCTATTCTTCGTAGGGAGGCCAGATCTGGAGTCCATTTGGGGCTCCGGAGAGGGGGTCTTTGTTCTTCGTCATCACCAACCCTTCTCCATTTCCAATTACATGATGCTCCGCACTGAGAGTGATTAATTCCTTCGTAGGCTCGCTGGTCGGTGAGGAGTTGGATGAGATTCATCATGTAATCTAGTTAGTTTTGTTAAGGCTGATCCCTAGTATCCACTATGTTCTGAGATTGATGATGCTATGACTTTGCCATGCTTAATGCTTGTCACTTTGGGCCCGGGTGCCATGATTTCAGATCTGAGTTGTTTATGTTATCACCATTATATTCATGTTCTAGATCCGGTCTTGCAAGTTATAGTCACCTACTAGGTGTTATGATCCGGCAACCCCGGAGTGAGAATAGTCGCGACCACTCCCGGTGATGACCGTAGTTTGAGGAGTTCATGTATTCATCGTGTGTTAATGCTTTGTTCCGGTTCTCTATTAAAAGGAGGCCTTAATATCCCTTACTTTCCAATATGGAACCCGCTGCCACGGGAGGGTAGGACAAAAGATGTCATGCAAGTTCTTTCCATAAGCACGTATGACTCTTTACGGAATAAATGCCTACATTATATTTATTAACTGGAGCTAGTGCTGTATCGCCCTAGGTTATGACTGTCACATCATGAATAGCATCCAACAAATTACCGATCCAATGCCTACGAATTTATCATATATTGTTTCTGCTAAGTTACTACTGCTATCGTTACTATTGCACTTGCTACAAAATTACTACTATCACTGTCACCATTACTATTGCTGTTGTCACTGCTATCAAAACTATCTTATTACTTTGCTACTGACTACTTGCTGCAGATAATTAATCTCCAGGTGTGGTTGAATTGGCAACTCAGCTGCTAATACTTGCAAATTTTCTTTGGCTGCCTTGTGTCGAATCTATAAATTTGGGTTGAATACTCTACCCTTGAAAACTATTGCAATCCCCTATACTGGTGGGTTATCAAGACCTTTTTTGGCGCTGTTGCCAGGGAGCATAGCTATATTCGTTGAGTCACTTGGGATTATTACCAATTTATTACTATGAAGAATCTGAAGGATGCTAAGACTAAGATTTTTCCCTCTAAGACGAGGGGAGGTAAGGAACTGCCATCCAGTTTTGCTTTAGATTTAGCTTCTGTTATAAGTAAACTTGCAACACCACCACATGCTATTAAGCCTGATATGTCGCAAGTTATTGTTGATGCTACTTCTGCTATGAATGATACTTATGATGATGCTAGTACCTTGCATGATGATGATGTGTCACTTGGTGAATTTCTTGATGAACAAATTACTAGAGTAAGACAACATGATGTTGTTGAATCTGATGATGAGCTTGAAACTGAAAATTTTGAAACACCTGCTAGAACTAGCCTTCCTAGATATGAATTGCCTAAGGTACCGGAAGGTTATGTTATGAATGAGGAGACAACTAGAGACATTCTTGCTTGTAAGGATAGAGATGATCTAGAGAAATTACTATGCAAGTATAAAGAAAAGTCTCTGAATGCTAGAATGCAATGTGATCCTAAGTTTGCTACCTCACCTATCTTTATTGATGATTAGGATTAGGAATTCTCTATCGACCCAGAGTTAATTACTTTGGTTGAATCTGATCCTATCCATGGTTATGAAACTGAAACTGTTGTGGCACATCTCACTACGTTGAATGACATAGCCACCCTTTTTACTCATGATGAGAAAACTCGTTACTACTATATTCTCAAGCTATTTTTGTTCTAATCAAAGGGTGATGCTAAATCTTGGTACGATACTCTTACTCTTGGTTGTGTGCGTAGTCCCCAGGATATGATTTATTATTTCTCTGAAAAATAATTTCCTGCTCATAAGAAACAAGCTGCCTTACAGGAAATATTTAACTTTGTGCAAACTAAAGAAGAGAGTCTCCCACGAGCTTGGTGAAGGCTTCTCCAGTTACTTAATGCTTTGCCAGATCATCCTCTTCAGAAAAATGAAATACTTGATATCTTCTATAATGGACTAACTGATACTTCTAGGGACTTCCTACATAGTTGTGCTGGTTGTGTTTTCAGGGAACGAAGTATTGGACAAGCTGAACAATTATTGAATAACATATTGAAAAATTATGATGATTGGACTCTTCCTGAACCACCACCTAAACCCACTCCAAAAGAAGAGGGGTTTATTATATCTCAGTCCTGAAGATATGCAAGAGGCAAAGAAATCTATGAAGGAAAAATGTATTAAAGCTCATGATGTCAAAAATTTACCTCGTATTGAAGAAATACATGGGCTTGATAAACCACCACTGCCTAAGGTGGTAGATGTAAATTCTTTAATGAAATTCAATGATAAGGACAATCCTCATAATATGAACCCTAGCCAATGCCTTTATGAGTTTGAAAATTACATTAGGAAACAAGATCACTTCAATGCAAATGTTATGAAACAATTGAAATACAATTCTGATATGATTACTCGCTTGAGTGACTTGTTACTTAGAATCTAAAATGATGTTAGAGGTGTGGGAAATCATGCTTCTATGGTACAAACCTAGTTAGAACAAGTTTCTAAATCACAATGAGAATTGCTTGCTGAAATGAACAACAACATACATGATTTTGCCGTCGGAGTTGCAACTAGAGGAGGAAAAATGACTCAGGAACCACTTTATCCTGAGGGACACCCAAAAAGAATTGAACATGATTCACAAAGAAACAACACCACTGCACCTAGTCCTTCTAAAAATAAGAAGAAAAAGAAAAATGGTAGGACTTTGCACGCTACTAGTGAACCTGAAGTAGAAAAACCTCCTGATAATGATAATGATGTTTCTATTTCTGATGCTGAAACTCAATCTGGTAATGAACATTCACCTAGTGATAATGAAAAATATAATGTTGAAGTTCATGAAGATACTCAACCAAACAATGAAAAAGAACGAGATAATGATGTTGAAATAGAACTAGCTATTGATCTTGATAACCCGCATCCCAAAAATACACGATATGATAAAAGAGACTTTGTTGCTAGAAAACACGGTAAAGAAAGAGAACAGTGGGTTGAAAAACCTAAGCCTTTTCCACCCAAGTCAACTAAAAATAAAGATGATGAAGCATTTGAACGCTTTGCTGAAATGCTGAGGCCAGACTTTTCACGTACTTGCTTGACTAATATCTTGAAAATGCCACCTTATGCAAAGTACATGAAAGACATCATCACCAATAAGAGAAAAATACCGGAAGCTGAAATCTCCACCATGCTGGCTAATTATACTTTTAAGGATGGAATACGTAAAAAACTTGGAGACCCAGGAATACCAACTATACCTTGCTCCATCAAAAAGAATTATGTGAAAACTGCTTTATGTGACCTAGGAGCTGGTGTTAGTGTTATGCCTTTGTCTTTATATAAAATACTTGATTTTAATAAACTCACACCTACTAAAATATCTTTTCAAATCGCTAACAAATCAACTGACATACCTATCGGTATCTGTGAGGATGTGCCCGTTGTTGTTGCTAATGTTACTATTTTGACTGACTTTGATATACTTGAGATACCTGGGGATGACAACATGTCGATTATCCTTGGTAGACCCTTCTTAAATACTGTAGGGGCTGTTATATTGATTGCAATAAAAGCAAGATCACTTTTCATATCAATGGTAAAGAGCATACAGTGCACTTTTCGAAGAAACAATTCCAGGTGAATGGTATTAATGTTATTGAAAAACCGTTGAGAATCACTATTGGAAGTTTTCATCTACCACTACCTACTGTTAAAAAGAAATATGTAATGCTTACTATTGGGGACATTGATATCCCCGTTGAGGTAACTTAGTGATTTACGAAAGTTCTTCGGTTTCATGCTAATCGAAAGTGGTTATTAATAAGACTAGATCAACCTTATTAATAGATCATTTTTGAGAGGTATGAAGCTCATGAACTTAGTGAGCACTACCTTCTGTCCCTACCTTTCATTTTTCTATTTTTTATTAATTAAATAAAATAAAATGCCATGTTTTGTCTGTTTTCTGAATTTCCCGTGCAATAAAAAATGACCCAAAAATAAAATTTCTCAGAAGGCTCTGAAAATTTAACACGTTTTTTTTCTAATTATTTAAGATTTTCTAGTGCAAATAATACCAGAGGGAGGTGCACTAGGTGGGTTGTGCCCACCTGGGGGCGCCAGGACCCCCAGGCGCGACCTGGTGGGTTGTGGTCCCCATGTGGCCCCCTTACTTATCTCTTTACCCCCTCACTTATCTCTTTACACCACATCATCACCTACCTCCAGAAAAAATTCACCAGCTCTCTCTCTCGTGTTCTTGCTCTCAAACCCACGGATTTCGATCTCTTTGCTCAAAGCTCCGTTTTTGAAATTGTTTCGGGGGATTTTTTCTTGGTATGTGACTCCTCCGTTTGTCCAATTAGTTTTTGTTTTAGTGGTTTATATTTTGAATAATTAGCTACTCTTGGTGCTGCTGTAGATGAGCTTGCATGTTGAATTCCTAGAGTTTATGTAGTTTGAATGCTTGCTATGGCCTCTAGGCATCCCTATGAGTAGTCGCTATCAATCTTAGGAAGTCTTGCTAAAAAAATTTTGTGGACTAAAAATTTCAGAATTTTTGTTCCTAGAAAAAAACATGAGTATTTTTAGGAAGTTTGCTTCCAAGAAGAACTCCAAGGTGAGTGATTGGAGAGTCATGTGACAGTGATCTCCGCCTCCGGAGAATGGCGGAGCTACGACTGTGCGAATGGCCGCATAACCCATTCATGGAGGGGGCCGTAATCCTTCAGGAGTTTATGCAATATGCTGCTAATGCCGGCCTCACCAACTTCATCGCAGCTGAATGTGAACAGTATCATCTCCTCGCAAATTCCGTTATGCAAAGTTTTCAATTCTTATCTAGGAATAATCCCCCCGAGGTGCAGTTTAATTTAGATGTTGAACCCCATCAGATATCATTGACTGAATTTTGTAACATATGCTTGCTTTCTTCTGATGGTGGTTTAATTGAGCCTAGGCCAGCTGAGTTTGATGGCTTTTACCATACTCTGACAGTGGGATATGAGAGGGGTATCGGGTATCACTGCCACCAGTTTACACTTCCTGGTAGTACATTATTTTGCTCTTCTCATTGCAAAGTGTTTGCTTGCTAGAGAAAAAGTAGGTGCACTTAGTGCTCCAGACTTTATTGTTTTACGTCGCGCACTTTACGGCGACAACAGTTATAGCATGGGAGCTATTGTGGCACGTTGCCTCCACATTAACGGATCTAAGGGCAAAATACATGGTGGGATCTATGCTACTCGCTTGGCGACTCACTTTAACGTTCAGATACACCAGCATGATTATCCTTTACCTAAGGTTAATTTAGATCGTCGGGCTATGGAACACCACCAGTTTATTGCTGCCGATTACCCCAACATTCCTATTCCTTATAACCTGATCTTTAGTGTGAACACCCGTGATATTATCCCATTGCCTGCATCTGCTTTGTTTGATCCTATTGACAGAGGAGGATACATGATTATGCCTTAGGACATCGTCGCCTACCGGAATGACCTAGCTGCAGCACAGGAGGAGCCTCAGGAGTGGGACCCTCGGGTGCCCGCTCCTCAGCAATTCAACATGGGACCCCATGGCTTATTTGAGTGGTGATTACCAAGTTAGACCTAAAGCCTAAGCTTGGGGGAGTACTTGTTTCTTACCGACTTTACATTCATGTTCACACATATCATTTCAGTTGTTGGTGTTCACACTTTTTCATTGTATTATCCATGCTTAAGTATATTTTCTCGCTTTCTTCTTATGTGTTTGAAAAACTTGAGAAAATACCAAAATATTTCCTGCTTCTTTTTCTTTTCTTTCTAGAATAGTTAGCTGTGGCATTAAGAAGAAAACCCAAAAAGATTTACTTGTTCTTCTGTTGCTTGTTGGTAGCTTTCTCGTGTAAACATTTTTTTCTCATTTTTGCTTTACCCTTTTTTGCTTGTCCTAGAAAATCAAAAACTCCAAAAATATTTTAGTGTGTTTCTATGAATTTCTTTCCTTTTGATTGAGTCGTACCAAGGAGAAAACCACGATGAAAATGTTGAGTGGCTATCATATGCATAATTGTTGATATAATAAAGAGCCCATTTTACCCTGTCTTCTCCTGTTGAATAAAATTTGCAGATTCCAGCTTAGTCCACGTCACTCTTGCACTATTATTATTTTCACATCATTTAGTCGTGCAAGTCAAAGGCAATAATGACGTTATGCGATGAACTAACCGTGGCAGAGAGAAATTGGTATGAACTCGACTTGTTCTGTTTTTGTAAATATGTTTAACCTAGTATCCATGATTTAGCCCATTATGATTAAACATGTTTGCAATGACAATTAGAGATTATAGTTTCTCATGCCATGCATCAGTAGCAAGAAGTTGATAATGATTTATCTTGGATATCAACATTGTGTTAAAATGACTGTGATGTTGTATGATGATATGGAATCCTCCTCTGAATGTTCGAGTGGCTTGACTTGGCACATGTTTGTGCATGTAGTTGAATCAAAACCAACATAGCCTCTATGATATTTATGTTCATGGTGTCCATATCCTACTCATGCTAGAGTCCAATGTTTATTATGCATGATGTATGTTCATGACCATTGTTGCTCTCTAGCTAGCCGCTTCACAATCTAATTGCTAGCCTTCACATGTACTAAGCTGGAATACTGCTTGTGCATCAAATTAAAAAAACCCAAGTTATTCCAGATGAGTCCACCATACCGAACAATATGCGGTATTACCCTGCCATCCTCAGTAAATTTGCATGTGCCATCTCTAAAAACTTTAAATAAATATCCTTTTTGTGTGCCTGGATCGTTCATGGAGTGTCATGAGGTAGTCGGTATTTTCCATGCTAAGCGGGTTATTCTTCGGTCGAGTGTTTATTCACTCGCCATCGCACGAGAAAAGGGCGGTAATAGGGATGCCCAGTACCAAACTACAAAAAGAATTGATCTCTCAAATAATCAAACAAAAACTCCCAATGGAGTCACAACCTTTACTTTTCTGCTTGGGAACCGCCACTAGCGTGTTTAGCATGGAGGATATTGATAACTCATAGTCGTGAAGTAAATTAGAAGGGTGCATGTCTCAAAATATCATTTACCTATATTTTTAAAACTTGAGCTCTGGCACCTCTGCAAATCACTGCTTCCCTCTACGAAGGGAATATCTATTTACTTTTATGTTGTGTCATCACCTTCTCTAATAAGCGCCAGATCTGAGAGCACTATTGTCATGCCTATGCATTGTGTGTAGCGAATGTTGGGTGTTATCATGACTGGATCTTTTTTACCATGAATTAAAATATTTAGTCACTGCTTGAACTTTGGAGGTGCTCTACATTTATGTTTTGTGGTCTTATAAAGCACTAGTAGAAAACATGGCTTTGGTTCGGGCCTGGCAAGCCCATTAGTCCCGGTTCAGTCACGAACCGGAACCCATGGGGGCATACGTCCCGGTTCGTGCGCCCAGGGGGGTGGCTAGGCCTCGTGGAGCATCTGTCCCGGTTGGTCTAGACCCATTTGTCCCGATTCCAGACACGAACCGGGACCAATGGGCCTCGCTCCTAGCCCGCACCCATTGGTCCCGGTTCCTGTCACAAACCGGGACCAATGAGTTTGCTATATATACCCCATCGCCCACCACTCCACTGCTCTGTTTTTTCTGGCCGACGAGGGGGGAGCTTTGTGGTGCTCTAGCTCACCTCCTATGCACATGAGGTGTTCGATGAAATGCCTAAGCCACACTAGTTAAGCTTTTCTCCTCTCGAAGCTCGAACTCCAAGCTCCATTTTCTCCAAGATTTGTCTAGGATTAGCGGTCCATCACGTCCCGTTCCCGTCTTCACCGCCGTCGATCGCCCCCGCCGATCTCGTCATTGGCACCACCGTGGTGAGCCTCTTGTTCTGTCTATGCTTTTCTTACTTTTATTATTGCTTTAGATAGATATTTGTCTAATTTTCTTACTTTTATTATTGCTTGTTATTATATAGTGCGATGGTTTTGATATCCGCCCACGTCGGCCCTCGTCCTGTCTATGATTCGGATGTGGTATATTATCTTTAATTTATAACTATTTGTTTTAGTGTTTATGACAATTATGCCAACCAACCTGACATAGATGTTTTTATATGTCTAGGAGGTAGTTGAACCGGAAATTCCAACCGACCCTCTTGTGGAGAGGTTAAATTTAGTTGAAAAGGAAAACATTTCCTTGAAGAAATTTTTTGAAAAAACGGAGGAGGAGAAGATGGAATTGGAGTTGCATGTTGCGGAAGTCGTCAATGATCACAAGATCAAGATGTACCCTATTGTCAAGAGGTTAAATTTAGTTGAAGAAGAAAACAATTACTTGAAGGAAAAACTAAAAAAATTGAGGAGGAGAAGATGATATTGGAGTTGCATGTTGCGGATATCGTTGATGATCACGAGATCAAGATGGATGCCATGCGCTTGAAGATTGGAAAGATTAGAAAATATGCCATTCATACCGAGGCTTGGTATCATTATGTCGTTGGATCAATTGTTACCTTGGTTGCGATTATGATCGCATTTGTTGTTGCGTTGAAATGTTCTACATAGTTTCAATGTATGGTTTAATTAGATTCTCTAGAGAGCTATGCATGTACTTTGAATTTCATGTGATGATGAACTTATATGAATTTGATCACTTATCTGTCCATGATGTTCTGTAATGGTTTTTGACACGCTTAATTATATATCGTGGGAGTGGAGGGCAAGACAGACATTTCCGAAGATTACGAAAAGTTTCATGAAATTCACCCCTTCAAAGTCAAGACTGACCCAAGCACCCTAATAAACCCTGATACCTCGAAAGAGATTGTCCGTTTTGTACACGAAGTGCATCCAGTTTTTGCCGTAACCCTCTCTACTTTTTTGCACATGCTATGTGGGTGAAATGATGATACCATGCCAACGTTCTACCTTTTCAGAGTTCATTTGAAATTCTTTTCAATTTCAGGGTCTTATAGCTCAAAAAATTCAATAAATGCATGAAAAATAGCAAATGAAGTCAGAAATGGTTGAAAATTGATGATGTGGCTTTGAATGGTGCATTATGACCACAGAAAAATTCTGTAGTTCAAATAAGTTCAAAAATATGAAATCCCTTTGTAGAAGACGAGTTTTCGTCTGAAACCCAAATACCTCGAAAGAGATTGTCCGTTTTGTACACGAAGTGCATCCAGTTTTTGCCTTAACCCTCTCTACTTTTTTTGCACACGCTATGTGGGTGAAATGATGATACCATGCCAACTTTCTACCTTTTCAGTGTTCATTTGAAATGCTTTTCAATTTCAGGGTCTTATAGCTCAAAAATTCAGTAAATGCATGAAAAATAGCAAATGAAGTCAGAAATGGTTTAAAATGGATGATGTGGCTTTGAATGGTGCATTTTGAACACAAAAAAAGTCTGTAGTTCAAATAAGTTCAAAAAATGAAATCCCTTTGTAACAGACGACTTTTCGTCTAAAACCTTGATACCTCGAAAGAGATTGTCCGTTTTGTACACGAAGTGCATCCAGTTTTTGCCGTAACCCTATCTACTTTTTTGCACATGCTATGTGGGTGAAATGATGATACCATGCCAACTTTCTACCTTTTCAGAGTTAATTTGAAAGGCTTTTCAATTTTAGGGTCATTTAGCTCAAAGAATGAACTAATATAAAAAAGAATGAACTGGAAAACATTTATGAAACTCTAATTGCAACAATATTAAACTAAAACAATGAACTAGAAAACTTTTATGAAACTCTAATAGCAAAAATAATAAACTAAAACAATGAACTAGAAAACTTTAATGAAACTCTAATAGAAAAGAGAATGAACTAGAAAACTTTAATGAAACTCTAATAGCTAAAGGAATCAACCAAAAAGCTTTTATAAACCTCTAGTATTATTGAAACTAAAATTATATAAAATTTATGCAACTAAAATTATCAAAGTATTTTCTGTTCGAAACATTAAAAGCAAATAAAATTTTCATAAAATAAATAAAAACAACAACAAAAAAGTAGCAACAAATAGCAACAGTAAGTATTTTTTTGAAAGTGGAAACAATAAGTAATTTTTTTAATGTAGCAACAGTAATAAAAAAAGTAAAATAAATAAACTTTAATAAAATAGGTAAAAATAGCAACAATAAGTATTTTTTTGAAAGTATAAATAAAATTAAAAAAAATAAAGTAACAAAATAAAAAAAATACCACCTACTAGGCCACCACAGCCTAAATACGACTAGAAACCCACCCGTGGGCCAGGATTCAGGCCCGCAGAAGGCCTAGTAGGCCCACAGGCAGATGCAGTGTGTTTAGGCCCGTAGGCCTGCATTAGAGAGGAGCTCGATGTAGAAGGGGCAGCAGCACTTACAAACAGGTGCTGGCGTCTCTCAGCTAGCGAGGTGGGACTAAACTCCCACCGCACCGCGGCTGTGCGAGGTCATTGGTCCCTGTTGGTCGCACGAACCGGGACCAAAGGGTGGCATTGGTACCGGTTCATGGCGCCAACCGGGACCAATGCCGACCTTTAGTCCCGGTTGGTGCCACCAACCGGGACCAATGGCCTCTATTTCCCGCCCTTTGGGCTGCTGAAAACTGGCCTTTTGTCCATGTTGGTGCCACGAACCGGGACTAAAGGGGCCATTGGTCTCGGTTGGTGCCACGAACCGGGACCAATTCCTTTGCTATATAAACAACACTTGAATAATTTTCAGATTTCCATCCTCAGTTTGCCCCCGACGCCGCCAGGCTGCCCGCCGATCGAGCTCGCCGTCGACGCCGTCGCCGCCTCTGCCCCGACCTCGCGCCTGTGCCCGACCTCGCCGTTGACGCCCTATGCCCCGACCTTGCCGTCGACGCCCTCTGCCCCGACCTCGCCGTCGCCGCCCAGCAGTGAGCACTCCGGCCCCCTTCCCCCCCCCTCGCCGCCGCCCTTGCTTGCCGCACACCGGCGCCGCTGCCTCGGCCTGCTCTGCTCTGCTTTTTTGTTCAATAATTGATGTATATGTATATATGGATGTTATATATATATATATATATATATATATATATTTGCAGATGTATGTATATGATCCATGGATATATGGATGTATTGATGTATGATTTTTTTTGTCAATTTATGTATATGTTCATATATATATGTGCATATTTAGAAACAAATTGTGTTGCAAAAGTTACATTTAAGGTTAGTTCATTTAGTGCAGATGTTAGATATTTTTATAGTTTTAGTTATATATACAAATGTTAAATGAATTTGCCGTTTTTATAGTTTTTTATAGTTTTAGTGATAGAATGTAGTTTTTTAGTAAGAACTAGTTTATTTTTAGTAAAACTAGTTTATTTTTAGTAAGAACTAGTTCATTTTTATTTATAGTAAGTGTTTATTAGTTGAAGTAGTTGAATTAATAGAACTAGTTTATTCTTTTAGTTCATGCAATTATTCCCGCATCGACGTCGATGATGGCTATCCCGCATCCTCATCGTCGACTCAACGGAGGCCTGCTTGATCATAGGGGTCATGTTCGGGACTGGGCTTCGCTGGGATGGTACTGGGAGGTGCTTCCTTCTGGGGGGGCGCAACTTGGTGAGGAGCCAACCCGTTGTTGACCCGAACTTTCTTTGGTGGCTGGCGCATGGGCCAGTGAGGGTGCAGAGGCTTGAGGACCCCGCGGAATTTGTACGTCACCGTGACAGCGAGGAGGACGAGCACGTCCGTCGTTACATGGTTCTGTTGGAGGGCAGGTTCGACAATACATGGTAGGTTCTTCATGGATCTCACTGGAGCTATGATCTTGTGATGGTTCCTTCTCTTTGGGTGTCCACCGCCCGCACCGATACCCGTCGTTCGCTAGGGTTTTAGCTGTATTAATTAATTAGTGATGCTATATGTATGATACTATTCGATATGTATTAGTGATAATATTGACGATGTACGGATGCAAGAGATGATTTAGTTTTTCTTATTGAATGCTCAAACTGGAGTCCAACCAAATCTCCATGTCAATATGAGTCCTATAATTAAGATATTTCGAAATGTTTTTGTTTATATTTTCAACCATTAAATTTTGGCATGACTTGTGCTACAATATATAGGAAATGTTGTCGTCTGACGATGACGATAGGATCCCGACGTGCGACTGGTGTGGCGACGACCAGGGTCAGTGCGAAAGGCCACACCTGGTAGACGATCGATGCTTCTGTGTTAAGCTCGATGAGGCCTTCGATTTTGAGATGGTATGCAACACGACAAGTCTTGTTTGGTAATTAAGCATTACTTATGCCTTCTTTTCAACGTGTAGTTTTCGTCTTTTACAATTCGACTACCTTATCCCATGCCATGCAAGACGCTATGTCTTGGAGCATCTGGATTTCGAAGATCATGAAAGTATGGAGACAAAGAAAATTCATCTCAGGACCCATCATGATTATGATTTTCTTGTAAAGCTATACAATTCGGAGAGCGTAATCCATTTTGGTTGCTCGAACTGGAGAGCACTGTGCAAGGCACATGATTTTCAGGAGGGTATGTATGTCACCTTTGACCTTGGTGATGATGACGATGGCATGTGGGTCCTTGTTGATACGCTTCCAGTTCTACCTCTATGTGAGTTTCTCAAACATATTTATTAAGTAATTTATATTGTTTATTTCAAAATAATTGACATCTTATTTCCATTAATAGCTTATTTCCATTCTTCAAGAAATGTACGGAAGATGGCAGACACAACCCACTACACTGATGGTGCAGAATTAACTTGTCAGAAGAAAAATCATCTTGTCTCATTACTTTCTTATTTTGAGCGTTACAATACCTATTCTAATACTCCTGCACATTATGGTCAATATGTGCCACTAGTGCACGTGTTGAACTACGGTAACATCCATGGAGATGTCATGGTAAGATTTGTGCCCCATCATCTTTTGCATAAATTCTTCTAAAACTAAACTACATTACTAACTACGAAGTTATTACTATGTTTTTCAACAGAAAATCCCTTCGGATTATGTGCCTCATCTGATGTTTCAGAAAGGTCACCTCAATGTTATGAGCTTATTACCGTACTCGTCAAGTCATCATCCTACGCATAACTGTCCATACCGAATTCCTAAATCCAATGAAGATATGACAATCAAAGATTGGAAGAAATGTATGGTCAGTCCTAGGGAGCTACATGGAAGTGACATTGTGCGAAAGCCGAGAATTGGAGACAGGATAATCTGCATTCTCCATAATGGAGAGTCAGGGCCTGTCTTGTTTTATCCTATTTCACCTTAGAGAGGGTGTACTTAATTAAGTTTGGCTACTCATGATCATGTGCTAAGAAGTTATTAGATGACTATGATGATGATGATGAGTAGGACTTGTTACTATGACAACGAGTACAAGTTGTGAGATGACAATGATGCTGAGTACGACTTTTTTATTATGACAACGACGATGATGATTTATTATTAATTATGATGATGCATTGTCATATGAGCATGCACAGAGATAAGAGAGGACACTTCTCTCTATTAGATAGCTAACACAATATATGAAACCCCTAAATTAACCCTACAAAACCCCCAAACCCCCTCCCCCCTTTCAGAAAAAACCCTAGCCCCATGAACTGCTGACGCGTGGAAGCTTATTTATCTCGGTTGGTGCTACCAACCGGGACAAAAGGCCACCCTGCCTGCGCAAGCCGCAAACGCCACGTGGAGGCCCATCTGTCCCGGTTGGTATAAGAACTGGTACTAATGGTATAGGGCATTTGTATCGACCGTTTCCCGGTTCCCCAACCGGGACAAATGGCCCTTATGAACCGGGAAAAATGGCCCTTTTTGCACTAGTGAAGGGCTAGCGAGATACCACTATTGTCATATTACATCATGGTTGTTTTGATAACGTGTTGCTGCTTGAGATATATTATTATTGCTTGCTAGCTGATTATGTCATTGATATGAGTTAATATAATTTTTAAGAGTTATTGTCGGCAAGGTTAGTTATAATGTTGGCTGAAAACATGGGTGATGTTTAAGTCTATTTATGCAAACAAGAGCAAAAGAGTTCGCAAAAGTTTTTATTTTTCACTTTAAGTTTATTAACTGATTTGCTTCAGGACAAGCAAAGGTTTAAGCTTGGGGGGGGGGTTGATACGTCTCCAATGTATATACTTTTCCTAATATTTTTCCTCTTGTTTTGGACTCTAATTTGCATGATTTGAATGAAACTAACCCCGGACTGACGATGTTTTCAGTAGAACTATCATGGTGTTGTTTTTGTGCAGAAATAAAAGTTCTCGAAATGGAACGAAACTTTGCGAAGATTTTGTATACAACAAAAGAGAAATACTGGAGCCAAGAACCACCGGAGGGGGCACCTGGGTGGGCACAACCCACTAGGGCGCACCCCCTCCAGGCACGCCCAAGTGGGTTGTCCCCACCCGGTGGCCCAGCAGACCCTGAAACCTACGTTATAAAATCACATTTTCCTAGAAAAAATGAGGAAGAAAGAATTATCGCGATCCACGAGACAGAACCACCGTCACCTCCTGTTCTTCATCGGGAGGCCAGATCTGGAGTCCATTTGGGGCTTCGGAGAGGGGGATCTTCGTTCTTCGTCATCACGAACCCTTCTCCATAGCCGATTCCATGATGCTCCCCACCATGAGTGATTAATTCCTTCATAGGCTCGCTGGTTGGTGAGGAGTTGGATGAGATTCATCATGTAATCTAGTTAGTTTTGTTAGGGCCAATCCCTAGTATCCACTATGTTCTGAGATTGATGTTGCTATGACTTTGCCATGCTTAATGCTTGTCACTTTGGGCCCAGGTGCCATGATTTCAGATCTGAACCGTTTATGTTATCGCCATTATATTCATGTTCTAGATCCGATCTTGCAAGTTATAGTCACCTACCACGTGTTATGATTCAGCAACCCCGGAGTGACATAGTCGGGACCACTCCCGGTAATGACCGTAGTTTGAGGAGTTCATGTATTCACCGTGTGTTAATGCTTTGTTCCGGTTCTCTATTAAAAGGAGGCCTTAATATCCCTTAGTTTACAATATGGACCCCGCTGCCATGGGAGGGTCGGACAAAAGATGCCATGCAAGTTCTTTCCATAAGCATGTATGACTATTTACGGAATACATGCTTACATTATACTTATGATCTGGAGCTAGTGCAATATCGCCCTAGGTTATGACTGTGACATGATGAATATCATCCAACAAATTTCCAATCCAATGCCTACGAATTTGTCATGTATTGTTTCTGCTAAGTTAGTACTGCTATCCTTATTGTTGCACTTGCTAAAAAATTACTGCTATCACTGTCACCGTTACTATTGCTGCTGCCACTGCTATCAATACTATCATATTACTTTGCCACTGATTACTTGCTGCAGATAATTAATCTCGAGGTGTGGTTGAATTGACAACTCAGCTGCTAATACTTGCAAATATTCTTTGGCTCCCCTTGTGTCGAATCTATAAATTTGGGTTGAATACTCTACCCTCGAAAACTGTTGCGACCCCCTATACTTGTGGGTTATCATGATGCTTAGCCCAAAACCTTTGAAAGATGTGAGAGAAATCTCTTTATGCTCCGAATGATTACCTGGCAGTAGTATACATTGTTCTTGGTGCTATAGGAGATATCTTTCGGACTGAGGAGTTAACTTTACTTGCTCCGCAAGTATTGTTACCGTTGTGCTTAAAATCCGAATGTAGGACTCGTGTTGTTTGGCCATTGGCTGTTCCACTTGTCCAATTTGGTCATTTCCCTTCTTGCAAGGCTACGACTAGAAATAGCCACTCCGCTCCAGCGTTATCCGTTGGCTGATCCGCTTAAGATTTCTGAGAATATTGATTTGACAACCCCTCTTCGAGTGATTTTAGTTTAAGATCCACCAAGAGAAAAATCAAGACCCCAAACTTAGACAGTTGTTTAGCATCACAGTAGTTATGCGTTAGAGTTCTTGTACCCATTACTCTTGAGAGTTGTGCACTCTCTAGACAGATAGGTTTTGGCTCGAGTGTTGAAGAGTTGTTTTCTTCATCGAGCTAGATCTTCAGCAACCAAGAGTGACCGTGGTTCGCGTAGATCAACCGGAGGTTTGGAGATCGCCAACAAGGATCTACCACGAGTGAAATCAACAAGAGTCTGATCAGCTCTGTGTTGATGGAGAATACGGTGAAGAGAGTTTATCTTCCATGTTAAGTCGCAACCCCTCCAACCAGACGTAGCCCTTTGGTAGAAGGGTGAATTGGTATACCGAATTCAACTATCTCCATCGAGCACCACTGGTTCTGTTTACTTCACTGCATTACTTTCAGGAGTTTTCTTTCATGCTCTATGTCGATAGTTTACCTGATCTTTATATGCTTGGTGAAAATCCCTCAGTCATATTGTGCATGTTGTACCAACTGTGTTATCTATCATTTGATCAGTATAATTCACTTTGCTCAGTTGGTGATACCATTTTTTCACATTATCCTTCACTCTGATCATGTTATATTAGCTTGTCACTCACTCTGATGTTTCTCTTTTCTATCTTCACCTTTGCTAATCGAGCATTTCCATCGTATCTTGGACTCTGTGTTGTCATGTTATTGTTCGTGCTTGCCTGCTGCATTGTCATTGTTATTTTCAAGCATGTGATATATTATACTCGAGCTACTATTGCATCTTACATCGATAACTTTGTTCCTCAATAGTATGCTTGTTTGAATTCGTGGCCACCGAAGCTTATCTCTGTTGCTGTGTTTGGGATTAGTTTAAAACTTTTGAAAGAAATTTTAAATATCCCATTCACCCCCCTCTTGTCGATATACTCTCGGTCCCAACAGTTGGTATCAGAGCGGGTACTCCATGTCTCTGTTTATTAAAGGTCTAACATCCTTTGAGTTTTGAGTATGTCGTATGCAGGTAGATCCTGGCACTCTAAAAGATTTCCTATCTTCGATGGAAATGACTATCTCTACTAGAAAGAAAGAATTAGAATCCGAATCCAAGCCATTGACATAGATCTCTGGCAGATTGTGGAAAATGGATACACGTTCAGCAACCTGATGCTCCAAATGCCGATGAAAAAATCAATATGCAGCTGGATGCTCAAGCGAAAGATATCATCTGTGGCAGTATTTCAAAGGACATCTTCATTCGATTCCGAGAGCTTGACACTTCAAAGCAACTCTGGGATGCCACAAAAAATGCTCATGAAGAATTCATTGCCAGATCAGATCCTCGCACTCAAATGCTTCGTGCCATATTTGATGGCTTCAGATGTCTTCGTAAGGAAACTGTCATGGAACTCACTGATCGATTGACAAACATTGTCGAAAGACTTCATCAACGAGGAGTAACTGATATCACCGATAGAGATGTGGTTGACAATTTTCTAAGCGCTCTTCATCCATCTTTCAATTCCATCATAGCAGAAATTAAGCAAAGACCAGACTATGAAGAACTATACTATGTAGAAGTCATGATGTTGCTGTCCATTCATGAAGAAAAGATGGAAACGGAAAAAGCTGATCAAGAATCTTCTTCAGAAGGTGAAGGAGAAATTCTCTCACACTATGGCAGTTCACAAGAATAAGAAGATATCAAGAATCAACACACTATCACAAGAGAACTCGAGATGCTCACAGAAAGGCTAAGTGATCTCAAACGACATTACGTGTATCTCATCAATGATGACGAACTCGATCTGCCCCAAAGCATCAAGAAGATTACCTTCGAAATAAATGAAGTGCTCCATGTGTAAATGTAACGCCCCGGACACACTCGCCGATGGTCGTTACTCCTGGCGGAATCTAGACTGGCCTCACACATCAATACTAGTCTTTTCTGCGCACTTTGTCCTCACTCATGCGCACCCGGGAGCAACTTCCCGGTCGGTCACCCATCCTGAAACTACTCCAAGCTGAGCACGCTTAACTTTGGAGTTCTATCCGAATGGGCTCCCGGAAAAGAAGGAATTCCTTATTGATATGAGTAGTCTATGATCCCTAATAAGCCAGGCTATCACATACACCCCCACTCAGAGGAACCGACGTCCTCGTCGGGCCACGAGAACGTTCCCTCTTGGCACAACCGTCTGTGCTTCCAGGACAGCACATGTGCCATGCCGTGTGCCACGACGGGTCACAAACGTCATGCACAACATGACTGCAAACTGTCCACAAACATCCGTGTAACCGTGAGAGTCGGCTCTGATACCAACTTGTAACGCCCCGGACACACCCGCCGGTGGTTGTTACTCCTGACGGGATCTAGACTGGCCACACATATCAATACTAGTCTTTTCTACGCACTTTTTCCTCACTCATGCGCACCCGGGAGAAACTTCCCGGTCGGTCACCCATCCTGAAACTACTCCAAGCTGAGCACGCTTAACTTTGGAGTTCTATCCGAATGGGCTCTCGGAAAAGAAGGAATTCCTTATTGATATGAGTAGTCTATGATCCCTAATAAGCCAGGCTATCACAGTAAATGGTTCGACCATGTCATTGCGGACTATCCTTCCTGGGAAGGAATACCTAGCAACAGATGGAAATATCTTCATTGCAGTGGATTCACTCGAACAAATCGTCATACTAAGCTCCCAAACGAAAATGAGTCATACTCATCTTCTTCGACGAGGCCAGTCACTAACATGAATGCAAGAGTAGTCATTGAATCAAACATGAAGAAAATATCCCAGCTCAATAGGTCTTGTGCTGAATTGAACTTCAATACTGAAGATGAAGGAACAAATTCAGATTCTGAAGATGAAGAGCTAAACAAGCTGATAGGAAGAAGCAATACTTACATCACAGTTGCGTCATCCATGAAATCTCTCGAATCTGACACTGATGATGATACTTCAAGTGATGATGAAATTGTCGCATTCTGCCTCATGGCAATAATTTCTAAGGATCAGGTATCATGAAAACACCAAAAATATATGAATGAGTATTCGCGTGAACACTTTGCCAATGCTAAACTAGTTAAGATTGCTAAATGTCAACAAGATGAGCTTGAAAAGCTTGAGAAAAATGTTAGAAAAACTGAAGGATTGCTGGTTGAAGAGATGGAGAAGAATCAAGAGTTGATCGAAAAGCATGATGCTTTTTATTCAACCTTTGATGATCTTTCCTATAGATATGATTCACTTACAGTTGACTACGAGAGTTTATCAGATGAACTCTCTCACATGAATCAATAACTCAAGTCACTGAAAGAGTCTCATAACGAGCTAGCGAAGGAAAAAGCTTCTCTCTTCGCCAAACAATCTGAACATGTTCCTGAAAATTTTGTGCCTCCATGCTTAAAATGCCTAGAACGTAGTAATGATGATGCTCATGCTGAAACTTCAAGTGTTAACATCAAGAATATTTCAACTACCATGAATGATATCTCTAACCCCTCTCCCGAGGAACTTGTTGCTATTTCCGAATAAAATTAAAGATTAAGAAACTTGCTTGAGACAGGAATGCTGAAGAGCCTCAAAGGGCATCAAACACTCTGTGATGTGCTGAGGAAGTCAATACTGCACAAAAATCTTCAAAAGGAAGGATTGGGTTTCGAAAGAAAACTCAATGTGGACAGAACCTACTGGACTCCCGAAAAATATCCTCAAACGAGTTGGGTTCTTGCTAAAGGCAAAACGCCTGAACCAACCATTTTGTCAGGATATGATACTCCCATTACTGTTGTTTCTGATGAGTTTGATGACTCGAATTACAAATTCTTGAAACAACAAGATTGTAAGGTTTTTGCTCGATATGTTGGTACTAACTGCAGGTCTGGTTCACCCAAAAGGCAAATCTGGGTGAAGAAGTGCATTATTAAAAATATGTGTGTTACTCCCAACTTGAACATGCAGAGCAATTCTTCTAGAAAGAATGATTATCATTCGTAGAATGGCTCGGGAAGTTTCTCGAATGGGTATCAATCAAACCCTTGACAGAAGGAATACATCTGTATTTCCTCAAATCATTACACTCATGTCTCCGGAAGCAACTCAATGCATATTCATATGATTACTCACGAAGTGCACAAGTACCCTACAGATCTCGTCGAGAGAATACTTCCTCTCAGGCAAAGCAAATGAGATCCTCGTCGCCCATGCAAGTGTGGGTTGTGAGAAAGAACTAATCCTCTATTTGAGACATTATCTTAGGAATTTCTCTTGTTTATTCTTTATCATGAGATTTACTTTATTGGTGCATGGTTTGTGTGTTCTTGTTTGCCTTCTTTGTTTCTGTTGTGTACTGTTGTGTTCTGTTGTGTTTGTTTAGTCTGAAGTACAAGTCACTCACCGCTCCGTGTTAATTGCGTTTCCATTCTCTTGGCTGAGTGATTTTGCGTTGGTCCCTTTTGTATCTCTATTCTTTTTCTTCCAATCTATTCCTTTAGTCATAAACATGCAATTTGACCCGAAGAAGATTTCAGCCCGACATCCTTGGTTGCGAATGAAATCAACTTTGAATCGTAATCAATTTTTGGCATTTGCCATTCCTCAAACTCTTTGGTCTTCCGGTCAGTTTCTGAGATTTTCGTAGGAAACGACTTCCACATGCCCATGATCTCACGATCGTGATCTCATTCGTTGAATGTGGAATGTCCCATGCTTTTCGTCCATAGATCTCGGAGGAAGCAGTTCTGCCTACGGGCTATATATATATATATATATATATATATATATATATATATATATATATATATATATATATATACCCCTCCAGGCACCTTCTTCCTCTATTCTCTCCCAGTTCATCCTCAAACCCTCTCTCGCTCTCCTCCCAAGCCCAAGCTCAAAGCAACGCCGTCGACGCGCCTTGCCATGCAACTCCGATGAACCCTCGGCGTTGTTGGTTGCACTAGTGTCGTATATCCTCATCTCCGCATTGCCGTAGATGATCCTTGCTGCCAAGTTAGGGTGCATATGGATCTGGGGCTAGCCCTGTCTATTTCTATGTTTTAGGGTTATTCTTCCCGACACGGATTTCCCTCTGTTTATTTTCCTTGTGGTAGATCTTTAGGCTTCTCTAAGTTAAGAGTGGTGCAGTTTGTAGTTTTTCCTCACCCTAGTTATCTGAGATCTAGGGTTCGTGTGTAGTTCTTCGAAAGTTTATATAAGTTTTTACTTTGCCTGATGGTATGTTGCAATCCTGTCGATGATATCTTCCAAGATATATACCATGGATTCCTTTGCTGCTTTCGAAAAACTTTATGTTCACTATCAAAAATGCTTTTGTGCATGTTTATGACCTTTTCCTGTTTTCTCTCGCGTTGTTTTGCTTTTCTCTCAGGATTGGTCATGGCTCATAGTTCGGTAGAGCAGTCTGGGTCTGAAGAAGAAATCCCTCAGGTACCTCAAATTACAGAACAAAAGAGACTGACTGCTGCAGCGAAACCTTCAAAGCCACCAAAGATACCGAAGAAGAAGTTAGACTCTGAATCCGATGAAGTGGAAGATGATATTCCCTCAACCCATGCTACTTCTTGAGCTTGCGTTGTATTCCCTCAAAGAGGAAATGGAGATGCATCATAGTAGCGTAAGTATTTCCCTCAGTTTTTGAGAACCAAGGTATCAATCCAGTAGGAGACCGCGCGCGAGTCCCTCGCACCTGCACAAACAAATAAGAACTTCGCAGCCAACGCGATAAGGGGTTCTCAATCCCTTTACGGTCACTTACGAAAGTGAGGTCTGATAGAGATGATAGTTTGATATTTTCGGTATTTTTTATTATAAGAACATAAAGTAAAAGCGGAAAAGTAAAGTAGATCGTAGATTGATATGTTGAGAATAGACCCGGGGGCCATAGTGTTCTCTAGTGGCTTCTCATATGATAGCGATATTCTACGGCGGGTAAACAAATTACTGTCGAGCAATTGATAGAAGAGCGAATAATTAGGAGACTATCTAGGCATGATCATTATACATAGGCATCACGTCCGAGACAAGTAGACCGAAACGATTCTCCAGCTACTACTATTACTCCACACATCGACCGCTATCCAGCATGCATCTAGTGTATTAAGCTCATAAGAACAGAGTAACGCCTTAAGCAAGATGACAAGATGTAGAGGGATAAAATCAAACTTAGTGATATAAACCCCATCTTTTTATCCTTGATGGCAACAATACAATACGTGCCTTGCTGCCCCTACTGTCACTAGGAAAGGACACCGCAAATTGAACCCAAAGCCAAGCACTTCTCCCATTGCAAGAACTGTAGATCTAGTAGGCGAAACCAAGCCAATAATTCGAAGAGACTTGCAAGGATATTATAATCATACATAAAGAGTTCAGAGAAGAACCAAATATTTCTCATAGATAATCTTGATCATAAACCCACAATTCATCGGATCTCGACAAACGCACCGCAAAAAGAGATTACATCGAATAGATCTCCTCGAAGACCGAGGAGAACTTTGTATTGAGATCTAAACAGAGAGAAGAAGCCATCTAGATACTAGCTATGGACCCGAAGGTCTACGGTAAACTACTCACAACTCATGGTGAGGCGATGATGATGATGTAGAAGCACTCCGTGGAAGATCCCCCCTCCGGCGAAGCTCCAGAACAGGCCCCAAGATGGGATCTCACGGGAACAGAAGGTTGCGGCAGTGGAACTAGGGTTTTCTCTGTTCGTCTGATGTTTTCGGGGTACGTAGGTATATATAGGAGGAAGGAGGGAACCAGGGGCCAGAAGGGGTGCCCACGAGGCAGGGGGCGCGCCCCCACCCTCGTAGACGCCACCTCAGCCCTATTCCGTGGTTCTCAAGTCTCCCGTGCGTGATTTTCTCCAAAATTATCTTTCCCGAAGGTTTCATTCCGTTTGGACTCCGTTTGATATTCCTTTTCTGTAAAACCCTGAAACAGGCAAAAAATAGGAATCTGGAATGGGCCTTTGGGTTAGAAGGTTAGTCCCAAAAGTAATATAAAAGTGTATAACAAAGCCCATTAAACATCCAAAACATCATAAATAATAGCATGGAACAATAAAAAAAATTATAGATACGTTGGAGACGTATCAAGCATCCCCAAGCTTAATTCCTGCTTGTCCTCGAGTAGGTAAATGATAAAAAATAAAATTTTGATGTGGAATACTAACCAACATAGTTTTTCAATGTAATTCTCTTAATTGTGGCATGAATGTTCATATATGAAAGATTCAAGACAAAAGTCTATATTGACATAAGAAATAATAATACTTCAAGCATACTATCAAAGCAATCATGTCTTCTCAAAATACTATGGCTAAACAAAGTTATCCCTACAAAATCATATGGTCTAGCTATGCTCCCTCTTCATCACACAAAATATTCATATCATGCACAACCCCGATTTCAGCCAAGCACTTGTTTTCATACTCTATTATTTCAAACCTTCCAACTTTCACGCAATACATGAGCGTGAGCCATGGACATAGTATTATCGGTGGAATAGAGAGGTGGTTGTGGAGAAGACAAAAAGGAGGGAGATAGTCTCACATCGACTAGGCGTATCAACGGGCTATGGAAATGCCCATCAATAGATATCAATGTGAGTGAGTAGGGATTGCCATGCAACGGATGCACTAGAGCTAAGAATGTATGAAAGCTCAACAAAAGAAACTAAGTGGGTGTGCATCCAACTTGCTTGCTCATGAAGACCTAGGGAATTTGAGGAAGCCCATTGTTGGAATATACAAGCCAAGTTCTATAATGAAAATTCCCACAAGTATATGAAAGTGACTAAACATGAGACTCTCTATCATAAAGAACATGGTGCGACTTTGTAGCACAAGTGTGGAAAAAGATAATAGCCATTGTCCCTTCTCTCTTTTCTCTCATTTTTTTGGAGGGGCTTTTTTTATTTAGCCCCTCTCTATTTTTTTGGGCCATCTCTTTTTTTATTGGCCTTTCCTCACATGGGACAATGCTCTAATAATGATGATCATCACACTTTTATTGATTTACAACTCGATATTACATCTCGATACTAGAACAAAGTATGACTCTATATGAATGCCTCCGGCGGTGTACGAGGATATGCAATGAATCAAGAGTGACATGTATGAAAAATTATGCATGGTGGCTTTGCCACCAATACGATGTCAACTACATGATCATGCATGGCAATATGACAATATGATGCGTGTCATATGAACGGAACAGTGGAAAGTTGCATGGCAATATATCTCGGAATGGGTATGGAAATGCCATGATAGGTAGGAATGGTGCTGTTTTGAGGAATATATATGGTGGTTGTTTTCAGGAAGGATATATAGTGGGTGTATGGTACCGGCGAAAGTTGCGCGGTACAAGAGAGGCTAGCAATGGTGGAAGGGTGAGAGTGCGTAATATCCATGGACTCAACATTAGTCATAAGAACTCATATACTTATTGCAAAAATCTACAACTCAACAAAACAAAGCAATCAACGCATGATCCTAGGGGGGAGGTTGGTAGGAGTTAACCATCGCGCGCCCCCGACCTCCACACAAAGGTTGACACTACAAATACCTCATGGTCTAACTTCGTCACATAGCGGTTCACCATACGTGCATGCTACGGGAATCACTAACCTTAGCACAAGTATTTCTCAATTTCATGATAACTCCACTAGCATGACTCTAATATCACTATCCTCATTTCTCAAAACAATTATCAAGCATCCAACTTCTCATCATATTCAATGCACTTAGCGTGAAAGTTTTTACTACATTGATATTGGATGTCTATCATATGAAGACTAGTTTTATAGCCTAAGCACATTACCATGCTGTTTTAATAGACTCTCAAAAGTATATAAGTGAAGCATGAGAGTTCAAAAATTTCTTCAAAATATTATCACCACCGTGCTCTAAAAGATATAAGTGAAGCACTAGAGCAAAAACTATTCAACTCAAAAGATAAGTGAAGCACATAGAGTGTTCTATATATTCCTAGGCCATATTTAACTATCTCAAATAGGTGTGTACAGCAAGTATAATTGTGGCAAACTAACAAGCAAAGACTCAAGTTATACAATAAGCTCCAAGTAAAACACATATCACGTGGTGAATAAAAATATAGCTGCGAGTATAGTTACCGATGGATGAAGACGAAAGAGGGGATGCTTTCCCGGGGAATCCCCAAGCTTAGGCTTTTGGTTGTCCTTTAATTTTACCTTGGGGTGCCATGGGCATCCCCAATCTTAGGCTCTTGCCACTCTTTGTTCCATAGTCCATCAAAGCAATACTCAAAACTTGAAAACTTCACAACACAAAACTTAGACAAAAATCTCGTGAGCTCCGTTAGTATAAGAAAGCAAACCACTACTCAACGTTACTGCAATGAATTCATTCTTTGTTTATATTGGTGTTAAACCTTCTGTATTCCAACTTATCTATGGTTCATACTTCCCAATACTACTCATAGATGCATTGAAATAAGCAAACAACACACGAAAAACAGAATCTGTCAAAAACAGAACAGTCTGTAGTAATCTGCAGGTTTTGCACACTTCTGTAACTCCAAAATATTCAAACCAAATTGGTAAACGTGAGGAATTTGTCTATTAATCATCTGTAAAAAGAATCAACTAAATATCACACTCCAGTAAAATCTTGTGATCATTCTAGCGAGCGCTAACGATTCTGTTTTTCACAGCAAGATCACATAAACTTCACACAAGTCTTCCCAAAGGTTCTACTTGGCACAAACACTAAACAAAACACAAAACCACATCTAAACAGAAGCTAGATGAAATATTTATTCCTAAACAGAAGCAAAAAATAATAATATAAAATTGGGTTGCGTCCCAACAAGCGCTATCGTTTTACGCCCCTAGCTAGGCACGATAGTTCAATGATTCTCACATGAAAGATAAGAATTGAAGGACAAGGAGAGCATCATAAAACATGTGACAAACAAATCTAAGTCTAACATACTTCCTATGCATAGGCATTTTATAAGCAAACAAATTATCATAGCAAACAAGATCTAGTGTCTGCAAGGAAGAAGAAAGAAACAAGATCAATCTCAACATGAAGAGAGGTAATTTAGTAACATGAAGATTTCTATGACCATATTTTCCTCTCTCATAATAATTGCTTGTAGGATCATAAGCAAATTAAACAATATAGCTATCACATAACATATTCTCAACACAATCCACATGCATGCAAAGTTGACACTCTTCCAAAATAGTGGGATCAACATTAACTAAAGTCATGACCTTTCCAAACCCACTTTCAATATTATGGAAAACATTATTATCAATCTCATATTCATGATGGGCTTTAAATAAATTTTCAAGATCATAAGAATCGCCACCCCAATCATGATCATTGCAACAAGTAGTGGGCATAGCAAAATAAGCATCCCCAAGCTTAGGGTTTTGCATATCATTAGCATAATTGACATTAATAGAATTTATAATAACATCATTGCAATCATGCTTTTCATCAAAGGAACTAACATGAATCACTTTTTCTTTTAACAATTCCTCACAATTTCCAGATTCATAAATTTCGAGCAAAACCTCATAAAGATAATCTAGTGCACGCAGCTCACTAGCAATAGGTTCAACATAATGGGATCTCTTAAAGAGATTAGCAAGTGGATGAGGATCCATACTTTAGCAAGCGAAGATGCAAGCTAATTGAGGGCACATAGCACATGAGCAAACAAGAGGCAAGCGGACAGTAAACACATGGCAGAAGAAGGGAAAATAAAACGGCAAGGGTGAAGTGGGGGAGAGGAAAACGAGAGGCAAAAAAATGTAATACGAAGGATAAGAGTTTGTGATAGGTACTTGGTATATGACTTTTGCGTAAGCCTCCCCGGCAACGGCGCCAGAAATTCTTCTTGCTACTTCTCGAGCTTGCGTTGTATTCCCTCGAAGAGGAAAGGGAGATGCAGCCCAGTAGCGTAAGTATTTCCCTCAGTTTTTGAGAACCAAGGTATCAATCCAGTAGGAGACCACACGCGAGTCCCTCCCACCTGCACAAACAAATAAGAACTTCGCAGCTGCGATAAGGGGTTGTCAATCCCTTTACGGTCACTTACAAAAGTGAGATCTGATTGAGATGATAGTTTGATATTTTTGGTATTTTTTATTATAAGAACAGAAAGTAAAAGAGTAAAAGTAAATTAGATCGTAGATTGATATGTTGAGAATAGACCCGGGGGCCATAGTGTTCTCTAGTGGCTTCTCTCATGATAGCGATTTTCTACGGCGGGTAAAACAAATTACTGTCGAGCAATTGATAGAAGAGTGAATAATTATGAGACTATATAGGCATGATCATTATATATAGGCATCACGTCCGAGACAAGTAGACCGAAACGATTCCGCATCTACTACTATTACTCCACACATCGACCGCTATCCAGCATGCATCTAGTGTATTAAGCTCATAAGAACAGAGTAATGCCTTAAGCAAGATGACATGATGTAGAGGGATAAACTCAAACTTAGTGATATAAACCCCATCTTTTTATCCTCGATGGCAACAATACAATATGTGCCTTGCTGCCCCAACTGTCACTGGGAAAGGACACCGCAAATTGAACCCAAAGCCAAGCACTTCTCCCATTGCAAGAACTATAGATCTAGTAGGCCAAACCAAACCAATAATTTGAAGAGACTTGCAAGGATATTATAATCATACATAAAGAGTTCAGAGAAGAACCAAATATTTCTCATAGATAATCTTGATCATAAACCCACAATTCATCGGATCTCAACAAACACACCTCAAAAAGAGATTACATCGAAGAGATCTCCTCGAAGACCGAGGAGAACTTTGTATTGAGATCCAAAGAGAGAGAAGAAGCCATCTTGATACTAGCTATGGACCCGAAGGTTTGTGGTAAACTACTCACAACTCATGGTGAGGCGATGATGATCATGTAGAAGCACTCCATGGAAGATCCCCCCTCCGGTGGAGCTCCGGAACAGGCCGCAAGATGGGATCTCATGGGAACAAAAGGTTGCGGTGATGGAACAAGGGTTTTCTCTGTTTTCTGATGTTTTCGGGGTACGTAGGTATATATAGGAGGAAGGAGGGCACCGGGGCCAAAAGGGGTGCCCACGAGGCAGGGTGCACGCCCTGTAGGGGGGGGGGGCGCCTCCACCCTCGTGGACGCCACCTCAGCCCTATTGTCAGTGTACTAAGATAGGGGTACCTTAGTACCCCAACTTGTGCACGGGCAGTAGCAGCTTCCCGTGGCTGGGCTTACCATGTGCTCGCCAAGAACCTTTCCAGTCCATATGAAGCCATTCAAAAACAAAGTATACAAGTCAGAAGATCAAGGCCCCGGCAAGAGGAGCTTGCCGGGAAGGCCGCACCAGGCTCAAGGTTATCACTTTAGCACAAGACCCTGGCAAGAGGAGCTTGCCAGGAAGGCTAAAGAATACATATCTCAAGAGATGCCTCGGCGCGTCATGCGCCCCGGCAGGACCCGGAGAGCGACAAGCTTCCGGGCCCGGCAAGATCACTGCCCCGGCAAGGCGCTTGCCGGGGAGACCTACGCTGTGTGCCCGCGCTCCGGCTCATCGGCCCACGCGTCGCCCTGGGGCCCTTCCAGGGGCACGTGGCAGATGGCTGTGCAGCCTGGGGCACACGGTGGCAAGCCACGGTGACGAGGCTACCGCCGTGGCGAACGGAGAAGCATGGACGGACACATTTGGGGTCGACGGCGATGGGCATTTAAGGCCCTTGTCCCCCACTGTCAAAGTTAGGTGAAGACCACTGTCATGCACTATTCACACACTGGTGCAACTACCACCAAATTTACACTTTTGCCCTCCTCTACGTTGACACCTGTCGGTGACCCCTTTGAGCTATAAAAGGAGGCCCATGCACAACGTAGAGGAGGTTCGGTTCGAAACCTAGACAACTCTCTCGCTCGGTGTAGCTAATACTGTAGCTCTTCAAGCTCCCGAGCTCAAGAACTCAATACAACCTAAGGCAAGAGTAGGGTTTTACGCGTACGCGCGGCCCGAACCTGGGTAAAATTGCCCGCGTGTGCCCCTCAATCTGCTCTCCGTGCTCCCTCCGCTCCCTTACCGCAACGTAAAAGGGGCTTCGGTCCCATAGGTGCTCGTGGGAGGACAGTTTCCCCCGACATATTTGGCGCGCCAAGTAGGGGGCGTCGAGGTTGTGCGAACCTGATCCGGCGCTCACGCGGGCGCAATCTTCAGCAACCTCTCCAGCTTCATCAACTTCATCAGCTACAACGACATGCCTCCGAAGAAGAAGGCTTCGGAGGTCGGAGGCCCGTCTGCGTCGATTCCACCGCCACCAGAACCAACGGTTGGTGGAGGAGACGCCGGCAGAAGGGTGGCCGCCGGCGAGGAAACTCACGGCGCCACCAAGTCCAAGGACAAGACGGACGACCGGGCGAATTCCAAAGCCTCGGTGTCCGTGGACGCACCACGTCCCTCTCGGGAGGTACAAGACCTGCAGCGGCATGGTACTAGAGGTACCATACGCTTGCTGGGGCGTAGCCAAGCCGGAGGATCGCGGGATGCTCAAGGCCAGCGTGCTGGCACAAGCAAGGTGCGGTCGCCGGGGCGGGAACATGCTCCTTCTAACGCTTTTAGAAGTCCAAGCGTGTCTCGCTCCTCGCACTGCTCGCCGCCGTTCCCCTCTTCTCCAACAGAAGCTCTAGCAAGAGCACAGCTGCTCCTCGATTTCCCTCCAGCGGCGGACAAGGCCGAAGACTGGAGGGCGACGATTCAGAGCCTCATCGCCTTCGCCAACAACGACGCGCCACAGCAGCCGGCGACCTCATGGCCGCGGCAAGTCGATCAAGCGAAGGCCGATGGCGACAAGACCGCCGGGGGTGCAACTATCGTGCACTCCCCGCCGCGGAAACAGAAATCGCCACCCCGCCGGATCAACGTCGACGACGACTCCACGGCGTCGTCGGATCCACGGGCTCGCCGCGATCAGCGCCAAGTCCTAGACGACAGGCGGCAAGAAGACGCTCGGACTCGTATCGAGCGTCGACGCGAAGCCCGAAGACAATCAGATCAGTGCGCTGGGACCGCTGTCGACGCGCACGCGCCCAGTGAACCAGGCGACTTGCCGTACACGGCAGGCTGCCCTGCGTTCACCCGTGAGCTGCGGCAAGTCCAGTGGCCCAGCATGAAAAATTTCAAGCCCGACGTACCCGAGAAGTACGACGGCAAGACACACCCCTCGGAGTTCCTCAGCATCTACACCATTGCGGTGCAAGCTGCCGGGGGACGCGACGAGAAGATCCTAGCCAACTACTTCCCGCTAGTGCTTAAGCCAAACGTCCGGTCTTGGCTTATGCACTTGCCGGAGAACTCCATTTCTTCGTGGGCGGATCTGTGCCACCAGTTTGTTGGCGCCTTTACGGGCGGCCACAAACCCCACGGCCAGGAGAGCGATCTCCACATCTTGGCCCAGAAGGAGGGAGAGTCCCTGCGCAAGTACATCCAGAGATTCAGCCGCGTGCAACACAACATTCCCGATGTCCACCCTGCCGCGGTTATTAGCGCGTTCCACCAGAACATGCGTAACCGCCGGATGAGGGAAGAGATGGCCATGACCAAGATCCGGGATGTCAGCGAGCTCTACGCTCTGGCTGACAAGTGCGCGCGCGCCGAAGAGGGGAGGAGACTCCCCAGAGAGAATACTGGCGCAGGAGGAAGCGACAGCGAGGATGCCGCCCCGGCAAGGAAAAACCGGCGGCGGAATAACAGGAAGAAGAAGAGCAAGGAGGTGCTGGTTGTCGAGCAGTCCGGCAAGGAGGCTCCCGCCAAGAAGGCACGGGCTGGCGGTTCCGGCAAGGAGCCTGCCCCTGTAGCGGCAGCCGACAAGCAGGACGGCTCCGACAAGCAGTACTGCAAGATCCACCGCACCAAGGGCCACGATCTTCAGAACTGCAAGAGAGTCGAGTACCTCGTAGAACAGCAGAAGGCTGAATACGAGCGTCGCGACAAGGAGAAGGCCCAAGGAGGTGGAGGAGAACCCAGCAAGAAGCGGCTGTTCAATGGCCGGGGAGGACGCCGCGGCAAGGCCAAGCAGCGGCAAGGTGACAGACCTCCCCGGGGCCGCGACAAGGATGAGGATGAAGACGACGATGATGACATGGAAGAAGGAGACAACAGCGAGCAGGAGTTCCAGAAGGCCACAGAGGTTCTGTGTGTCGACGGGGGTGCCTCTCTGCACACTTCCCACCGCCAGCTCAAGCAGTGGGTGCGAGAAGTGAATGCAGCAGAGCCGCCCGTCGAGTCACGCAGACTGCTGAAGTGGTCCGGCACGCCCATCATCTTTGACCTTGAGGACCACCCTGACCGCACCACTGCGGTCGGGTGCTTGCCGATGTTAGTCTCACCAACAATCCGCAACATCAAGGTCACCAAGATGTTGGTTGACGGCGGGGCCGGCCTAAACTTGATCTCCTCAGCTGTGATCAAGAAACTACAGACCCCAGACGGCGAGCTCGAAGAAACCGGGTCATTCCAAAGGATTAACCCGGGAAGGAGCAAGCCGAAGGGGAAGATTACACTGCCAGTGACCTTTGGCGGGGAGCTCAACTTCAGGACGGAGAGGATCACGTTTGATGTTGCCGATATCCCATTACCATACAATGGGATACTTGGACGTCCTGCCCTCGCCAAGTTCATGGCAGCTTCTCACTATGCCTACAACGTACTCAAGATGCCGGGGCCGATAAGCGTCATCTCTGTCCCTGGCGACAAGAAGGACGCGCTTATCTGCGCCGACAAGATCTACCGGGATGCAGCAGCCGCAGCAGAGAGCAACACACTTGCCGCTGAAGCTCCCGGGGGGAAGACCAAGACCAAGTCCGGCAAGAGCTCTGGGGCCCACTCCGGCAAACGCACCTCTTCGGAGTGCTGCACTGCCGTCGAGGACGCACCATCGAGCTCCACCGGCAAGTGCAAGAAAGGAATGGCAGCTCCACTGGCAACCAAGAAGGTGTCCGCCAAGGAGGACGGCACTGGTGGTACCTTCACCATCAGTGCTACGCTCGACAACAAATAGGAAAGCGCGCTCATTGCCTTCCTGCGGGCGAATGTCGATGTGTTTGCATGGCAACCATCTGACATCCCCGACGTTCCCAGGAAGGTAATTGAGCACAAGCTTGCTGTTTGTCCTCATGCGCGGCCCGTCAAGCAGAAGGTCAGGAAGCAAGCCGTGGAGCGCCAAGAATTCATCGCCGAAGAGATAAAGAAGTTGGAAGCAGCAGGCCTGGTTAGAGGCGTGATCCATCCTACGTGGTTAGCCAATCCAGTTGTCGTGCGCAAGGCCAATGGGAAGTGGAGACTTTGTATAGACTTCACTGATGTGAATAAAGCGTGTCCCAAGGATCCATTTCCCTTGCCGCGTATTGACCAGATTGTTGATTCCACCGCCGGATGTGAGCTGCTTTCCTTCCTTGATGCATACTCAGGTTACCACCAGATATTCATGGCCAAGGAAGACGAAGAGAAGACTGCATTCATTACTCCATGTGGCACATATTGCTTCATACGCATGCCCTTTGGATTAAAGAATGCAGGCTCGACATTTGCAAGGGTGGTGCACACTACTTTTGAGCCACAGATCCACAGAAATGTAGAAGCCTACATGGATGATATAGTGGTCAAGAGCAAGAGCAAAGATACCCTGATTCAAGATTTAGAGGAAACCTTTGAAAATCTGCGCAAGATCCAGCTCAAGCTGAACCCCGAGAAGTGCGTCTTCGGAGTCCCCTCCGGCAAGCTTCTCGGGTTCTTTGTGTCCCAGAGGGGGATTGAAGCCAATCCCGACAATATAAAAGCCATCGAGCAGATTGAAGCCCCGAAGCGCGTCAAGGACGTAAGAAGACTTGCTGGTTGTGTGGCTTCCCTCAACAGGTTCATTTCAAAGTCTGCAGAACGCGCCCTGCCTTTCTTCAAAATCTTGAAAAAGGCAGGTCCTATGAAATGGACTCCAGAAGCGGAGGGAGCGCTGCAAGACTTGAAAGGATACCTGTCCTCCACTCCGATACTTGTCGCACCTAGGCCACAAGAGAAGTTGTTGCTGTACTTAGCGGCAACCAATCAAGTTGTTAGTGCTGCGTTGGTAGCGGAGAGGGAGGCAGATGAGGAACCCACATCCTCGGCGAGCGAATCCAGCGGCAAGCAGGGGGCTTCCCCGACAAGCTCTGGCCCCGACAAGGACAAGTCTGCGCAGGAACAAGGCGAAGTGCGAAAGAAGATGGTGCAGCGCCCAGTGTATTTTGTAAGTTCCCTCTTGCAGGGGGCTAGATCAAGGTACTCTGGGGTGCAGAAGTTGCTTTTCGGCCTCCTCATGGCCTCAAGGAAGCTGCGCCACTACTTCCAAGCGCACGAGACAACGGTGGTCACTCGCTTTCCGTTAAAGAGGATATTGCAGAATCCCGAAGCGACAGGCAGGATCGTCGAGTGGGCACTGGAGCTGTCAAGCTTTGGTCTCAAGTTTGAGAGTACTTCAACCATACAGAGCAGAGCTTTGGCAGAATTCATAGCAGAGTGGACCCCAACGCCAGATGAAGAAGTTCCAGAGACAAGCATCCCCGTCCAAGAAGCGAGCAACGAATGGATGATGTACTTTGATGGTGCTTTCTCGCTGCAAGGCGCCGGTGCCGGCGTGGTACTCATAGCGCCTACCGGAGAGCACCTCAAGTATGTTGTTCAGATGCACTTTCCCAAGGAACAAGCGACAAACAATACTGCAGAGTATGAAGGTTTGCTTGCCGGCCTCAGAATTGCGGTCGAGCTGGGGATCAAGAAGTTGATTGTGCGGGGAGATTCACAGTTGGTGGTCCGACAAGTGAATAAGAATTACCAGAGCCCTTTGATGGAAGCTTATGTTGATGAAGTGAGGAAGCTTGAAGAGCACTTTGAAGGTCTGCAAATGGAGCACGTCCCAAGAGCTCAGAATGATATTGCAGATGGCCTCTCAAAGTGTGCTGCAATGAAGTTACCTGTGGAATCAGGGACCTTCCTGCTCAAGTTAACTCAGCCATCCGTTACACCATCAGTTGGGCAGAACAAGAAGAGAAAGTTGGTCTCCGGCGACTACTTGCCGGCAGATCTTCTCGAAGCCGCCGCCAAGGTCCCCAAGAACAACCGCCAAGATGCTGAGGAACAGTTTGCTCCTGCAGAACCAAGGGTCTGTACAGTTGAAGCAGGCGTTCCCGACAAGCCTTGCCCCGGCAGGCTTGCCGGGGGGCCATCAGCTCCGGCAGAGCCGCAGGTTCTTGTCGTAGAAGCTGAGGTCCCCGCAGCAGCCCTCATGCCTTTAGTCCTTGTTGTTGAGCCTCAGGCTCCAGCATGGGCGCAGCAAATCGTCCGTTTTCTGCAAACTGGAGAACTTCCCGACGAGCCAGAAGAGATAGAGAAAATAACCAGGCAGTCAAGTATGTACCAGTTCGTTGGCAATGAACTGTACAGAAGAAGACTCAATGGTGTCAGGTTGAAGTGCATTTCCAGGGAAGATGGACAGAAGCTGTTGGCAGAGATACATGGAGGCATATGTGGCCACCACATTGGCGCAAGGGCACTTGCCGGGAAGGCGTTCCGGCAAGGGTTCTTTTGGCCAGAAGCCCTCCAAGATGCAACTGCACAAGTAACCAAGTGTGAAGCGTGCCAGTTCCATGCCAAGAAAATTCACCAGCCAGCTCAAGCTCTCCAGACGATCCCTTTGTCCTGGCCCTTCTCGGTCTGGGGGCTCGATATCCTCGGCCCCTTTCCCCGCGCCGTCGGGGGCTTTGAGTACTTGTACGTAGCAATCGACAAGTTCACAAAGTGGCCAGAAGTGGAACCAGTGAGAAAGGTGACAGCATAGTCAGCAGTCAGGTTCTTCAGAGCAATTGTTTGCCGTTTCGGAATCCCTAACAGGATTATCACCGACAACGGCACACAGTTCACAAGTCGCACCTTCATGCAGTACGTCCAAGACCTTGGCGCCAAGGTTTGCTTCGCTTCTGTTGCTCACCCGAGGAGCAATGGTCAAGCGGAGAGGGCCAATGCTGAAGTGCTGCGCGGACTCAAGACAAGGACCTTCGACAGGCTGCGCAAGTGCGGAAGAAACTGGATAGAGGAGTTACCGGCGGCTCTTTGGTCAATCAGGACGACACCAAATCGAGCCACCGGACAGACACCCTTTGCTCTTGTCTATGGAGCAGAGGCAGTTCTCCCCACGGAACTCGTATACGGATCTCCTCGAGTGCTCGCTTATGATGAGTTCGAGCAAGAGCAAATGCGACAAGATGACGCATTGCTCCTCGAGGAGGAACGTCTCCAGGCTGCTGTACGAGCTGCTCGATACCAGCAAGCCTTGCGTCGCTATCATAGCCGCAAGGTCGAGGCCAGGAGTCTCGAGGAAGGCGACCTTGTTCTTCGGCGTGTTCAGTCCGCCAAGAATTCCAACAAGTTGACGCCGAAGTGGGAAGGCCCTTATCGGGTGAGACAAGTCACAAGGCCCGGCGCTGTCCGCCTTGAGACCGAAGAAGGCTTACCGGTGAGCAACTCCTGGAACATAGATCATCTTCGCAAGTTTCACCCGTAAGGCGCGGTTGCCGTGATCCGCTCCGGCAACCACCTTTTGTACAAGTCTTGCCGCTGTTGCATGTAAACCTTTGTACAAAGCCGGGCGCAGACCCCGTGCATCAGTAAAGCTTTTGTGCTTCGCACTATTTGTCATTTTCATGCCTTTCCTTATTTTTTGCATGCATCATCTGACACTATGTGCAACGCACGTCCCCGGTAAGCACTAGCAAGCCATAAGGCCCTATACTTGTTTTTCCTCCTCATCTTCTTTCCCTCTTAAGCAGTAGAAGTATTCCTCGCGCACAAGTTTGCCGGGGGGGAAGGAGATGGAGGCGTGGACCAAGTATTGTTCAAGAAAGAGAAGCCTTGTCGGGGAACAAACAATCTATGAAAGCTAAGTTACTAAAGTTTGAGTAATTCAAATTTTTTAAATTTTAGTTATCTTCCTTGAACAACCACGCTTTGTATGGAAAACCTGTGCGCGGAGGAACCTACACGTGGCTAGCCGCACCCTTACTTTGTTTCGAGCACGCTCAACGACTTAAGTGAGCTGTGACAAGTGTCGCGCCCTTACTTCGTTTTCGAGTTCGCTCAGCAACCTAAGTGTGCTGCGACTAGCTGCGGCAAGGTTTCTTGTCGGCGAAGGTATTGCCAGCAGGCTGCTAAGAGTCCAGCACTCAGCGCTCGCGGCAAGGGTCCTTTGCCGGCAAGTTCCCTAAAAGCATAGGGTGGAATGCATACAAAGTGAAGGGACCAAAGCAAGGGAGATAACACTGCATTGATAGCTCAAAATAAGATTGTATATTACAAAGATAGCTTGCCGCTTTCCTAATCAACTACTGCCTATGACTTAATTGGCAGTGGCAAAGGAAGCAGAAAGAAAGGAATCTAATCTATGCGGTCGCCTTCACGCCTCGTGATCTTGCCCACCTTGGCGACGATGTGGGCAACCTGCGCCTTCAACGCCTCCTGGTCAGCTTCGGGCGGCAAGGTGCGGAGGACGTTGACGAGGTTGATGTCGGGGTTGCGGTAGACGATCTTCGACAAGACCCGCTCCAAGGTGCCCATACAGAGCCGACGCGCCTCGTCGGCCAGCTGCACGGGGATCTTCTCCCGCAGCCGCGCAAGCGCCGGCGCGACTCCCCGGAAGAACAGACTCAACTTGGCGCTATGGGGGAGACTCTCGTCCGGGGAGTATACGAGATGCTCCGCCTTCAGCGCCATCATCTCCATGTCAATTCTGGCAACGGAGGTGACCAGCTCATCAGTCCACTGCTCCACTGCCCGGCTGAAGTTGTTCGCCGAGACGGCGGCGCTATCCACCAAGGCCCTTTCCTTGCGGAGTTCGTCCTTCAGCTTCGTCTCGTGGTCCCGGGCGGCGTCGAGCGATTCAGTCAGGGTGGAAACCTTCAGCTCTAAGTCAGCAATGGAATCCTTGGCGGCAGTGAGCTCCGTACCCTTCTCGGAGAGACGTACCTGCAACTCAGAGTTGGTGTGGGCATCTTTCTCCCGCTCCACATTGAGCGTAATGACTCTGTCCTCGCTCGCCTTCAGGAACAACTCCAGCTGCTTCACCCTGGCCTCCAGGTCTTTCTTGGCGGTTTCTGCGGCGGCTGCGGCGTCCCTCGCCTCCTTCAGAGCCCCGCCAATGGCTTGCTCCCAGGCAGTGAGGTCGTCCTCGTGAGCGTCGAGGTCGACCTTCCGCTGGTTGAGTGCCCCTTCCCGCCGAGACAGCTCCTCGGCGGCCAACCGCTGCTGCTCCTCGGCCTCAGCTTTTTCAAGGAGGAAAGCTTGTTGCGCCCCCGGCAAGCTCTTCGCGCTCCTCCGCCAAGTTGCGGAGGGCCGCCTGGTTGGCGGCGCGGAGCTCCATGGCGCGCTTCTCCAAGTCAGCTCCAGCCTTGGCGGCGAGAGCCTCCCGAGACTCCAACTTCGCCTGCCTGGCCCGGTACAAGGCCAGGAGCCGACGAAGGAGTCTCTCCTCTTCGGGCTCGTCGCTGCTGCCGGGCGCTTCAACGATCTTCAATCCGGCAGAGGCGAGGACCTCTCCGTCAAAGGTCTCTCCCTCCGCGGGTGCTCGAGACGAGGACGCCCACGGGACTTGTATGAAGACCCCGTTGGCGGCCTCCAGGTAGACGCCCTGCCCAGCCGCGGAGGCGGAAGGATCGGCGGCCGTTGCAGCGTCCGGCGCTCCTGCGGCCTCCGGGCCAGCAGTGTGGTCGCCGGTCCCTTCCCCAGCCGCGGCGTCTGCGGTCGGGGCGGTCTCTTCAGCGGCAGGCTCGTCGGCTCCAGCCCTTCCCACGGGAGCAGTGGCGTTGCCGCCGTCGCCATGAACCTCCTCCTCAGCGGTGGCCTCGTCGCCATCGGCTCTGGGGCAGGAGGATCTAGCAGAAGAAAAAGAAAGGAAAGAATCAAGCAAATATCCAAAAAGACAAATCCAAGAAGAAAAAGTTGCAAGATTTACCTTCGCAGACTTCTTCGACGACGGGGTCCCTCGCCGGGGAATTCTCCCTTGGCGGCGAAGTAGTGGCCCCTGCTGGCGGAGGGCCGCCCGCGCCCTCCCTTGGCGGGCTGCTCACCCTTGTCGGGCTGCTCGCCCTTGGCGGGGTACTTGCCCTTGGCGGAGTGCCCGTCCTTGGCGGAGCATTCTCCCTCGCCGGGGAGCTCCTCCTTGGCGGGGAGGGCGAAGCAAGTGGCTCGTCGGGGGCAACCTCCTGGTGCTCCTGCGGCTGCGGCTCCACCTCTACACAAAACAACAAAGTATCAGTACAAGCAACAACCTCGAGCGCGCCCGTCAAGCAGAAAAACGAGTCCCAGACTTACGCTGGGGGCTGCGCTGGGGGCTGCTCCTCGGAGCAGCAGGCTGATCCGGCAAGCTCGCCGCCGGCGCGTCGCTTGTCGCCGCGACGGGCTCGTCGTCCTCAACATCGACCACAGGGATCTTGGCCCTCTTCGCCATCCGCTGGGTCAGGGTCCTGCGGAGCAAAACAAAAGCAAGATCAGAACCAGCAAGGAAAATCAAGACAAAATCAAAGAAACTAAAAGAATTGCAAGAACTTACTCCTCTTCCTCTTCGTCGGAGCTGAGGGCGGAGAAGTCAAACTCCGCCTGGTGTGCTCCCGCGCGAGGAGCTGGAGGAGAAGGCTCCCTCGGGCGCTTGGCGGGCTCCGGGGCGGTGGGCTGCGAAGACCCGGCCCCTGTCGTCGCCAAGGACCGAGGGGCAGAAGGAGCACCCGTTCCGCTCCGGGAAGATCCTCCTCCTCCGCTTGGCGCTCGAGCACGGGGTGCCTCCTTGACGACTTCGTTCGTCTTGGTGGCGCGCGTCGCACGGCGTTTCGGCTGCTGTCGAGGCGCCTGTGGCCTCGCCGTCTCAGCTGCCTTGCGGAGGCGCTTCTTCGGCTGCTGCGTGGGGCTTGGCGGAGGCGGAGAGTTCTCCGAGGACGAGGAGGCATCGTCGTCAAGATTCAGAGATCCACCAGAGTCTTCATCGGAATCTCCAGCCTCGGCATCCTCCTCCTCCTCGGCGGGCCCGCTGGACTCAGCGCCGTGCCCGGCGGCCTCGCTCCCCCCGGCAACCTCGCTCGTCCCGGCAAACTTCACGGAAGGCTCCCCGGCAAACTCCTCGGGCGCAATCTTCAGCAGCTTGAGGATTTCTGCCTCCTCTGCTTGACTCACTACGTCCGCGACCTCTGCATCGTCCACGGTTTATCCAAACTCGCCCGCAGCCGCGGCTGCGGCGGCCTCCTCCATCCTGGAGGCGATGTAGGCTATATCCCGGTCAGTAGTAGCCCGGGTGAGGCCCTTGTTCTCCTCGGCGTTGCGGGGATTCTCGGCCAAGTTGTCGAAGAAGGTCAGCACGATATCCGGCGGAGGCTCTATCCAAGTGGGGACGACGCCATGGGAGTCGCACGCGGGCATCATCGCTCGTAGGGAATCACGGGCAGTGCTGTTGCACAGCGGCACCACTCCCAGGGAAGGTTTGAACCACTCCGGGTGGGCCGGGTCATGCTTGAAGAGCTCCCGGACCATCCCCTTCAACTCCAAAGCGGTGAAATTGTAGTTCAATCCAGGGCGTAGCCTCATGATGTCTGCCGCATTGCCGAATTCCCAAGCGGGCCTTTTCCTTTCTTGTAAAGGGGCGATGCGGCGGCGGAGGAAATCTGCTCCAACTTCTCCGATAGTCAGATTGGCGACCCGGAGACGAATGATCCTAATAAGGGCGATATTAAGCTTGCTGTCCTCCGGGGCTAATTCACTCCAATCCCTGCCGCGCACTATGGCAGTCTGGCGCGGCGAGGTAAAGGGCTCTGGCTTATCTTCCAACCCCCAGCACCAATCGGCTCTCCACTCCTCCCACTTGCCGCGAAGCTCACCCTTCAGGTACGAGTCCTTCTTGTTCAGCCTAAAGATCCAGGAAATGCCGCCGGAGAGGGGGGCACCTGACTCTACTCTAGGCATGAAGAAGTGGCGGAAAAGAGCTACATTTGGATGAACCCCAACATAGTTTTCGCACAGATGTACGAAAACGGCCATCGTAAGGATGGCGTTGGGGGTGAAATCTAGGAGGTGGAGGCCATATGTGTTCATTACATCACAAAAGAACTCCGAGAACGGAGGGCACAGACCACAATGGAAGAATGCAGCAAAGAAGAAGTACCCGCCGGGGAACATATCTTTGGCGACGGCGGGGAAGACTTGGGTGCGGGGATGAGCTTTGGTCTCCCTCGCCCAGAACAAATAATATTTGTCCCGGAGTTCCCTCGCGCCAAGCCTCGGCGCGAAGACCACGCACTTCTTCCGCAGGGCTGCCAGCTTCGCTGCCTGCTCGGACTTCTCCTTCTTGGCCTTGTCTGCTTTCGCCTTGTCGCTCTTCGGAGCCATGGCGGGGGCGGCAAGGAAAGAGGCGAGGAGCTCGACGGTGCCGCGGATGCGGGAGACGGCGGAGGAAGGGGGGAGCTGGGCTCTCTGTCGACCTTTGGGAGGCGGAGGGCGACGGGGGTTTCTGGAGAATCAAGGCGCAATGAAGACGATGGAGGGGAACTGCGCCTGCTTCCTTTGCTTTTAAGGGGGAAGTGGGGGACGTTCCGCATTTCCTATTAAAGAACAGGCCACGATCTCTCCCACGACGCCGCAATCGACGCGTGCCGTTAAGGAGGGGCGCGGCGGATACGGAAGGGGATACGGCTCGCCGTGGGCCACGCGTGCCCGTGCACTGTCTTGGGCCTGGCCCAACAGCGCTCGGCACCGTGTGTGGCCCAGGCCCGGGGGCTCCTGTCGGCGTACTAAGATAGGGGTACCTTAGTACCCCAACTTGTGCACGGGCAGTAGCAGCTTCCCGTGGCTGGGCTTACCATTTGCTCGCCAAGAACCTTTCCTGTCCCTATGAAGCCATTCAAAAACAAAGTATACAAGTCAGAAGATCAAGGCCCCGGCAAGAGGAGCTTGCCGGGAAGGCCGCACCAGGCTCAAGGTTATCACTTTAGCACAAGACCCTGCCAAGAGGAGCTTGCCAGGAAGGCCAAGGAATACATATCTCAAGAGATGCCTCGGCGCGTCATGCGCCCCGGCAGGACCCGGAGAGCGACAAGCTTCCGGGCCCGGCAAGGCGCTTGCCGGGGAGACCTACGCTGTGTGCCCGCGCTCCGGCTCATCGGCCCACGCGTCGCCCTGGGGCCCTTCCACGGGCACGTGGCAGATGGCTGTGCAGCCTGGGGCACACGGTGGCAAGCCACGGTGACGAGGCTACCGCCGTGGCGAACGGAGAAGCATGGACGGACACTTTTGGGGTCGACGGCGACGGGCATTTAAGGCCCTTGTCCCCCACTGTCAAAGTTAGGTGAAGACCACTGTTCATCCACTGTTCATGCACTATTCACGCACTGTTGCAACTACCACCAAATTTACACTTTTGCCCTCCTCTACGTTGACACCTGTCGGTGACCCCTTTGAGCTATAAAAGGAGGCCCATGCACAACGTAGAGGAGGTTCGGTTCGAAACGTAGACAACTCTCTCGCTCGGTGTAGCTAATACTATAGCTGTTCAAGCTCCCGAGCTCAAGAACTCAATACAACCTAAGGCAGGAGTAGGGTTTTACGCGTCCGCGCGGCCCGAACCTGGGTAAAACTGCCCGCGTGTGCCCCTCGATCTGCTCTCCGTGCTCCCTCCGCTCCCTTACCACAACGTAAAAGGGGCTCCGGTCCCATAGGTGCTCGTGGGAGGGCAGTTTCCCCCGACACCTATTATGTGGTTATAAAGTCTCCCGTGCGTGATTTTCTCCAAAAATATATTTCCCGAAGGTTTCATTCCGTTTGGACTCCGTTTGATATTCCTTTTCTGTAAAACCCTGAAACATGCAAAAAACAGCAATCTGGACTGGGCCTTTGGGTTAGTAGGTTAGTCCCAAAAATAATATAAAAGTTTATAACTAAGCCCATTAAACATCCAAAACATCATAAATAATAGCATGGAACAATCAAAAATTATAGATACGTTGGAGACGTATCAACCCATCAGCCCAAGGATGAACAAGGCACTGATGCAATGGCTCTATTCTCTGATTGAAATCCCAAGAAGGGTGGATGTGGAATAGAAAAAAGAAAATACAGAAATGTCTGATCTCGAAAGCTATAAAACTCCACCTGGAGTTGAAACCACAACTGAGAGAAATAACAGACTTCAGAAGATTTGCTGTCACTGGGCCAAGATATGGTTTAACTATGAGAATATCTGAAGGAAATATCAGATTTCGTTTGCTTTCACCACCTTGGAATGACTGCATAGCTGAAGGTTGCCTCGGCCCAGATGATAAAAAATCCAGGCCAACACCTCCGGCAACCCTCATCCAGACTCACTGAAAACAACTGATGATTTTCATGAAGAAGTGGAAAAGAGAGCCAAGGCCAAAGCCAAGCGCGATGCCAAGGTCGTGAAGAATAATCAAGTGGAGCAGAGAAATGTCATGCTGACCCAACAAGACGTTCAAGAGAAGAAAGAATGTGCCTTTGCACGAAAGGAAATGAAGGCTAGAAAGACTGATTCCCCTCGAGCGTCCCGAAAGAAATCTGTTGCTAGAAAGTCCAAGAAGGCAGCTTCGACCTCATGTGACGAATCCTCCGAAGTAGATATTGCCGATGAAATACATATGTATGATCAGCGCGCACTGCTTAACAAGACATATCAAACTCCTTCACCAATGAAAGTTTCACTCCCACTGAGAATGTCACCAAGACTTGCACCAGCTCCAGCATCTGATAAACCTTCGGCTTGTGCTGCTCCTTCTGCGAAGAGAAAGCTATTGCTTGAAGAGAAAGCTGTTGTTTCTGCGAAGAAAGCCAAAACAAGTGTTCCTGCTCCCACAGAGGAATAGAAACACGACTTCGATCTCATTATTGATATGATTGAAAGTTTTGCCTACGATGCTAAATCAGTTGATTTGAGCAGTCTGGATCTTCCTGATGATGTTACCAAATTGGTAACCAAATATTTTGCTGAGCTGGGAGAAATAACCAAGAAGATGAATCAGGCAGTCGAGGATAACAAAACCAATGAGCAAATGAAACGAGATGCCAGCACTGAATCCGAAAGGAAGGAGCTGGACAAGGAAATTTTGAAAATCACAAAAGCTCTCAGTGTGATGAGGAATGATAAAATCGAGTGGCAATGACGGCTGAAAATGGAAGTATCATAGTTGTGTGAGCAAAGGAATGAAGAGATTGAACGTCAAGCAGAACTTGCTCGATGAAGAATCAAAGAACGGAGCACCAAAGAGCTAAGTCTAGGGCCAGCAAACCGAAAGTAATCAAGCCTCCTCTTCCTCAGGCAGCTGTTGTTGCTCCATTTGACTCAAGTGCTCCTCTGCAGCAGATACCACCACCCCCTCCTCGCGAGGATGAACCCGCACAACAATCTAAATATGCGGTGGTTATCATTCCTACCTCTGCTGCTCAAGAGACTGATGTTTTTGAAGTATTTCTGAACAACCCTGATGAAGGAAATGTCTAGCCCAAGCAACAAGCCCCAAAAGAGAAAATTGATAAAGAGATTGAAGTTGAGAAGGCAGTTGCATCGCCTCTGAAGGAAATGCAAGTTGAGCCCTCCGCATCCAGCAAGAAGGAGAATGATAAGGTTGAGGGGGGAGCTAAATGCACCCCGAGGAAATACTACCCATGTCACTTCATCTGGTACCGCTACCCAGACGTAGGTTGATCCTGCTCCTGATTCTACTACTTCACAGCTAGAACAGGAACAAAAGAAATCATAAGAGCCCATGGCTCACGAACAAGTTGTACCACCTGTTGTGCCCCAGGAAACTGAAAAAGATGTTGTTATGACCCAAGTGTCTGAAGAAGTTGTTGTGCCTCCTCTGAAGAAAATGCACCAAAATAAAATGCCCTAGTGCATGACATTCAAAAAACCGTTGAAGGAGTTCTAGAGAAAGAAAATGAAGGATAGACAAGTGCTCTAATGCCATCTGCTCCACCAAAGATGAAAAAGCCTCTTGCTCCACTCAAACCCATTGACGAAAATATGCCAGCACCTAATGATTCTAGGTCCATGGAAATAAGCGATGAACAAGATCTGAAAAATCCTCAGGAATCATTTCCTTTGTTTCCTGCCAAGTTTGTCCCAAAGGGCCCTACATTCAATGAGAAGCTTCATATGTCGAAGCTTGCTTTCTTTGGGACTAGCCCATATGAATGGGAGAAAACTACACTATCAAATAGATTTTGAACTGAAGAACAAGTTGTGTAAATACCCGGATTCTATTCAGAAAGAACCGGATTTTCAATCACAAGATTCTGAACTATGCTGAGCTCGAAGAGATTCTCTTATTCCACCATGCCATCGAGCATTTTGAACATGCATTCTTAAAGGGTTTCCTTCGCTTCAATCATGGATGGAATTGAGAGGTAATCTATCAGTTCTATGGCACTTTATACATCTCAGGAGATTTTGGAGATAGCTCAACATGGAGCCTCGAATGAATGACCGGAAGGGAAAAGATCAAGTGCTCGGGAGATCAATTTCTCGCTCTGCTTAATATTCCTTGGCGTGAGTTTGAAAAAGAATGTGAACACAGGCTGCTCTACTGGGAAGTGTTCGAAGAACAACTTCACATGTTGATGGGCCCAAAATTGGTTGGAGATGATTGCATTTCTATAGATGATAAGAAGTTGGCCTATGAAAACAAAGTGATGCTTCATGTGCTATACAGTTCTCTCACGCCAACTTACATACCAAATTCTATCAAACACATCGTTGCAAATGCTCTTCTGGCCATCTTTCAAGGAATTTAGTTTGATGTTCAAGATCTGTTCATTCAAAACTTGGTCTGTGCTGCTGACGGCCCCCATTCATTGAGGCCATATGCCCCCATGGATCATGCATGCAATTGTACAACTCATTAATGTATAATTCTTCTCCCCTTATTGTCTGAAAATTCATGCTACCAGTACGTGATACTCTCCGTATGGTGAAGGATATTGGGAAATGAAAGACACCCGTTGATGTTGCTGGTGCTGCTTCTGCTTCAGAGGACATTCCGAAGGTGAAGAAAGCAAAGGTTGAAATCCCTCGTAATGAAAATTCATCTATGTATGAAATTTGCATTCGCACTCAGCAAACCTTGGAAAGCCACATATGGCTTGATCGAAAAGAAAAGTTGGAGTTGATGACTGAGCTGAATTTTCTTCATAACTATGCTCGCCAAACCCTTGTGCATGAGAAGGAGACAAAGAAGCGCTCATGGACTCTTCTAAGGCAGCATTATTCTCGCAAGCAGCTAGCTGCCAAAGGCATCAAAATGGATTATGACTACCTGGATTTATTCGATGTTCCTCGCATCCGAAGGCAAACTCATGTGCTTCCTCAGCATTCAGATTCAACTGACCTGTTGTTTGCTGAACTAGATGATGAAATTGCAGACACTGCTGGAACACTCATTTACAAGCCGAATGCTCATGGCAACATTTCTTTTGAAGCCCATGTTGCTACTCCTATTTCTGCCTCGACCATTCCTCGCTCGGCGGATTCTAATTCGTTTAGCAGTTACAATTCTGATTCTGAGGACACTCTGGACGCGTAGTGCCTCGTATGTTTTCTCTTTACCTTTTTGACACTTGTTTACAAAAAGGGGGATAAGCACGTCGAGTGATAGATGAACATGATATTTGCAGGCCTTTGCTTTTCGCACTCGAACGTTTTGGTTTTCCTCGAACTATTTACTTGATGAACTTATTGCACCGCCTGTGGTGTTGAAATATTCAGTCGCCATGTACCCCCCCCCC
>LR738709.1:143118542-143225584 GCA_902687465.1 Secale cereale
CCCCCCCCCCACAAAATTATTTGCTTCCAATTATCTATTTGCAGGTGCTATTAAATGGTTTATCCCTTACAATGACTTTCCTCGTTACTTATCCATCACACATGGAAAGTAATTGTTCTCTAAGGAGAACATGACATCATCGAGTGATTGTACAAATGGGAAAAGTGCATTGAACTATATCTGTCATGGTTGGATATGCTTTGATCCTTCATTATCTAACCTTGCAGGAAAAAGGAAGTCAGTTCCAATCTAAATTTCTTAAGACTCGAAAGTTATTCTTATGTCTGACAGTGCTTTTCCTCGCATATATATTTTGTATCATCTTTGTTGTAGGAAAATCACTTCTGAAGCTCATCCACTCCGAGCAATATATTCATATTTATCTTGCTCTATTTATTCTAGAATATTTAAATTACAGGAAATTACATCTCGTGTGGATCACAATCGTGTTCCGAGAAACCTTTCAAGGCATATCCTTCATCAAGAGTATTTTCAAAGTATTCATTATTTATCTAATTCATTTCAAGATTGTGTGACAGGAATTTCCTCAGACACCATCAAGTGCATTGAAAAAAAACATCAAATAAGATCATAGGTCAATGTCACTCTTACGAAGATTTACCTCGCTACCATCCGGTTATTTTGTGCTCTGATGCTTACCTTCAGGGGAGCATGTTTTATCTTCGTAATTATCTCTCGTCTTCTATTATCCTTCGCATTATATTTCATTCATTATCTATCCTTCGATGGATCTGTTCTGCGAACAATCATTCAAAAAGGGTATATTGTTGATGTAATATTTGCCTACTTGTGTTTTGGAGATTGTTGATAGAAACATGCATGGACTGATTTGTTTGCTAGTGCAAACAGAGAGAAATAGTCCATGCAGAACCGGAGAGAATGTTGTCTCTCGTGTCAAGTTTGAGGAACTTCACCGAAGAATATCTGCGTTGTAGAGAAGAACGAGTTATATCTTTTGAGGTCGTGACATGAGAAGGTTGATGTGAAGGAATTAACCCCTCGAAAGTTTACTGCTAAAGTGAAGCTTTTGGTTCGGTACTGTCGTCTGAAGGAATTGAATGCAGTGAATGGAAGTCAAAGACAAAGTGAATACGTAGTATTCATTTCGTTGGTCTTCTTTCATTTATTTGAGTCATAGGACCTCCATACTATTAAGAGGGGTATATGTTCTCGAAGCTTAGATCCGCTATGATGCTTAGCCCAAAACCTATAAAAGATGCGAGAGAAATCTCTTTATGCTCTGAATTATTACCTAGCATCAGTAGACATTGTTCTTGATGTTGTAGGAGATATCTTTCAGACTAAGGAGTTAGCTTCAATTGCTCCACAAGAATTGTTATCGTTGTGCTCAAAATCCGACCGTTGGACTCGTGTAGTTCGGCCATTGGCTGCTCCACATGTCCAATTTGGACATTTCCCTTCTAGGAAGGCTGCGGCTATAAATAGCCACCCCGCTCCAATGTTTTCAGTGGGCTTCTCCGCTTAAGATTTCTGAGAAGCTTGATTTGAGAAACCCCTCTCCGAGTGATTTGAGGTTAAGATCCACCAAGAGAAAAATCAAGACGCCAAACTTAGACAATAGTTTAGCATCACAATAGTTCTAAGTTAGAGTTCTTCTACCCGCTACTCTTGAGAGCTGCGCACTCTTTAGACAGATAGGTTTTGGCTCGAGTGTTGAAGAGTTGTTGTCTTCGCTGAGTTAGACCTTCAGCAACCAAGAGTGATTGTGGCTCACGTAGATTGACCGAAGTTTGGATATCACCGACAAGGATCTAGCATGAGTGAAATCAACAAGAGTCTGATAAGCTATGTGTTGAAGGAGAATATGGTGAAGAGAGTTTATCTTCCATGTTAAGTCACAGCCCCCTACAACTAGACATAGCCCTTTGGCAGAAGGGTGAACTGGTCTACCAAATTCAACTTTCGCCATCTAGCACCACTGGTTCTATTTACTTCATAGCATTACTTTCAGCAATTTTCTTTTGTGCTTTGTGTCGATAGTTTACTTGATCTTTATATGCTTGGTGCAAACCCCTCAGTCATATTGTGCATGTTTTACCAACTGTGCTCTCTATCATTTGATCAGTATGTTTCACTTTGCTCAGTTGGTGATACCATTCATTCACATTATCCTTCACTCTGATCATGTTATATTAGCTTGTCCCTCACTGTGCTATTTCTTTTTCATTTCGTCACCTCTGTTAATCGAGCATTTCCATCATTTCTTGGAATCTTTGTTGTCATGTTATTGTTCTTGCTTGCCTGCTACATTGTCATTGTTATTGTCAAGCCTGTGATATATTATACTCGAGCTACTATTGCATCTTACATCGATAACTTTGTTCCTCAATAGAATGCCTGTTTGAGTTCGTGGCCACCAAACCTTATCTCCGCTGTTGTGTTTGGGATCAGTTTAAAACTTTCGAAAGAAAAATTAAATCTTGCATTCACCCCCCTCTGGTCGATATACTCTCGATCCCAACAAAACCTACATGGTCCCTTAGAGATTGTTCTGAAATTGTTAGATGGGCCTAAAGCCCAACCCATATATCAACAATTATTAGTATATATACAAAATTAATAGCAATAACTATAGCTAGAAGTATCTGTATAACTTCTAACTTCTTAATCAATAGTGTAGGAATTGTTCCTCTTAATAAATGTAAATAAATTTTTAAAAATACAAGAAATAAGGGACACATCAAGAAAGTCCAACCACCAATCAGAGATGAATCAAGGTGACCTAAGAAGTATGAGAGAATAATTGGGACTGGATTGGACAAGATGGGGGCAGATGGCTAACCAACCGAGCTGCTATACATGCCATCATTGTAGGTTGGCTGTAATGCCCAGGATGGGACTATACCTCCTATGTGTCGAGGCACGACTTAAAGGTATAAGCCCATTCTGGAATGATCTCAAGTTTGGTATCTTTGCACGACTCATGTAAAAATAGGGATGAAATTGCAAAAGGAGATAGTTGGCTTACACTCGCCACTTCACACAATACATTACATAAGCAAAACATCATTCAAAAACATCACAACCCGACTACGGGTGAAGATCCAAAAGAAAGATACCAAAACATAAAGCCACAGGTCTGAATCGCCCCTAGTAGAAAACCACTACTGATCGTCGAAAAACGTCACAAGCATACGGCCACTCTCTTCATCGAGCTCCCAGTGAAGCTCTGAACCAGCTCCTGCTTCATACTCGGCTGATCCTCCATCTGGTGTTGTAGTATCTGTGAGCCATGAGGACTCAGCAATCCCATAACCATGGGTATCAAGACTAGCAAAGCTTTATGGGTAGGAAGAGGTAAAGTGGGGAGGTTGCAGCAGCAGCTAAGCATAATATGGTGGCTAACTTACGAGTACAAGAATAAGATGAGCATCTACGCAAACGATCACAAACTAGTAGTGATCGCTAAAGATCCTGAACTACTTACGAGGCAAACATAACCCCACCGTGTTATCTTCTCAAAGTGAAAAGAGACAGTCACGGTTACTCACACAGTTGTGTGTTTTACTTCGAATCCTCTGTTAAGTTTTCTACAACCGGACATTAACAAATTCCAATCTGCCACATAACCGCGTGCACGGCTTTCGAAAGATCATAACCCTACAGGGGTGTCCCAACTTAGCCCATCACAAGCTCTCACGATTAGCTGAAGTGATAAATATAATATCATCACCCCTTATCTTAGGGAAATCCAATCAGGCTCGGCATCCCGGTGCACAAGACATTTCGACAATGGTAAAACAAGTCCAGCAAGACCTCCCGGTGTGTCGACACCCTGATAGTAGCCGCGCGTATCTCGTCTCAGGCCACGACCGGATGGGTGATAGTACGAGTAAAACCAAACCTCGAGTTTCCCCGTGGTGGCCCCGCAGAACCCCCGTTTCGGACCAACACCATCAGCACTGGCCCCCCTGCTATGTAGAAAGAATCCTCGGGTAGCGCTAACTCCCTATGCAATTTAATTAATTAACTAAGTTGTTATTATGAGCAAATTAAAACCAAAGTTGGGCCTTGCTGGAGGAGTTTTATTTAAAGACGAACTGTCAAGGGGTCCCCATCCACCCATCGTGTAAGGAACGCAAAATCAAGGAACATAATGCCGGTGTATCGGCGCCTAAGGTGGCATGAGTGGAACAAAACACCGAGCAAAAGGCCAACCCTTCCACCCATGCCCAGTATATAGGTGTGTTATTATAATAATAATAATAGATATTGTGATATAACAACAACAAGTTCCCTCCTGGAATGAACTTCATCTTCACCTACAACTAACAACGCTATAAGAGGGGCTGAGCAAGCGGGTAACATAGCCAAACAGTGGTTTTGCAAGGAAGGTTTCAAAGGTTAGAGGTTTCATGGCAACAAGGAGAGGCTGACATAAAAGATGGGTAGCGCGACATGTAACGATAGCATCGAGACAACTAAGCATGGCAATGGTAGTAAAGGTATCCAAGGGTATGATCATCTTGCCTGGGATTCCGCAAGGGAGAAGAACAGGTCCAAGAAGTAGTCGAACAGATCCTCACAACTCCCGAACGGAACCGAAGCTAACAAGAGAAGCAACCAGAAAGAAGCAAACAACACGGTAAACCCATAAGCATAAACATGGCATACGATGCACATCCAAGTATGATGCATGTCCGGTTTAAATATGCATGGCATGGCAAAGTGCACAAACAAGTACTACAAGTTAAGTGGAGCTCAATATGCAACGAGTTGCATATTGACGAAACACCACATTTTAATTATTTAATTGACTCTCGTTTATTTACAAGAAGAGATTAAATGTTTGTTAACATGGCAAGAGGTGAAGCAAGAGCAAACTACCTATTTAGGCAAGTTTAAATGAGGCCGGAATGACAAACAACAATTCCGGAACAATCCCCATGAGCATGTTTAGCAATTTTAAGCAAACAACAATTCACACATTTTAAATGTTGTTAACATGATGCGGATGACATGATCAAGTTTTATGCAATTTTTATTAAAAGTTGACATGAAGATGATAAGGAGTATTTGTCACCGTGGTGGAAGGAAAGGGTGCCACGGCAACGATCCGAAAATGATACCACGCAACATATCGGTTCCGGTAACTCGTTGAGAGACCGGTGCAAAAGATGAAGGGAGGCGTGAGTGAGTCGAACGAGATGAACGGTGGGGTGATCCCGTCACCGGGTTCCCACAGGTCGGCGACGAGGCAACCGAGGAGGATGACAAAAGACGAAACGGGCACGGTGCACACAAGGGAAACATCTCATACAACCACAAGCATTCGTCCACGGGGTCGTCTCGGTATACCTTCGAAGCGTTCGTTTCGGGGCGGCTCGAGATCGTAGAGGAAGTAGTCGTTCTCGCGATTCGTAGTGGAGTAGGCGTTCACGTTCGGAGAGGTACACACGGTCTTCGGCGACGGTAGTTGTACTCGTTCGTAGATGTACACATTTCGTAGATGTTCGGTTCGTCGAGGTACATGTCGCGTCGTAGGGTTACACGTTATGTAGTGGTACTTGGGGTCTTCGGACTTGCCGGACTCGGTTCTCGCGACGGTAGTGGTACTTGACATGTCGCCGTGTAGGCGTTCCCGTTTCGAAGATGAACTTGACGTCGAGGGTCTCCGAGGTCGACGGTAGTTGAACTTGGCGTTTATCCTTGTAGTTGAACTTGACATCGGGCGTCGAGGTACTTGCGGTCTTGGTCACACCGGAAGAGACACTTGGTGAACCCATAGGCAGCAACTTGGTGGTTCTGTCCACGGCTGAGATGGCGAGGCGCAGGCACCAGGGGCTCCGATGGTGGTGCTAAGGAGGCAAGCAGAGGAGGCGGCGGCGGAGCAGGGCGTGCCCCGTCGGCCTGGGTCGCCGGCGGCTGGCGAGGTGGCGGGCGGCACGGCAAGGCCGGCCCACGGCTAGAGGCGAGGCACTCGGGGACGCGCTGGAGAGATGAGGTGGAGGAGCCGCGCGGAGGCGGGGAGGAGCTGCGGTGGCCGCGCTGGACGGCGGAGGGAGCTCCAGCGGCGATGAGGAAGGGCCTGCGCGGCGTGCAAGGCGACGGAGGGGCGCGGTGCTGCGGCGCTGGCAACGCATCCCCGGCCGGCGCGGGCGTCAGGCGGGGCGCGTAGTAGGGAGAAGAGGCGGGGGCTCGAGGGAGAGGGAATGCGAGGGGATCGGGACTGCGAGGGGAGAGCGAGGGGATCGGCCTCTGGCGGCGCGAGGGAGGAAAGGGAGAGGCCAGCCAGCGACGGGGTCGGGCCAGCTAGGGTTAGGACGGGAGTTGGGCCAAGAGGTCAGATGGGCCGGCTGGGGGGAAGGCCTAGTTCGGTTGGGCTCTTCTCTCTAACATCCCTCTCTTCTCATCTCCTTTTCTAAAACAGAAAAGAAAAGAAAAAGCAAAGAAGACAAGGAGAAAAGAGGAAGTGTTTGGGATAGTGTTTGGGCACAGGGTTAATTCCCAGACTCATAAAAATGAGCATGATCCAAGAAAAATTATAAGTGGGCATGAAAGAAAGATGTAAATTCAAACACATTTGATTTTTATTCAAATGGGTTTGAACTAGGACTTGGTTTCAGAAGTGTCCAAAAATGTTCGAATTTTTGGAGGAGCCTCAATAAAACGGATAAGAATTATAGACAAGGTTTTGATGGTGAAACTTGAAGTAGAAAAGGCATGGGGAATATATGCAAGTGTGTTATGGTGATTCCGAAGCAATGGAATAATTATATAGCTCCATATATTAGGAGGATATGTTATAAAGAGAAGTCACACTTCCCTCGATTTAAATGGACCGAAGGTCCACACGACTTATTTAAGTGAGATGCAAAGATTTAAGACATGATGGCATGATGACATGATGCAATGCAAAATAAATAAATAACACAAGCACAAAAGAAACACACGGGAGAACCCGGAACATCTGGAATCTTCTGGAACGTCGGTCTTCGGGCGTCACAACTCTCCTACTCTAACAGAGGATCTCGACCCGAGATCCTAGAGATGGCACCGGATAAAACGGAAAAAGGAAGAGGTAAACAAAGTTGCTTCTTTGATAGACGAGTGAAACCATGAACCTTGAGAGGTTGAACAATCTTGAAAGAAAGAATGCAACGGAGATGAACGAAGATGAAAACACTCTGTTAGAAAAGAGGAACAAGGAGCATTACAAGAACCTTGTAGGTTAGAAGACATGAAGCAAGAGCTTACGAACCAAAAGAATATGAAACCATAACGGTATAGCCAAGGAATAAGAATGACATAATTTGGACAGCACTCCGTCTGAAAATGGAAGGAATTAACATGAGCTTGTGGAGATGGAATGATACTTGATGAAATGAACAACATATTGCCTCCGAAACAATTGAAAGAATGGCACAAGGGGTAAGAAGGATACAGACTGCACTTCGGTTGAAAAGAGAGGCAAACTCTTTGATAAGATGAGAGAACTCGAACGTTGGGCACAACACTCCAGTTAAATGGATAAGCCAATGAAAGGATATGCTCTTTACGAAAAGAGATGATGGAACGAAGATATCAATATTACAATACCTCCGGAACAAAAGAATAGATGCTAGATCGTTGGAAAGAAAAGAACGTAGAAGAAAAAGACAACTTCTCTCAAAATTGAATTTGAAAGAGCATCCTTACGAAGAAGGCTTGAATAGAGTTGTTGGAAATTCAACAACGAAAAGAATAAGCTTGATGTGGGTTTATGGAAAACATCTCAAAATTATGAGGTGACAACCAGCCATTACGAAAACATTTGATTGGATTTAGATCAACAAGGAGACGATAAACTTATTTCACCGGAATGATAAATGAAGAACTTGGGTCATTTATGAGCACCATAATTAGCAACAATCCTTAGGTAAAGCTTTTAGGTGGATTATAACCCAAGATAACTCCAACGAATAATTAAAGGGTTGAAAAGATCTCCTGAACAAGGAAAATGATGGTTTTAAATATCTCATTCTTGATAACTCGTGAATCATCATTCATGAAGGAATTGTCAAGAATGACATAACACCATCTGAAAAGATAAGGTAGAGAGGATTGCACTTGGAAAGCATGATGAAGAATGCTTGAGCTCCAACAAGAATCTTGATGAAGACTTCGAGGATGAATTAAATGATGATTAACCACCATGAAGAACTCCGGTAATGAAAGCATGAGAAGTGAAAGATGAAAGAATAAGATTCAAGGCCTGCGGTGAATTAGATGCAGCTTTGTGACAAGATTATTGAGAGGGCTTAGAACACCGGGAACAAGACGAACTACTAAGAACCAAGGATATGTTCCTTCTGAACAAACTCCGAAGGAAGGGATTAACCTCTTGAAAGAAACTAGAATAAGATTTATGTTATGCATATCCTTCACCAATTTACATTGGCGACAAGAAATGGATTTGGCATACTACTTATTCTCATTGCAAAGAATTAAAGAGAGATCTCTCACAAACTTGGGTAAATCTTCAACGAACCACCGGTAGGATTATGAAAAGAACATCTGAATTGATATGATAACAATGGAAGAGTAATCTTGAAAGAGCCACCGTAAGAATATGGAGACGAACGAAGAGACATCAATGAAGAATTTTTGGAGGACGAAGTTGAAAACTGAGAACGAAGAACTCTTCTGAAATGATGGCCTTCGGAGGATCACAATGGGAAGAATTCATGAAGACTCTTGAGAGAATGGGCCAAGATTTACTAGAAACACTTCTCCGGTCTTCAAATGTTGATAATGAAGACGAGAAATGCCATGAAGAATTTCGAGATACTCCGGGCGAATGACAAGAGGAAGGTGGAGCTAAAGATGGAAATAATTGAAAACAAGCTTGGAGAAGGCATGTGACTGATGGAAATCATTCTTACGTCACACTTTGAAAAGAATTCTCCGGAAAAGAAGAGTCAGGTAAGATCCTGGGAAAAGATCTGTGGGTTAGGGCCCACTCAAAGAAATCACCATTGAAAAAGATTGCTTACGAGATATTGCACCGGTTGAATTAAATGGCTTGAATAAGATGATAATCCTCAAAATAGCTTGAAAGGATTAAGAATGGAAACGCGGATCATCTGAGATATCTTCAGCACTCCGGATATGAATAAAGAGATGTGAAGAAATAAGAGAGCCTTCGGATAAGAAATTCCTACATTGGAAAACATGTGAAACAAAAAGTAAGAGATATGATCATTACGGAAGCTTGGATTTAGTCCACCGGAGAAGAATGTTAGAATTAAGAATGATGAACTTGAAACTCTTGAGCATCTTCACGAGAAAACACCGGATAAGAACACTGATGGAAAAGAATGAAGAAACATCACATGAATAAAATGGATACTTGATTAAGAATTCTGGCTCCATAAAGAAAAAGGGTGGGAGGGTGGGTAAACAAAGACAACTTGGGATGAATGAAACAGACAAATCGTCAGATTTCTCAACGCGTCCGTATGGAATAACTTGAAGAGAAGGCACACCGATTGAAAATGATTAAACATGACCATCTTGATGATTAAGAAGGACTAGCACTCCCATAGAAATATGAGAATACCGATTAGGAAAGGTATGGAATCAACACTTGACATCGAAGCAACTCGAATACCAGAATCAAAACGAAACAAAGGATAGATATGTTGCAACATAATCTTCACAATATCATTCGAACAGAGAATTGAACGAATGAATTCCGTAGGTACATCAACTTGTCGAGAAGCCGCTTGGAGAACAAAAGGTAAATAAAAAACAACAAGGAGCAGATAGAACAAATACAAGATAGAAGCTTCGTTCGACATATTCGTGCTGAAAGCTCATGGAACGTGTTACAAAAGGGTTTTGCAATCCCCGGATCAGCATAGCCAAGGACCCTTTAAGATGCAACTCCCGATCGGAACAAACGTCCATAAACCACTTCACTCAATGTAGAACCCCGAACTCCATATCATGCATTCGTTGGAAGAATGCCTACGAGCTACTAGATGAACCCACCTATTAATTTCCGAAAGTTTCCAGTTATGCAATCAGGTGTTGGGGATACAGGGGAAGCACCGCGCACTCAACTCTAATCCAGTTGTATCCATCCTTCAACACATAACCAGTCATTTTCGGAAACCGTTTACCTCGGACCTTCGAAACGCATCTACTATACAAGCTATGGCAATACTCCCGAACTACCTTCCCAGTACTGGGTGATGTCGGGGTTATCTTGCCACTAACCGCATAGGAGAGTTTTTGATGTCGGCCGTCTTAAGTATTCCAGAACTGATGCGATATATTTGTGACGACAACACCTCGGAGCTCAACTCCCCGGGACACTGCCACAACACCTAAATGACAGGAGGCATCGAGAACAATGTTCTCGTCACAAAGACATCGGAACAATCCAAACAATACTCGCGAGATCCTAAAAAAAAATTGTGCAATTTTTGAGAGTAGAAGAGACAAGAGTAATCGTCAGGAGTCCTCACCAGAGTGAAAAGAGATGAGGAGCAAAAGAAATCCTACTCTCCGATATATATATAGGACTCAAAACATTTTCAAGTGTGTGCCTAGACTCAACCGTCAACGATTCGATCAATCAGTGGGGGCTTCTAGGTCGGAGAAGGCTCTGAATACCAACTTGTAATGCCCAGGATGGGACTATACCTCCTACGTGTCAAGGCACGACTTAAAGGTATAAGCCCATTCTGGAATGATCTCAAGTTTGGTATCTTTGCACGACTCATGTAAAAATAGGGATGAAATTGCAAAAGGAGATAGTTGGCTTACACTCGCCACTTCACACAATACATTACATAAGCAAAACATCATTCAAAAACATCACAACCCGACTACGGGCGAAGATCCAAAAAAAAGATACCAAAACATAAAGCCACAGGTCCGAATCGCCCCTAGTAGAAAACCACTACTGATCGTCGAAAAACGTCACAAGCATATGGCCACTCTCTTCATCGAGCTCCCAGTGAAGCTTTGAACCAGTTCCTGCTTCATACTCGGCTGAACCTGCATCTGGTGTTGTAGTATCTGTGAGCCACGAGGACTCAGCAATCCCATAACCATGGGTATCAAGACTAGCAAAGCTTTATGGGTAGGAAGAGGTAAAGTGGCGAGGTTGCAGCAGCAGCTAAGCATAATATGGTGGCTAACTTACGAGTACAAGAATAAGATGAGCATCTATGCAAACGGTCGCAAACTAGTAGTGATCGCTAAAGATCCTGAACTACTTACGAGGCAAACATAACCCCACCGTGTTCTCTTCTCAAAGTGAAAAGAGACAGTCACGGTTACTCACACAGTTGTGTGTTTTACTTCGGATCCTCTGTCAAGTTTTCTACAACCGGACATTAACAAATTCCAATCTGCCACATAACCGTGGGCACGGCTTTCGAAAGATCATAACCTTGCAGGGGTGTCCCAACTTAGCCCATCACAAGCTCTCACGATTAGCTGAAGTGGTAAATATAATATCATCACCCCTTATCTTAGGGAAATCCGATCAGGCTCGGCATCCCGGTGCACAAGACTTTTCGACAATGGTAAAACTAGTCCAGCAAGACCTCCCGGTGTGTCGACACCCTGATAGTAGCCGCGTGTATCTCGTCTCAGGCCATGACCGGATGGGTGATAGTACGAGTAAAACCAAACCTCGAGTTTCCCTGTGGTGGCCCCGCAGAACCCCCGTTTGGGACCAACACCATCAGCACTAGCCCCCCTGCTATGTAGAAAGAATCCTCGGGTAGCGCTAACTCCCTATGCAATTTAATTAATTAATTAAGTTGTTATTATGAGCAAATTAAAACCAAAGTTGGGCCTTGCTGGAGGAGTTTTATTTAAAGACGAACTGTCAAGGGGTCCCCATCCACCCATCGTGTAAGGAACACAAAATCAAGGAACATAATGCCGGTTTATCGGCGCCTAAGGTGGCATGAGTGGAACAAAACACCGAGCAAAAGGCCAAGCCTTCCACCCATGCCCAGTATATAGGTGTGTTATTATAATAATAATAATAGATATTGTGATATAATAACAACAAGTTCCCTCCTGGAACGAACTTCATCTTCACCTGTAACTAACAACACTATAAGATGGGCTGAGCAAGCGGGTAACATAGCCAAACAGTGGTTTTGCTAGGAAGGTTTCAAAGGTTAGAGGTTTCATGGCAACAAGGAGAGGCTGACATAAAAGATGGGTAGCGCGACATGTAACGATAGCATCGAGACAACTAAGCATGGCAATGGTAGTAAAGGTATCCAAGGGTATGATCATCTTGCCTGGGATTCTGCAAGGGAGAAGAACGGGTCCAAGAAGTAGTCGAACGGATCCTCACAACTCCGGAACGGAACCGAAGCTAACAAGAGAAGCAACCAGAAAGAAGCAAACAACACGGTAAACACACAAGCATAAACATGGCATACGATGCACATCCAAGTATGATGCATGTCCGGTTTAAATATGCATGGCATGGCAAAGTGCACAAACAAGTACTACAAGTTAAGTGGAGCTCAATATGCAACGAGTTGCATATTGACGAAACACCACATTTTAATTATTTAATTGACTCTCGTTTATTTACAAGACAAGATTAAATGTTTGTTAACATGGCAAGAGGTGAAGCAAGAGCAAAATACCTATTTAGGCAAGTTTAAATGAGGCCGGAATGACAAACAACAATTCTGGAAAAATCCCCATGAGCATGTTCAGTAATTTTAAGCAAACAACAATTCACACATTTTAAATGTTGTTAACATGATGCGGATGACATGATCAAGTTTTATGCAATTTTTATTAAAAGTTGACATGAAGATGATAAGGAGTATTTGTCACCGGGGTGGAAGGAAAGGGTGCCACGGCAACGATCCGAAAATGATGCCACGCAACATATCAGTTCCGGTAACTCGTTGAGAGACCGGTGCAAAAGATGAAGGGAGGCGTGAGTGAGTCGAACGAGATGAACGGTGGGGTGATCCCGTCACCGGGTTCCCACGGGTTGGCGACGAGGCAACCGAGGAGCATGACAAAAGACAAAACGGGCACGGTGCACACAAGGGAAACATCTCATACAACCACAAGCATTCGTCCACGGGGTCATCTCGGTATAACTTCGAAGCGTTCGTTTCGGGGCGGCTCGAGATCGTAGAGGAAGTAGTCGTTCTCGCGATTCGTAGTGGAGTAGGCGTTCACGTTCGGAGAGGTACACGCGGTCTTTGGCGACGATAGTTGTACTCGTTCGTAGATGTACACATTCCGTAGATGTTCGGTTCGTCGAGGTACTTGTCGCGTCGTAGGGGTACATGTTATGTAGTGGTACTTGGGGTCTTCGGACTTGCCGGACTCGGTTCTCGCGACGGTAGTGGTACTTGATGTGTCGCCGTGTAGGCGTTCCCGTTTCGAAGATAAACTTGACGTCGAGGGTCTCCGAGGTCGACGGTAGTTGAACTTGGTGTTTATCCTTGTAGTCGAACTTGACATCGGGCGTCGAGGTACTTGCGGTCTTGGTCACACCGAAAGATACACTTGGCGAACCCATAGGCAGCAACTTGGTGGTTCTATCCACGGCTGAGACGGCGAGGCACAGGCACCAGGGGCTCTGGTGGTGGTGCTAAGGAGGCAAGCAGAGGAGGCGGCAGTGGAGCAGGGCGTGCCCCGTCGCCCTGGGTCGCCGGCGACTGGCGACGTGGCAGGCGGCACGGCAAGGCCGGCCCGCGGCTAGAGGCGAGGCGCTCGGGGAAGCGCTGGAGAGATGAGGTGGAGGAGCTGCGTGAAGGCGGGGAGGAGCTACGGTGGCCACGCTGGACGGTGGAGGGAGCTCCAGCGGCGATGAGGAAAGGCCTGTGCGGCGTGCGAAGCGACGGAGGGGCGCGGCGCTGCGGCGCTGGCAACGCATCTCCGGCCGGCGCGGACGTCAGGCGTGGCACGCAGTAGGGAGAAGAGGCGGGGGCTCGAGGGAGAGGGAGTGCGAGGGGATCGGGACTGTGAGGGGAGAGCGAGGGGATCGGCCTCTGGCGGCGCGAGGGAGGAAATGGAGAGGCCAGCCAGCGACGGGGTCGGGCCAGCTAGTGTTAGGACTAGAGTTGGGCCAGGAGGTCAGATGGGCCGGCTGGGTGGAAGGCCGCAGTCCGGCGGCTGGGAGGCCTAGTTCGGTTGGGCTCTTCTCTCTAACATCCCTCTCTTCTCTTCTCCTTCTTTTCTAAAACAGAAAAGAAAAGAAAAAGCAAAGAAGACAAGGAGAAAAGAGGAAGTGTTTGGGATAGTGCTTGGGCACATGGTTAATTCCCGGACTCATAAAAATGAGCATGATCCAAGAAAAATTATAAGTGGGCATGAAAGAAAGATGTATATTCAAACACATTTGATTTTTATTCAAATGGGTTTGAACTAGGACTTGGTTTCAGAAGTGTCCAAAAATGTTCGAATTTTTGGAGGAGCCTCAATAAAACGGATAAGAATTATAGACAAGGTTTTGATGGTGAAACTTGAAGTAGAAAAAGCATGGGGAATATATGCAAGTGTGTTATGGTGATTCCGAAGCAATGGAATAATTATATAGCTACATATATTAGGAGGATATGTTATAAAGAGAAGTCACACTTCCCTCAATTTAAATGGACCAAAGGTCCACACGACTTATTTAAGTGAGATGCAAAGATTAAAGACATGATGGCATGATGACATGATGCAATGCAAATAAAATAACACAAGCACAAAAGGAACACACGGGAGAACCCGGAACATCTGGAATCTTCTGGGACGTCAGTCTTCGGGCGTCACATTGGCCAAGCCACAGTTTTGCATCTTGGAGTTGCCACACCGCTACCCGTGCTATCCACAAAGGAAAACCACCCCTACCCTTACACTATTGACACGTAATCCAAATCATATTACAATAAGGGGCAACCAGATGGATTATTATTGGTAAGAACAGTGAGGGACTCCAAATAGACCAGAAATTGGGGCTCCGCAAGAAAATAGGGAAGCATGGATGCAGAGCGCAGAGATTTGGAGGGGACTCAGCGCCACCACTACGTACTATTGAAGGGATTGAGGGAATGTTTTAGGGCTTCTCACGACAGAAAAAATGGGAACTTTTTGTTATGGGAGGAGACGATAGATCCACAAAGACTGTCCTCTCAAGACGTGGGAGAGGTGTTCCTTCATAAATAAAGGTGGGAGGTGGGACAGGTGGTGTTCCCTCAAACGAAGAAAAAATCTGGGATAATCATTTCATTATGTGGGGTTACTACGGGAAATAGACTGCAACACAACCTATCGCTGGAAACAATTCGTTGTTATAGGAGGGTTGATGTTGTAGTGGAAGAAGAATTCAATAAAATGTTTGGCTTAACATCCTTGAATGATAAGCATGATTTTAATGTTGTTAATATTCTTATGAATATCCATAATACTAATGATGATTGCACTAGTCATGATAAAAAGGTTTCTTATAAGCATGTTAATTTTTGTGGAGTGCATAAACTTTGTGAAGACATGCCATTTAGAGATGATAGATTTTGTAAGAAGCATAAACATGACAAAACTGAAAGTTGGCTTAAAGTGATAAATGATTTTCCTACAAATTATGTTCTCTTTGTCCCATTACTTGTGAAGTTTGCAATAAAGTTGGTCATCTTAATTTGCAATGCATGCGTTTTGATGATTAAATAATGGCCAAATATTGTAATAACTTGATCACCCTTGAACTTTATAATGAACTTTGTCTATTTTTGGGGTGTGAAGAATTGTCACATAAAAGTAGTTGGTTTGAAACATTCATACTCATAGACCATGCTGAAATTAATCTATAGAAAAATCTATATGTTTTGTATGGTATATCACAATGAGAATGCTTATATCGCCAATTATAGGAAGGCTGGAAAACCAAAAGAATATAAGACGAATACTAATAGAAGGGCAAATGTTTCACAATACCCTCCTATTGTTTCTTGTGATGAACCAGGTGATGATGAGGAGCTTTCTATCCGACGAATCTCGGCAATAAGAAGCTCGAAGAAATTGATTAAACCCACGCATGATGTGGAGAAGAAGAAGAGGAAGAAAAGAAGAAAAAGTAAAGGTAAAAAGGTACCTCTCCCAAATAATTTTGCTCCTATTATTGTTGTGCCTCATAATAATTAATCAAAAATAATTGTGGAAGATAATACACTTGACGATGATATTGTTGTTTTGGTCTTATGACACAATGTCTGAAGGAACTATTGAGGATGATTTTATTATGCTTATTACTTGTGGTGATAATTATGATTGGGAAGATAATGATACTTCATATAATATTGAAAATATTTTTGGCACAAAGTTGGAAAATTATGATGAGAATAATTGTTATACTATTGGTGTTAGTCATGCTATTAATGATAAGAGTCATTATGCCAATGATATGCAAAGCCACAAGCTTGTTGATGCTATGTTTGATGAGAATGGCATGTTTGAGAATTTATTTGTTGCAAATAATTTTTATCCTGAGCTTGGGGATGCTATGCTTAATGCATATGATCTTTTTAGCCCCCCTTCACTTTCAATGATTGAATTTATGATAGCATGCCTCCTATTTATGATGATTGCAATAATTACGAAAGTGGGTTTGGAAGAGTGTCAACTTTAGGTAATAATTATCCCACTATTTTGGAGGGTGATGAATCTTATCATAACGATGAAAGTGGAATTGGAGAGGCCATGACTTTATTTAATGTTGAATACACTACTTTGGAAGAGGTTTCAATTGATTATGACGAGAACAAAGTTGCTACTTATGATGATTATCGTGATGATACTTAGGATATAAAAAGTAGTGATAATTATTCTTATAAAACTTTTCATAATTATGAATACCATTTTACTGAAAATTACTCTTTTAATGTGGAAACAATTTATAGCATTTGAGTTTCATATGATACTCCCACTATTATGAATGAGAAGAGAATTGCTTATGAGAAGAGTAATAAAAACTCCATGCTTGTTGATCATGAAAGGAATGCTTTATGTGATAATTATATTGTTAAATATATTCATGATGCTATTGAACATTATTATGAGAGTGGAACATATGCTTGTAGGTATCTCAATAATACCAAGTTTTTTATCGATGTGTCGAAACTTTTGAAGTCTTGCTTGTTTTTCCTTCCTATGCTAGTTGATTCTTGCTCCAATAAATTTTTCACTTACAAAATCCCTATGCACAGGAAGTGGGTTAGGCTTAAGAGTTCTTGCAATGTGATTCATGATGATATCTTGCATGTTTCAATTACTATTCTTATGTGAGCGTCATTAAAATCATCATGATTAAGCTACTGTAGTAATCATGTTTTGTACCTTTTTAATTGAATAATTAATGTGCCAAGTAAAGCCATTGGGATAGTGTGGATACTTGTTGAATTGATTCTACGCAAAATAGAAACCTTTGTGCCCAGTGCAGGAATTTACATTTTTGACTGGAGCGTGATCTTGGTCTGAAATTTTTACATAGTACTAATATACAAATTCCTATGTTTTGTAACGTTTCATAATTTTAGTGTTATATAAGTTTTAGTTTTGTTCGGATCATTACATGATGTTCTGTTTTTGATAAATTATGTTTTCAATGCATAGTTTGATTGTTTTAGAGTTTCTGTTACTTTTATTGGTCAATATAAATTGTAGAAACGATAGAGTACAGTAGGAATTATGGGACAACAATTATGAATCTTGTCTTGACAATACCAAAGCGAATGATTTATTCTTTAACATACTAACCTATCTCACGAATCCATTAAGTTTTGTGTGATTGAAGTTTTCAAGTTTTGGGTGAGATGATGATGGAAGGAGAATAAGGAGTTGCAAGACCCTAAGGTTGGGGATGCCCAAGGCACCCCCAAGGTAATATTCAAGGAACACTCAAGCGTCTAAGCTAGGGGATGCCCCGGAAGGCATCCTCTCTTTCGTCTTCAATCCACCGGTATACCTCACTTGGATCTATATTTTTATTCATCACATAATATGTGTTTTGCTTGGAGTGTCTTTTTATTCTTTTGCCATTTTAACAAAATTATTACATCTAACAGTTTTTAATTGGAGATAGTCCTCACATAGCTAATTAATTGTTTTACCACTCATTGAACTTCACTTATACCTTTTGGAGCAGTTTGTCATTCACTCTTGCACTTCACTTATACCCTAAGAGTAAATTGTTGAATGAACTGAATATCTTAAATACCAAATTATATATGTTTCATATGTTTGTTCCATTGGGAGTAACACTTCACATATAAGAAGTATAAGGGGTAAAATTTATTGAAAGTTAGCAAACACAACATTGGTCACTTGAACAGTTCATGAAATAATATTGAAGGAAGAGAGATTTCACATATAAATATACTATCTTCGACATATTCTATGATTGTGAGCCCCCTTTAATTATTTTCAAGCTTGATCAAGCAACTGATGTTGGGCATGGAAGACAACGCAATGGGTTATGTTTGTTTATATTCACACAGAAGTTATATTGTTATGGATCCTCTAACATGTGGTGCTTGCTCATAATATTTTGCTACCCAAAATTTTGTACTAAGTAGAGATACTACTTGCGCATCAAAAAATCACTATACCCAGTTTCTTCTCATGAGAAGCCACCATATCTACCTATGGATTGAATAAGATCCTTCAAGTAAGTTGTCATCAGTACAAAGGAATAAAAAAAATTCCTAAATATGTATGTTCTTTTATTGTATGGCAAAATAAACTTTGTACGTACTTGTGGTGGTAACGCAATAAAATCAAGGAACTGCATAATAAAGGTTGCTATCATAAGGGGAAGTATAACGTGACGTTCCTTAACATTAAGAGTTTGCACATCCAAAAAAGCAAAAGTGCATTGCTACTTGTGAGCTGCATTGGGATTTTCCCCAAAGAGGAAGGGTGAAGCAGTACAGTAGAGATAAGTATTTCCCTCAGTGAGAACCAAGGTTATTGAACCAATAAGAGAATCTACTTTTCCAAACACTTTTGCTCTTGTTTTGGACTCTAATTTGCATGATTTGAATGGAACTAACCTGGACTGACGCTGTTTTTAGCAGAATTGCCATGGTGTTGTTTTTGTGCAGAAATAAAAGTTCACAGATTGAGCCCAAAATTTATGGAGAAGTTTTTCAGAATATATAAAAGATACTGGTGAAGATAAATAACAGAGGGGGGCCACCAGAGCGCCACAACACTACTAGGGAAAACCTTATACACATGAGCGCCTTTTAAAAGGTACCGCTGCTACTATTTATCAGTAGCACTTGGCCGTAGAAATCGCTGGCACTATGCACTTACCAGTAGCGCGTAGTTATAAAACACGCTACTACTATAATTGCCAGACTGTTGCCAGCAGGCCTGGCATACTAGTAGCGCACGTATGTAAAAAGCGCTACTGCTATTGTATGTAGCAATAGCGCTTTCCTCCGACCAATGCTACTGCTAAATTCAGCCCCCTCCTAGGACCAAAGTTTAGTTCCACCTCGCTTTTTAGCCTTAGTAGTAGCGCTGGTTCCACAAAGACGCTACTGCTAATGTTTGCAGCAGTAGCGCTTATTCCCTGGAAGCGCTATTCCTATGGTTATTAGCAGTAGCGGTGTTTAGGATCCAGCGCTACTACTACAGGCACCTTATCCACACTCCGCCCCGCGCGCGTCCTCACTCTCCCCCTCACACTCTTACTCGCCTCGGCCGCGTACCGTCGCCCCCAAGGTACTTGCCGCCGTCCCACGTGCTCTGTCATCCCCCGCGCCGGTCCTCCCCTGCCGGCCGCCTTCGCCCGTGCCGGCCCTCCTCCCCCGTCGGTCGCCCTCCCGCGCCCCCCACCCCTGCCGCCCGTCCTCCATTGAGACGTACTCCTCCTCCCTCCTTCCTCCTCCTCCCTAGTTTATTTTGAACCCTAGCTAGTTGGAAAACGTAGGTTAAATCTTAAAATAATGTAGTAGGTTATGATCTTAGGTGTTTAATCTTAGAATAATGTAGTATGAACCCTAGCTAGTTAAGATCGAACCATGTTCAAAATGTAGGTTTTTAATTAGGTGTAGTTAATATAATTTAGGTATTTTAGGTGTTTAATATTAGAATAATGTAGTATGAACCCTAGTTATGATCGAACCATGTTCAAAATGTAGGTTTTTAATTAGGTGTAGTTAATAGAATTTAGGTGTTTTAGGTGTATTTAACATAATTCTAGGTTGATTCGTTTTGAAGTGGACATGTCATATTTTAAACATGCCACATTTGTTGTAATTTTTTAGTTAAAGCAATTATTCCTGCATCGACGTCGACGATGCCTATCCTGCACCCTCGCCGTCGACTCGGCAGAGGAGGCCTACTTGATCAGAGGGGTCATGTCCGTGACTGGGCTCCACCGGGCTAGTACTGGGAGGCACTACCTTCTGGGGGGTGCAGGTTGGTGAGGAGCCAGCCCGTCATTGACCCGAACCTTCTTTGGTCGCGGTCGCGTGGGCCACTGACGGTGCAGAGGCTTTTGTCCCCGCGGAGGTGGTACATCACTGTGTCAGCGAGGAGGACGAGCACGTTCGTCGCTACATGGTTGCGTTGGAGGGAGGGGTCGACAATACCTAATAGGTTATTTAGGGATCTCACTAGAGCTATCATCCAGTGATGGTTCCTTCTCTTTGGGTGCCCACCGCCCGCGCCGATACCCGTCGTTCGCTAGGGTTGTAGTTGTATTAGTGATGTTATGTGTATGATACTATTCGAGATGTACTAGTGATAATATTTGACGATGTACGTACACAAGAGATGAATTAGTCTTTCTTATTGAATGCATGCTAATTTGAATACTAATATATTTTATGATTTAGTTTTGCTTATTGAATAATCAAATTGGAGAACTACTCCTATTTTATGCAAGGCGTATGCATTTGATTAGTTGATAGTTTATAGGGTTTCACTAAGTCCTAAGATGAGGATAGTAATGTTTTTGTTTATATTTAGTTTTCGAAAAAATCAAGGAGCCCCTCCATCATCCCCGCCATCATCCACGTCACCGACCCCCTCCGACCTCGAGTGAGACCAGCCAAATCTCCATGTCAATATGAGTCCTATAAGATATTTTGAAATGTTTTTGTTCATATTTTTCAACCATTGAAATGCAATGACCATCAAGTTTGAATGCTCATATGATGTAGATATAAACATGTCTATCTTGTGTTGCTCAAATAGGATATGCGTTTGCCCAAGTGGCCGGCCATGTTTGCAGGTAACACCTCCGAGTGGCCTATGTTTTGCCGGATTGTTGATTAATTTCTGTTCCAAAAAATTTCAGGCGCTCGATATGTTCTTTTTTAGGAAAGGTCATGCCGGATTTTTTCATGAATTTTGGCATGACTTGTGCTAGGATATGTAGGAAATATCGAGTGGCCTAGATTTTCTAGAAAGATAATTAATGACATTTCGGGTTGACTTTAAGTCTGTCGAGACTCCACCATATACGAGAGAAGAAGAAGAATGTCGACTGTTGTCGTGGTGGTCGCTTCTCCTTCGTTTCCGTGTGCTAGACATTTTGGTTTAATGCACTCGGGGATGAAGAGAGGAGCGACCATCACCAACGGTCAAATATATACACCACGTGAGCTGAGAATTTTCAAAAAAAGACTCAACGGACCGATAGTCAACCCGTGATGAATAATAATGATCTAATTTAGTTTTTGTAGTACATATATTTAATTTTAGAAGTTTAATATTTGAATTATGAACATAGGAAATGTCGTCGGATGACGAAAGTCTCCCACAATGCGACTGGTGCGGCGACGACCGGGTTTTCTGTGACAGGCCTCACCTGGTAGAAGGTCGATGCTTCAGCATAAAGCTACATGAGACCTTCGATGTTGAAACGGTAGGCAATGACGACAAGTGTTTTTTTCGTAATTAAGCACGACTTCTGCTTCTTCAATGTGTAATTTTCGTCTTTTAGAATTCGACTAGCTTATCCCATGCCATGCAAGACGCTGTGTCTTGGAGAGGATGGATTTTTAAGATCATGAAAATATGGAAACAAAGATAGTTCAGCTAAGGAACCATCATGGTTTTGATTTTGATATAGATCTATACAATTCTGAGAGCGTATCCCATTTTGGTTGCCGAAACTGTGAAGCACTTTGCAATGCATATGATTTCCATGAGGGTATGCTTGTCACCTTGGATCTTGGTGATCCTAACATCGACCAAGATAATATGGACATTTGGGTCCTTGTTGATACGCTTCCAATTCTATCGTTATGTGAGTTTCTTAAACATATTTATTATGTAATTTATATTGTTTATTTCAAAATAGTTGACAGCTTATTTCCATTAACAGCTTATTTTCATTCTTCAAAAATTTTATGGAAGATGGTAGAGAGAACCTACTACACTAATGGCACAGAATTAACTTATCAGGAGAAAGATCATCTTATCTCATTTATTAGTGATCTTGAGAATTACAATATCTATTATCAAACACCTGCACATTATGGTCAATATGTGCCAATAGTGCACATGTTGAACTATGGTAACATCCATGGAGATCGCATGGTAAGATTTTTTACTATTACGACGTGTGTGCATCTTTTGCATAAATTTTTCTAAAACTAAACTACATTGCTAACTACGAAGTTATTACTATGTTTTTTCAACAAAAAGTCCCAAAGGATTGTGTGCCCCATCTAATGTTTCCGAAAGGTTGCCTTGATGTTATGAGCTTACAGCCAAGTCATCCTAATAGGCATCACTGTTGTCCATACTGGATTTCTAAAACCGATGAAGACATGACAATCAAAGATCGGAACAAATGTATGGTCAATCGTAGGGAGCTACTTGGAAGCAACATTGTGCGAAGCGCAAGAATTGGAGACATGATAATCTCCATTCTCCATAATGGAGAGTCAGGTCCTATCTTGTTTTGTGCTATTCTACCTTAGAGAGGGTAGTTAGATCCTAGCTAATACTCCTGATCATGTGCTAAGAACAATTAAGTAGGGTTGGTTAGATGACTATGATGATGATGATGAGTGATACGTCTCCGTCGTATCTATAATTTTTGATTGTTCCATGCCAATATTCTACAACTTTCATATACTTTTGGCAACTTTTTATACTATTTTTTGGGACTAACATATTGATCTAGTGCCCAGTGCCAGTTCATGTTTGTTGCATGTTTTTTGTTTCGCAGAATATCCATATCAAACGGAGTCCAAACAGAAATAAAACGGACGGATATTTTTTTTGGAATATATGTGAATTTTGAGAAGCGGAACCAACATGAGACGATGCCCGGGTGGGCCACGAGGCAGGGGGCGCGTCCTGGGCCCTCGTGGCCACACCGTAAGGTGGTTGATGCCCTTCTTTCGCCGCAATAAACCTAATATCCAGATAAAAATCGTGTCAAAAAATCAGCCCAATCGGAGTTACGGATCTCCGGGAATTTAAGAAACGGTAAAGGGCTAGAATTTGGGAACGCGGAAACAGAGAGAGACAGCGAGACAGATCCAATCTCGGAGGGGCTCTCACCCCCCCCCCCCCATGCCATGGAAACCATGGACCAGAGGGGAAACCCTTCTCCCATCTAGGGAGAAGGTCAAAGAAGAATAAGAAGGAGGGGGGCTCTCTCCCCCTCACTTCGGGTGGCACCGGAGTGCCACCGGGGCCATCATCGTGTGACGGCGATCTACACCAACACCTCCGTCATCTTCACCAACATCTCCATCACCTTCCCCCATCTATCTACAGCGGTCCACTGTCCCGTAACCCGTTGTACCCTCTACTTGAACATGGTGCTTTATGCTTCATATTATTATCCAATGATGTGTTGCCATCCTATGATGTATGGGTAGATTATCGTTGTCCTATCTGTGATTGGTGAATTGCTATGATTGGTTTAAATTGCTTGTGGTTATGTTGCTGTCCTTTGGTGCCCATAATATGAGCGCGCGCGTGGATCAAACAATAGGGTTGGTTGTATGTTGATAGGACTACATATTGGAGGGCAAGAGTGACAGAAGCTTCAACCTAGCGTAGAAATTGATGCATACGGGATTGAAGGTGGACCAATATATCTTAATGCTATGGTTGGGTTTTACCTTAATGAACGTTAGAAGTTGCGGATGCTTGCTAATAGTTCCAATCATAAGTGCATAGAATTCCAAGTAAGGGCTGACATGCTAGCAGTGGCCTCAGCCACATAAAACTTGCTATCGGTCTAGTAACGTAGTCAATTGCTTAGGGGCAATTTCGCAACTCCTACCACCACTTTTCCACACTCGCTATCACTAATTTAGTTGTGTCTTTAACTTAACAGCCCCTAGTTTTATTTACATGTTCTTTATATTCTTGCAAACCTATCCCACAAACACCTACAAAGTACTTCTAGTTTCATACTTGTTCTAGGTAAAGTAAACGTCAAGCGTGCGTAGAGTTGTATCGGGGTCGATAGAACTTGAGGGAATATTTGTTCTGCATGTAGCTCCTCGTTGGGTTCGACACTCTTACTTATCGAAAGAGGCTACAACTGATCCCCTACACTTGTGGGTTATCAAGACCTTTTTATGGCGCCGTTGCCGGGGAGCAATAGCGTGGGGTGAATATTCCCGTGTGTGCTTGTTTGCTTTATCACTAAGTAGATTTTATTTGTTGTTCTAAGTTGTTTTCTATCTTTAGTTATGGATATGGAACACGAAATACCAAAAAACTTAGGTGTACTTGCTACTCATGGAGATGGGGAACCTCCTAAAACCCTCGATGATCATTATGTGAAATATATTATGTACTACTTTGATAATCCTGAGAAAACCCCATTCAACTATGTAATGGGAGTAACGTTGGATCAACGTGAATACTTTAGGGATTATTGCTTGACACAAAAAGGGAAACTGTTATGGGATCAAATTCATATGTTGCATTGGTATGCTCGGCAACTATGCTTGAGATATGATTATACTTGTTGCTCTAGGATGAAGGCTCCACACCTTCCCTTTTCATGCAAATTTAATGATAATGAAACCTTAGCTTCTTATGCTAATGGTATATATGATTATTATGATGTGGAACAAATAGAAGAATTCGTTGCTTTTAAGGGTGCTTATGAAATTGAATCTCTGTTTAAAAAGAATGATGCTTTTGATGATGATGTTTCTAGGCCTGAAAATCTTGCTATATTGAAATATTGCTATTTGAATTATGAATATAACTCCAATATTGATGCGTTTATTGAGAAAGTCTCTGCAGTCCAAGAAGAGACTAATATTTTGCAGGAAACCATGGAAGAAGAAACTGATGACATTGTGAGCTCATTAGATGAAAAACATGAGGACGAGAGCGAAGAACAAAAGGAGGAAGAGCGGATTAGCTACCCGTGCCCACCTTCTAATGAGAGTAACTCTTCAACTCATACATTGTTTAATTTCCCTTCGTGCTTACCGAAGGACGAATGCTATGATGATTGCTATGATCCCTTGGATTATTTTGAAATATCCCTTTTTGATGATGCTTGTTATGCTTGTGGCCAAGATGCCAATATGAATTATGCTTATGGAGATGAACTTGCTATAGTTCCATATGTAAAACATGAGATTGTTGCTATTCCGCCCACGCATGATAGTCCTATTATCTTTTTGAATTCTCCAAACTACACTATATCAGAGAAGTTTGCACTTATTAATGATTATATTGATGTAATGCCCCGGATGTAATACTTTCCCTTTTGGGCATATAATATATCTCTGGCTTCATCTATTCCATTCCGGGTTCTTCGTTTTCGGGTTTTCGCCGTTTTGTCGTGTTGCGTGTGTGGCATTCATTCATATCATGTAGTCATGTGCATCGCATTGCTTTTGTGTTGTTGTTTGCATCCGGTTCCACGCGTTCCTTCCCGTTGTCCGTTTTGCGTTCCAGAGCTCCCTCACGTGTCCGTGGCGTCCCGTAGGCCTACTTTGGTGTTTGGCCGTGTAACGTTACCGGTTTGGCGCGAGACTTGTCGTGTGTTGTTGTTTTGATGTGTGAGACCCGCCTGTCAAATCTCGTCGCGTTTGGAGTTCGTTCGCTACCCTAACAGTTATTCTCGTGGGCTCAAAGTGCCTCCACTTTCAGGCCCAAGACACCCCTCCAACAGCCCACCAAACCACTCCTAACCACTTCCTTCATCTAGGCCATCCAATTCTGATCGTGTGGCCGAAAACCACACCCCATTTGGACAACCCTAGCTCCTTGTGCCTATATATTTGTCCACCTCCCACAATTTTTGCCCCAAATCAAGGAAACCCTAGCCCCCACCTTCTTCTTCCTCCAGCCACCACCACCTCACCGGAGAGATCGCTGGAATCTCGCCGGAGTTTCGCCGGAGTACCTCCCCCCTCGCCGGAATCCTCCCCTCACCTCACCTCCGGCCCCTCCTCTCACCTCACCGCCGCCCCACGCCTCGGATCCGGCCGGGCCGGCCACCACCGCCGCCTCCTCCGGCCGGCCGGCTGCCCGCGCCGCCCATCCCTTCCCGCAGAGACCGCAGCCGCCACCCTATCGCTCGAAGGAACCGCCGCCAGCTCGCTCGCTGGATCGATCCGATCCAGTCGAGTCAACGCCGCCGGATCCCGCTTTCCGCCTTCGCCTGGGTCTCCCGCATCGGCCCAGTCGCCTCCAGGCCAGCCGCCTCGCCCCGGGCCGTCCTTCCCTCTCCGCATCGCCATCGCCTCCTCCCGCTTGGGCCCAGCCCGAAGGCCCAGGTTCCAGCCACGCCTCCGCCGGCCCAGCGCCTCCCGCGACCGCCAGCGCGTCGCCAGATCCGGGCCAGCTGCCGATCCCGCGGCCCAGCTCTTCGCCTGGGCCAGTTCCCCTCAGCCGCCGGGTCGCGCGCCTCCTGGGCCCGAGGGAGCCGACCGGATCGCCAGCTCTCCGCCGAGCCGCTTCGCGGGCCGCCTCTCTAGCCCGCCGCCACCGAGCCCGTTGACTTCTTCGGATCCAGATCTGAGAAGGTTGCCCCCTAAAATCCTTCTAAGTCCCTGGATTGATGTGTGCTGATGCTGTTTTCTAACGTTGATATCTTTTTGTGTGGTGCTCCGTTTTGCGCAAATGACATGTCCAGACGTTCGTGGTGACTTGCACTACGTTTCATTCCATTATGCCATGCATATTTGAGATCATCTGGATGCTTATTTTTCTGTTGCAAGAGTGCATCCTGTTATAAACTGCTGTTAGTGATGTTTTTATGCCATCTTTGCATAGTGATAACTTTTAGCTCGGTTATCCGATTGATGCAAATAACATGTCCACGTGTTCGTCTTGTCATGCTCTACATGATGATTGCTTAGACTTGCATGATAGAATTAATCTTGCCATGTTTATCCTCGTTGCAAAGTGCTATGTGGCTGTTTAGTTGTTTAACTTGTTATGAGATGCCATCTTGTTGAGCTCATTGCTATCGTTGTGTTTATCTCCTTGATGCATGCTTGTATGTTTCAGAATCACCATCATGCGTACTTTGATGTGGTGCTTACCACTTGTCATATTTAGTTTTGAGGTGACTTAAACTTGCTCTCAAAGATGCCATGATGAAACTGCTGCTTTAACACTTAGTGAAATTTCACCAAGTCTGGAATCTGTAATTTCCACATGCCATGTTTGCTTGTTGTTCTAGGCCAATCCATGATAGTTTTGGGGTGACTCTTGATGATTCCTTGTTGTACTTATTGTTGGCTATCCATTCATGCTCTCACATGATTATTTGAGTGGCTGTAGCATATTTAACTTCTGCTCCAAAGTTGCAATAAATTACTGCTGTTAGGATTTTGTTGTCAAGTTCAATATGTCCAAGCTTGTTGCTATTGATCCGTGGCACCTTTGGGGGTGCACCTTTGGACTTATTTGCTGTAGGACATGTCTAGTTTATGTTCATGCTCTTTGCCATGATGTTTGAGTGTTGTACCTTATTTATCTAGTGCTCCGAAGTTGCTATGTTGCTGTAATTTTCAGCTTTCGCATGTTTATTGTTTTGTGTGTAACTTTTAGCCCGTAGCTCCGATTGCAGCAAGTCTTATATGAAACTTAATTGATTTTTCGTGTAGATTCATAATATCCTATTGTTATCTTGTTTTGAAGCATTTTTCTTGATCGCATATTGTCATGCTCATTTTGCTCCCATAGTGCATAAGTCATGCATCCATCATTTTTGTGTGCGCATTGCATCTTGTTGATTCGTGCCTTGTGTGGTTGTGTTGTTTAGAGCCGGAAGCTGAGACCGAGTACGAGTACGAGCACGAGGTTACTACCGAGGTTGAGCACGAGGACCCCTCTTTCGATCCGAACGTCAACTCTTCAGGCAAGATGACTGAACCCGGATACCATTACTATTTTTGCCTATTGCTAGAAGTCTCGATCTATAGTTTTGCCTCGATGCCCATGTCTTTCATGTCAGCCTCCTACTTGTAACCATGTCCATGTCTAACCACCCTACCTATGCAAACCATTGATTGGCTATACGTAGGCTTCGCTCAGCCCCTCTTATAGCGTTGCTAGTTGCAGGTGAAGTTGAAGATGCTTGCTTCATGTTGAAGTTTTGTTGGGTTATATCACACTATATAAATGCTTAAAATGAAATCATCTATATATTGGCAATGGGTGGAAGGCTAAGCCTTTTGCTAGGTGATTTGTTCCACTCATGCCGCTAGGAACCGTTTAAACCGGTGTTATGTTCCTTGATTATGCGTTCCTAACACGGTTGGGGTTATGGGACCCCCTCGATAAACCGCTAAGTGCTATGTCTTTTCCAGCAAGTCCCAACATTGGTACTATTTGCCTAAACAACTAAAACTTACCGAGGGAGTAATTAACCCGAGGATTAATTAATTCAACCCCCCTGGGCCAGTGCTCGATTTGAGTGTTGGTCCAAACTAGAGCCACTTGCGGATGCCACCCAGTTCGCTGGGATCTTCGCTATCTGTACGTACTGCTCATCCGGTCGTGGCCTGAGACTAGATACGCGCGGCTACTATCAGGGTGTCGGCACACCGGGAGGATTTGCTGGATTAGCCTTACCTTAGTTCGGAGTATCTTGAGCACGGGATTCCGAGAATACTCGGGCCTTCCCACCTTGGAGTTGCGACTCCGCGGATCGTGTGCTTGTCATGGGCCAAGTTGGAACACCCCTGCAGGGTTATGAACTTTCGAAAGCCGTGCCCGCGGTTATGTGGCAGATGGGAGCTTGTTAATATCCGGTTGTAGAAAACTTGACACATTGTTCTAATACACTACCAGCGTGTGTACCGTGACTGTCATTTTCCGAAAGGGTTTCGGGAGATGAACACGGTGGGGTTATGTTTGACTGGCTTTAGTTTAGGATCACTGAGTGATCATCTCTCTACCGAGGCGCCTTCTCTTCTCGCTCTCTTATGCGTAAGCTAGTGCTAGTTGCTGTTGCAAACACTTGTTCTTTTCTTCAGCCTTACCCTCACCCAAGGCTTAGATAGTCTTGTTACCCGGGAACGGGATTGCTGAGTCCTCTGTGGCTCACAGTTACTTCACCACACCAGATGCAGGTCCGATGGTGAGCTATCCAGGTGATGGCACCGAGCTAGACTGGGAGTTCGACGAGGAGCATAGTCGTTACTATGTTCGTTATCCTGATGATCAGTAGTAGTACTTCTACTAGGATTCGATCCAACCTGTGGATTTAAATTATGTTTGGTATCTTGTCATTTGGATTTTACCCTTAGATGGGTTGTGATGTTCATTTGTATGATGATTGAAACATGTAATGAATTTGTGTGACGTGGCGAGTGTAAGCAAACTATTTTATGTTTTCCATCCCTAGCTTTTACATGAGTTGTGCAAACATACCAAACTTGCGATCATTCCAGCATGGGGTTATGTCTCTAAGTCGTGCCTCGACACGTAGGAGATATAGTCCCATCCTGGGCATTACAAGTTGGTATCAGAGCCTTCGCTGACCTAGGAGCCCCCACTGATTGATCGAATCGTTGACGGTCGAGTCTAGGCACACACTGAAAAATATTTTGAGTCCTATATTTATATCGGAGAGTAGGATTTCTTTGCTCCTCATCCCCTTTCTCTCTGGTGAGGACTCCTGACGACTACTCTTCCCTCTTCTACTTTCAAAAATTGCACCAATTTTTTTTAGGAATCTCGCGAGTATTCTTGGATTGTTTCGATGTTCTTGTGACGAAAATATTGTTCTCGATGCCTCCTGACATTAGGGGTTGTGGCAGTGTCCCGGGGAGTTGAGCTTCGGGGTATTGTCGTCACAAGCATATTGCGGCAGTACTAAATACTTAAGACGGCCGACGTCGAAAATCTCTCCTATACGGTTAGTGGCAAGATAACCCCGACATCACCCAGTACTGGGGAGGTAGTTCGGGAGTATTGCCATAGCTTGGTATAGTGGATGCTTTTCGAAGGTCCGAGGTAGACGGTTTCCGAGAAAGACTGGTTATGTGTTGAAGGATGGATACAGCTGGATGTAGGTTTAGAGTTGATTGCGCGGTGCTTCCCCTGTATCCCGAACACCTGATTGCATAACTGGAAACTTTCGGAAGTTCATAGGTGGGTTTATCCAGTAGATCGTAGGCATTCTTCCAACGAATGCAGGTTAGTGAGTTTGGGGTTCTACATTGAGTGAAGTGGTTTTATGACCGATGTTCCGATCGGGAGTTGCATCTTAAAGGGTCCTTGGCTATGCTGATCCGGGGATTGCAAAACCTTTTCGTAACGCGTTCATACGCTTACAACACAAAGATGTCAAACGAAGCTCCTATCTTGTGTTTGTTTCCATCTGTACCTTGTGTTTTTTCTTATTTACCTTTTTTCCCCTATGTGGCTTCTCGTGAAGATTGATGTTATCATTTAAACTGAGAATTTCATTCGTTCCTCTTGTTCGAATGATTATTGTGAAGACTTGTTGCAATTCATTCCATTGATTCAGCTTTATTTTCTTTCAATCAATTGCTGATTCGTGGTCATCTCTTTCAGGATGGCTCCGAAACGAGTTCCCAATGCTAACCCAAAGGGTGAAGAGGTCCCAGATCGTCCTCCTTCCCCTCCTCCTCCGTCTGAGGCTTGGAGAGCGATTATGTAGACTACAAATCAGAACACCCAGTTGTTGATGCAGATGATGCAGCAGATGCAAGCTAATCAAGCTAATCAGGGTGCTCCAGGGAACCAAGGCAATTTCTTCAACCAACATCACCATGCTACTCTCAACCAGTTCTTGGCCAATAATCCAAAAGCTTTCAGTTACTGTGTCGACCCTCTTGATGCTGAAGATTGGTTAACCGATATTAAGAAGCATTTTGAGTGCAGTAACGTAAGAGAAGAGGACTATGTGAAGTTTGCAGCCTTCCAACTCAAAGACCAAGCAGCTGACTGGTGGCAGCAGTACAAAGACTCCAGGCCAGGTCGTGTGATCTCTTGGGAGGATTTCTGCAAGGACTTTCGCTCTCACCACATTCCAACAAGTGTCATCGAGGGTATGCGTGAGCAATTCCGCAACCTGAAGCAGGGCTCTATGACTGTCTACCAGTATAATGTCAAGTTCCAAAACCTCGCTCGCTATGCTAAGCAAGACATACCAGATGCCAAGAGAAAAATCTATCAGTTCCGCGGAGGCCTGAAAGATGAACTTCAACTTGCTCTCACCTTGTTCGAGCCCGATGAGTTCGACAAATTCTATAACATGGCGCTCAAGCAAGAGGCAGCCCAGCTCAAGATGGAGGCTTCTAAAAAGAGGATTCGAGATGCCGTTCACTCCTCCTCATCTTCTCAAGTCGTCGCGAAACAACAGAAATTTTGGCTTCCTCCTCCTCCAGTGATTCGAGCTCCCTACAACAACTCCAACAGCAACAAGAACTCCAGTGGACGTGGTTTCTCCCACCCAACCAACCCGAGCAACCAGTCAAAGAATCAGTTTCAGTCTCAAGTTCAAAGTCAAGTGGTTCTCATTTCCGTCCTCTCTCAGAAGTGGTGTGCAACAAGTGTGGCCAGAAGGGTCACTATGCCAACGGATGTCCGAACCAGAAGCGCCTTCCACCTCCTCCTCCTGTCAGTTCAGCTATTGTCAAGCATAATCCAAAGTCTGCAAGGGTGAATCTGATGAGTGCAGCTGAAGCGGAGAATTCTTCTGATGTGATTTTGGGTAACCTTCCAGTTAACTCTATACCTGCTAAAGTTTTGTTTGATTCGGGTGCTTCATTATCCTTCATTTCAAGACCTTTTGTTGCCAAGCATGAATTCGTCACTCAAGTGTTGCCAAAGCCGTTGAGCATTATTTCTCCTGGTTTGCAAATGTCCTCTCGGGTGCATGTTCCGGATGTTTCTATTCGCATGGGTGATTATCGCTTTCTGGCTAATCCGGTGGTTCTCAGCAATTCCGACATTGACCTCATCCTCGAGATGGATTGGCTTTCTCAGCATGATGCTCACATTGATTGTGCACAGAAGGAAGTCAAGATGACTCATCCTGATGAAGATGTGATTATCTTCGCCTCCAGGGATAACACTATCAGGCTTTTCTCTCTCAATGATAAGGGCGAGATTAATGCCATCTCTCAAATTCCGGTGGTAAACGAATACGAAGACGTCTTTCCTGAAGAACTTCCAGGCATGCCTCCACACCGTAAGGTGGAATTCGTCATTGAACTCGAGCCGGGTACTGAGCCAGCATGCCGGCGTCCGTACAAGCTCTCTCCTGAAGAATTGAAGGAATTGAAGAAGCAGCTTGATGAACAGGAGCGTATGGGTCTCATCAGGCCTAGTACGTCTCCTTGGGGCTGTGGTGTCTTATTTGTCAAGAAGAAGGATGGCACGGAGCGTCTTTGCGTCGATTACCGGCCATTGAACAAGAAGACAATAAAGAACAAGTATCCGCTCCCCAACATCAACGAACTGTTCGAGCAGCTCAAAGGAGCTAAAGTGTTCTCTAAGCTCGATCTCTGAATGGGCTATCACCAAATTCGCATTCGCGAGGAAGACATCCCCAAGACTGCTTTCAGAACAAGCTACGGCTCATACGAGTATACGGTCATGTCCTTTGGTCTCGCCAATGCTCCTCCTACCTTCTCGAGAATGATGCACTACATCTTCAACCCCTACACCGGCGAGTTTGTGCTTGTGTATCTGGATGATATTCTGGTATTTTCCAAGAATGAAGAAGATCACGAAAAGCACTTACGTTTGGTTCTTGATCGACTCCGTGAGCATAAGTTCTATGCCAAGTTCTCCAAGTGCGAATTTTGGCTCGATAAGGTTTTGTACCTGGGCCATATCATCTCAGCTGACGGTATTGCGGTAAACCCCGAGAAAGTTGAAGCAATTTTCAACTGGGAAGCACCTCAGAACGTCAAGCAACTCCAAAGTTTTCTGGGTCTTGCCAGCTATTGTAGAAGGTTCGTTGAGAACTTCTCCAAGATTGCCAAGCCTCTTTCCAACTTGCTGCAGAAGAATGTTAAATACTTTTGGTCTCCAGAGTGTGAAGTGGCATTCAGAACTCTCGAAGAAAAGCTCGTCTCTGCTCCAGTTCTTACTCCTCCAGATGAATCCAAGCCCTATGAAGTATTCTGTGATGCTTCTCTTCAAGGTCTTGGTGGTGTGCTTATGCAAGACAAGAGAATTGTGGCATACACTTCTCGTCAGCTGAAGCCAAGTGAGAAGAATTACCCCACACATGATCTCGAGCTAGCAGCTGTGGTACATGCTTTGATTACGTGGAGACATCTGTTGTTGGGCAGAAAGGTCGACATCTTCACTGATCACAAGAGCTTGAAGTACATCTTCACACAGCCGAATCTGAACCTCCGCCAGACTCGTTGGGTTGAAATGATCCAAGAGTATGATCCCAGCATTGAATACACTCCTGGCAAGGCAAATGTGATTGCAGATGCTTTGAGCAGGAAGGCATATTGCAACAGCCTTCTTATCAAGCCATTCCAGCCTGAGCTTTGTGAAGCTTTTAGGAAGCTCAACCTCCAAGTTGTTCCGCAAGGTTTTCTTGCAAATCTTCAAGTTGCTCCTACCTTGGAATATCAGGTCCGTGAGGCCCAACTCAGTGATGCCATGGTGCAGAAGGTGAAACATGGTATTGCAAAGGGCACTCCTAAATACAAGTGCTATCGTGTTGATGAGAGAGATACCTTGTTCTTCGAGGACAGACTCGTTGTTCCCAAAGGTGATCTCAGGAAGCTCATAATGGAAGAAGCACATGATTCTCTCCTTTCCATTCATCCTGGTAGCTCCAAGATGTACCAAGACCTCAAGCAATCTTACTGGTGGACACGCATGAAAAGGGAGATTGCCCAATTCGTGAATGAATGTGATGTCTGCAGAAGAGTGAAAGCAGAACATCAACGTCCAGCCGGTCGTGGCCTGAGACGAGATACGCACGGCTACTATCAGGGTGTCGGCACGCCGGGAGGATTTGCTAGATTAGCCTTACCTTAGTTCGGAGTATCTTGAGCACGGGATTCCGAGAATACTCGGGTCTTCCCACCTTGGAGTTGCGACTCCGCGGATCGTGGGCTTGTCATGGGCCAAGTTGGAACACCCCTGCATGGTTATGAACTTTCGAAAGCCGTGCCCGCGGTTATGTGGCAGATGGGAGCTTGTTAATATCCGGTTGTAGAAAACTTGACACACTGTTCTAATACACTACCAGCGTGTGACCCGTGACTGTCAATTTCCGAATAGGGATTCGGGAGTTGAACACGGTGGGGTTATGTTTGTTGAGCTTTAGCTAGGATCACTTCGTGATCATCTCTCGACCGAGGCACTTCTCTTCTCGCACTCTTTCACGTAAGCTAGAGCTAGTTGCTGCAGCAGACTCTTATTCTTTTCTTCAGCCTTATCCTCACCCAGGGCTTAAATAGTCATGTTACCCGGGAACGGGATTGCTGAGTCCTCTATGGCTCACAGTTACTTCACCACACCAGATGCAGGTCCGATGGTGAGCTATCCAGGTGATGGCACCGAGCTAGACTGGGAGTACGACGAGGAGCGTAGTCGTTACTATGTTCGTTATCCTGATGATCAGTAGTGGAGACTTCTACTAGGATTCGATCCAACCTGTGGATTTAAATTATGTTTGGTATCTTGTCATTTGGATTTTACCCTTAGAGGGCTGTGATGTTTTATTGAATGATGATTTGGACATGTATTGTATTTGAGTGACGTGGCGATTGTAAGCCAACTATTTTATGTTTTCCATCCCCATCTTGTACATGAGTTGTGCAAAGATACCAGACTTGCGATCATTCCAGCATGGGGTTATGTCTCTAAGTCGTGCCTCGACACGTAGGAGATATAGTCCCATCCTGGGCATTACAAGTTGGTATTCAGAGCCTTCTCCGACCTAGGAGCCCCCACTGATTGATCGAATCATTGACGGTCGAGTCTAGGCACACACTGAAAAACATTTTGAGTCCTATATTATATCGGAGAGTAGGAATTCTTTGCTTCTCATCCCCTTTCTCTCTGGTGAGGACTCCTGACGACTACTCTTGTCTCTTCTACTTTCAAAATTTGCACAAATTTTTTTTTAGGAATCTCGCGAGTATTCTTGGATTGTTTTGATGTTCTTGTGACGAGAATATTGTACTCGATGCCTCCTGACATTAGGGGTTGTGGCAGTGTCCCGGGGAGTTGAGCTTCGGGGTATTGTCGTCACAAGCATATCGCGGCAGTACTAAATACTTAAGACGGCCGACATCGAAAATCTCTCCTATACGGTTAGCGGCAAGATAACCCCGACATCACCCAGTACTGGGGAGGTAGTTCGGGAGTATTTCCATAGCTTGTTATAGTGGATGCTTTTCGAAGGTCCGAGGTAGACAGTTTCCGAGAAAGACTGGTTATGTGTTGAAGGATGGATACAGCTGGATGTAGGTTTAGAGTTGATTGCGCGATGCTTCCCCTGTATCCCCAACACCTGATTGCATAACTGGAAACTTTCGGAAACTAATAGGTGGGTTTATCCAGCAGATCGTAGGCATTCTTCCAACGAATGCAGGTTAGCGAGTTCGGGGTTCTACATTGAGTGAAGTGGTATTATGACCGATGTTCCGATCGGGAGTTGCATCTTAAAGGGTCCTTGGCTATGCTGATCCGGGGATTGCAAAACCCTTTCGTAACGCGTTCATATGCGTTCAGCACAAAGATGTTAGAATGAAGCTCCTATCTTGTGTTTGTTTCCATCCGTACCTTGTTGTTTTTCTTATTTTACCTTTTGTCCCCTATGTGGCTTCTCGTGAAGATTGTTGTTATCATTTAACTAAGAATTTCATTCGCTCCTCTTGTTCGAATGATTTCATTCGTTCCTATTGTTCGAATGATTATTGTGAAGACTTGTTGCAATTCATTCCATTGTTTCAGCTTTATCTTCTTTCAATCAATTGCTGATTCGTGGTCATCTCTTTAAGGATGGCTCCGAAACGGGTTCCCAACGCTAACCTAGAGGGTGAAGAGGTCCCAGATCGTCCTCCTTCCCCTCCTCCTCCGTCTGAGGCTTGGAGAGCGATTATGCAAACTACAACTCAGAACACCCAGATGTTGATGCAGATGATGCAGCAGATGCAAGCTAATCAAGCTAATCAGGGTGTTCCAGGGAATCAAGGCAATTTCTTCAACCAGCAGCACCATGCTACTCTCAACCAGTTCTTGGCCAATAATCCAAAAGCTTTCAGTTACTGTGTCGACCCTCTTGATGCTGAAGATTGGGTAACCGATATAAAGAAGCATTTTGAGTGCAGTAACGTGAAGGAAGAGGACTATGTGAAGTTTGCAGCCTTCCAACTCAAAGACCAAGCAGCTGACTGGTGGCAGCAGTACAAAGACTCCAGACCAGGTCGTGTGATCTCTTGGGAGGATTTCTGCAAGGACTTTCGCTCTCAGCACATTCCAACAAGTGTCATTGAGGGTATGCGTGAGCAATTCCGCAACCTAAAGCAGGGCTCTATGACTGTCTACCATTATAATGTCAAGTTCCAAAACCTCGCTCGCTATGCTAAGCAAGACATACCAGATGCCAAGAGCAAGATCTATCAATTCCAAGGAGGTCTCAAAGATGAACTTCAACTTGCTCTCACCTTGTTCGAGCCCGATGAATTCGACAAATTCTATAACATGGTTTTGAAACAAGAGGCAGCTCAGCTTAAGATGGAGGCTTCCAAAAAGAGGATTCGAGATGCCGTTCAATCCTCCTCATCTTCTCAAGTCGTCGCAAAGCAACAGAAATTTTGGCTTCCTCCTCCTCCAGTGATTCGAGATCCCTACAATAACTCCTACAACTCCAACAGCAACAAGAACTCTAGTGGACGTGGTTTCTCCCACCCACCCAACCCGAGCAACCAGTCGAAGAATCAGTTTCAGTCTCAAGGCTCCAAGTCAAGTGGTTCTCATTTCCGTCCTCTCTCAGAAGTGACTTGCAACAAATGTACTCAGAAAGGTCACTATGCCAACAAGTGCCCCAACCCGAAGCGTCTTCCAGCTCCTCCACCTGTGAGTACAGCGATTGTCAAGCATAATCCAAAGTCTGCAAGGGTCAATCTGATGAGTGCAGCACAAGCGGAGAATTCTTCTGATGTGATTTTGGGTAACCTTCCAGTTAACACTTTTCCAGCTAAAGTTTTGTTTGATTCGGGTGCTTCATGCTCTTTCATGTCTCAACCATTTGCATCCAAGTACAATGTTGACATCAAAAGTTTGCCAAGGGAATTGTCAGTTGTTTCTCTAGGCAAACTATTGCATTCAAAGATATTTGCTCCGGATGTATCTATTCGCATGGGTGATTATCGCTTTCTGGCTAATCCGGTGGTTCTTGGCAATTCTGATATTGACCTCATCCTCGGAATGGACTGGCTTTCTCAGCATGATGCTCACATTGATTGTGCACAGAAGGAAGTCAAGATGGCTCATCCTGATGAAGATGTGATTATCTTTGCCTCCAGGGATAACACTATCAGGCTTTTCTCTCTCAATGATAAGGGCGAAATTAATGCCATATCTCAAATTCCGGTGGTGAATGAATACCAAGACGTCTTTCCTGAAGAACTTCCAGGCATGCCTCCACACCGTCAGGTGGAATTCGTCATTGAACTCGAGCCGGGTACTGAGCCAGCATGCCGGCGTCCGTACAAGCTCTCTCTTGAATAATTGAAGGAATTGAAGAAGCAGCTTGATGAACAGGAGCGTATGGGTCTCATCAGGCCTAGTACGTATCCTTGGGGCTGTGGTGTCTTATTTGTCAAGAAGAAAGATGGCACGGAGCGTCTCTGCGTTGATTACCGGCCATTGAACAAGAAGACAATAAAGAACAAGTATCCGCTCCCCAACATCAACGAACTGTTCGAGCAGCTCAAAGGACCTAAAGTGTTCTCTAAGATCGATCTTCGAATGGGCTATCACCAAATTCGCATTCGCGAGGAAGACATTCCCAAGACTGCCTTCAGAACGAGCTACGGTTCATATGAGTATACAGTCATGTCCTTTGGTCTCGCCAATGCTCCTCCTACCTTCTCGAGAATGATGCACTACATCTTCAACCCCTACACCGGCGAGTTTGTGCTTGTGTATCTGGATGATATTCTGGTGTTTTCCAAGAATGAAGAAGATCACGGAAAGCACTTACGTCTGGTTCTTGATCGACTCCGTGAACATAAGTTCTATGCCAAGTTCTCCAAGTGCGAATTTTGGCTCGATAAGGTTTTGTACCTGGGCCATATCATCTCAGCTGACGGTATTGCGGTTAATCCCGAGAAAGTTGAAGCAATTGTCAACTGGGAAGCTCCTCAGAACGTCAAGCAACTCCGCAGTTTTCTTGGTCTTGCCAGCTATTGCAGAAGGTTCGTTGAGAACTTCTCCAAGATTGCCAAGCCTCTTTCCAACTTGCTTCAGAAGAATGTCAAATACTTTTGGTCTCCAGAGTGTGAAGTGGCATTCAGAACTCTCAAAGAAAAGCTTGTCTCTGCTCCAGTTCTGACTCCTCCAGATGAGTCCAAGCCCTATGAAGTATTCTGTGATGCTTCTCTTCAAGGACTTGGTGGTGTGCTTATGCAAGATAAGAGAATTGTGGCATACACTTCTCGTCAGCTGAAGCCAAGTGAGAAGAACTATCCCACACATGATCTCGAACTAGCAGCTGTGGTACATGCTTTAATTACGTGGAGACATCTGTTGTTGGGCAGAAAAGTCGACATCTTCACTGATCACAAGAGCTTAAAGTACATCTTCACACAGCCGAATCTGAACCTCCGTCAGACTCGTTGGGTTGAAATGATCCAAGAGTATGATCCCAGCATTGTATACACTCATGGCAAGGCGAATGTGATTGCAGATGCTTTGAGCAGAAAGGCATATTGCAACAGCCTTCTTATCAAGCCATTCGAGCCTGAGCTTTGTGAAGCATTCAGGAAGCTCAACCTCCAAGTTGTTCCGCAGGGTTTTCTTGCAAATCTTCAAGTTGCTCCTACCTTGGAAGATCAGGTCCGTGAGGCCCAACTCAGTGATGCCATGGTGCAGAAGGTGAAACATGGTATTGCAAAGGGCACTTCTAAATACAAGTGCTATCGTGTTGATGAGAGAGATACCTTGTTCTTCGAGGACAGACTCGTTGTTCCAAAAGGTGATCTCAGGAAGCTCATAATGGAAGAAGCACATGATTCTCTCCTTTCCATTCGTCCTGGTAGTTCCAAGATGTACCAAGATCTCAAGCAATCTTACTGGTGGACACGCATGAAAAGGGGTATTGCCCAATTCGTGAATGAATGTGATGTTTGCAGAAGAGTGAAAGCAGAACATCAACGTCCAGCCGGTCTTCTCCAACCTCTTCCTATTCCCGAGTGGAAATTCGACCACATTGAAATGGATTTTGTCACTGGCTTCCCTAAGTCCAAGAGAGGGAATGATTCTATCTTTGTGGTGATTGACAAGCTTACCAAAGTCGCTCACTTCCGTCCAGTCAAAGAATCCATCAATGCAGCTCAATTGGCAGAGTTGTACACTTCCAGAATTGTGTCCTTACATGGCATTCCTCAAGTTATCTCCTCAGACCGTGGAAGTTTGTTCACTTCAAAGTTCTGGGACTCTTTTCAGTCCGCCATGGGCACTAAGATCAGGTTCAACACTACTTTTCACCCTCAGACTAGTGGTCAAGTCGAGCGAGTGAATCAGATTCTAGAAGACATGCTCAGAGCCTGTGTCATATCTTTTGGCATGAAATGGGAAGATTTCCTTCCATTTTCCGAGTTCTCTTACAACAACAGCTTTCAAGCAAGTGCAGGCAAAGCTCCGTTTGAAATCCTCTATGGCAGAAAGTGCCGTACCCCTCTCAACTGGTCTGAAACAGGCGAACGTCAACTTCTTGGCAATGACTTGATCTCAGAAGCCGAAGAAATGTGCAAAGTCATACGTGCGAATCTCAAGGCCGCTCAGTCGCGTCAGAAGAGCTACTATGACGGCAAGCATCGTGATTTGGCCTTCAACATTGGTGATCATGTTTATCTCCGTGTGTCTCCGATGAAAGGCACCCAAAGATTCGGTATCAAAGGAAAGCTTGCTCCTAGATACGTCGGGCCTTTCAAGATTCTTGGCAAAAGAGGCGATCTAGCCTATCAACTTGAGCTCCCTTCCAACTTCGCCAATGTTCATGATGTGTTCCATGTGTCTCAACTCCGCAAATGCTTCAAGACTCCTGAACGCATGATTCCGTTTGAAGAGATTGATCTTCAACAAGACCTGTCTTACCGAGAGATTCCCGTTGCTATTCTCGAAGAAACCGAGCGCAAGACCCGCAACAAGTCCATCAAATTCTTGAAAGTCAAGTGGTCACATCACACCAACCGAGAAGCTACGTGGGAACGAGAAGATCATCTTCGTTCCGAGTACCCCTCCTTTTTCCATTCCTAGATCTCGGGACGAGATCTTTTTGTAGTAGAGGAGAGTTTGTAATGCCTCGGATGTAATACTTTCCCTTTTGGGCATATAATATATCTCTGGCTTCATAAATTCCATTTCGGGTTCTTTGTCTTTTGGGTTTTCGTCGTGTTGTTGTGTGCGTGTGTGGCATTCATTCATATCATATAGTCATCTGCATCGCATTGCATTTGTGTTGTTGTTTGCATCCGGTCCCACGCGTTCCTTCCCGTTGTCCGTTTCGCGTTCCGGAGCTCCCTCACGTGTCCGTGGCGTCCCCGTAGGCCTACTTTGGTGTTTGGCCGTGTAACGTTACCGGTTTGGCGCGAGACTTGTCGTGTGTTGTTGTTTTGGTGTGTGTAACCCGCCTGTCAAATCTCGTCGTGTTTCAAGTCCGTTTGCTACCCCAACAGTTATTCTCGTGGGCTCAAAGTGCATCCACTTTGAGGCCCAAGACACCCCTCCAACAGCCCACCAAACCACCCCAAACCCCTTCTATCATCTAGGCCATCCAATTCTAATCGTGTGGCTGAAAACCGCACTCCATTTGGACAACCCTAGCTACTTGTGCCTATATATTTGTCCACTCCCCCAATTTTTGCCCCAATTCAAGGAAACCCTAGCCCCCACCTTCTCCTTCCTCCGGCCACCACCACCTCGCCGGAGTTCCGCCGGAATCTCGCCGGAGTTCGCCGGAATACCACCACCTCGCCGGAAAAACGCCTCTCCTCCACCTCCTCTCACCTCTCCTCACTACCACCGCCACCTCAACCCACCGGTGCCGCACCACCTCTGGCCAGCCACCTCCCTCACGCGAGCCCCGCTCGAGGCTGCCGCCGCCCGTACCAGATCGATCGCAGCGCCTCCGTTCCAGGTCCAGCGCCAGATCGAGCGCTCCTTCGTTCCTTCGCCAGGCGGCCATCCCGCTCGCCTGGGCCCGGAGCGCCCGAAGGTCCAGCCGGCGCTCTCCCGCACCGGCCCGTCCCGCTCGCCAGGGAGCCTCGCCTCCAGCCCAGTCCGCCCCGATCGCCAACCGCCCCACCGCTCGGGCCAGGCGCTCCCTCCGACTAGGCCGGCCCGATGCGCAAGCCGCAGGCCAGCTTCGCCGCGCCTCGCCGGGCCTTCCAGCCGCGGGCCCCCAGCGCATCCAGGCGTGGGCCGGTTCCATCCCTCAGCCGACAGGCGCCCGAGCCGCCTGGGCCACGCCGCGGGCCAAGCCGGATCCTTCCCAGCTGGGCCGCACCGCTTCAGGCCGCCACTTCGTCCACCCACGGGCCGCGCCAGAGCTGCTGCGGGCCCGAGCACGTTTTCCTTCAGATCTTGAGGTTGTCTCCCCAAATCCTTCTAAGTCCCCAGATTTGTTTGTGTCTGATGCATATTTCAAACTGTGATATCTTTTTGTGTGATGATCCGTTTTGCGCAAATGACATGTCCAGACGTTCGTGGAGACTAGCTCTACGTTTCATTTCTTTGTGCCATGCATGTTTGAGATCATCTAGATGCTTATTTTTCTGTTGCAAGAGTGCATCCCGTTATAAACTGCTGCTATGTGTTGTTTTTATGCCATCTTTGCATAGTGATATCTTTTAGCTCGTTTATCCGAATGATGCAAATGACATGTCCACGTGTTTGTCTTGCCATGCTCTACATGTTGATTGTGTTAGGTTGAATGATAGATTTAATCTTGCCATGTTTATCTACATTGCAAAGTGCCATGTGGATGTGATGTTGTTTAACTTGTTATGAGATGCCATCTTGTTGAGCTCATTGCTATCGTTGTGTTTATCTCCATGATGCATGCTTGTATGTTTCGGAATCACCATCATGTGTACTTTGATGTGGTGCTTACCACTAGCTATGTTTAGTTTTGAGGTGACTTAAAATTGCTCTCAAAGATGCCATGATGAAACTGCTGTTTTTAACACTTAGTGGATTTTCACTAAGTCTGGAATCTGTTATTCTCATATGCCATGTTCGCTTGCTGTTCTAGGGCAATCCATGATAGTTTTGGGGTGGATCTTGATGGTTCCTTGTAGTATATATTGTTGGCTATCCATTCATGTTCTCACATGCTTATTTGAGTGGCTGTAGCATATTTAACTTTGGCTCCAAAGTTGCAATAAATTACTGTTGTCAGGATTTTGTTGTCAAGTTCAATATGTCCAAGCTTGTTGCTATTGATCCGTGGCTCCTTTGGGGGTGCACCTTTGGACACCTTTGGACTTATTTGCTGTAGGATATGTTTAGTTTACATTCATGCTATTTTCCATGATGTTTGAGTGCTGTAGCTTAATTATCTAGTGCTCCGAAGTTGCTATGTTGCTGTAATTTTCAGCTTTCGCCTATTTCTTGTTTCGGGCATAACTTTTAGCCAGTGGCTCCGTTTGGAGCGAGTCTTGTATGAAACTTGATTGATTTTCCGTGTAGATTCATAATATCTTATTGTTGTCATGTTTTGAAGTGTTTTTCTTGAGTGCTATTTTCCGTGCTCCGTGTGCTCCCTTCGTGCATCCATCATGCATCCATCATTTTTGGTGTGCGCATTGCATCTCGTTGATTCGTGCCTTGTGTGATTGTATTGTTTAGAGCCGGAAGGTGAGGCCGAGTACGAGTACGAGCACAAGGTTACCAACGAGGTTGAGCACGAGGACCCCTCTTACGATCCAAACGACTACTCTTCAGGCAAGATGACCGAACCCCGATAACATTACTATCTTTGCCTATTGCTAGTAGTCTCGATCTATAGTTTTGCCTCGATGCCCATGTCTTTCCTGTCAGCCTCCTACTTGTAACCATGTCCATGTCTAACCACCCTACCTATGCCAACTTTTGATTGGCTATAAGTACGCTTCGCTCAGCCCCTCTTATAGCATTGCTAGTTGCAGGTGAAGTTGAAGATGCTTGCTTCATGTTGAAGTTTTGTTGGGTTATATCACACTATATAAATGCTTAAAATGAAATCATCTATATATTGGCAAGGGTGGAAGGCTAAGCCTTTTGCTTGGTGATTTGTTCCACTCATGCCGCTAGGAACCGTATAAACCGGTGTTATGTTCCTTGATTATGCGTTCCTCACACGGTTGGGGTTTATGGGCCCCCCTCGATAAACCGCTAAGTGCTAAGTCTTTTCCAGCAAGTCCCAACATTGGTACTATTTGCCTAATAACTAATAAACTTGCATAGGGAGTAATTAACCCTCTTTCTTAATCAACAACCCCGGGCTAGTGCTCCACATGAGTGTTGGTGCGAAATGAGCAGACTGCGGGGCCACCTCAAGGAAACTCGAGGTCTGGTAAAAACCTGTAGGATGACTTATCCGGTCGTGGCCTGAGACGAGATACGCGCGGCTACTATCAGGGTGTCGGCACGCCGGGAGGATTTGCTGGATTAGCCTTACCTTAGTTCGGAGTATCTTGAGCACGGGATTCCGAGAATACTCAGGTCTTCCCACCTTGGAGTTGCGACTCCGCGGATCGTGGGCTTGTCATGGGCCAAGTTGGAACACTCCTGCAGGGTTATGAACTTTCGAAAGCCGTGCCCGCGGTTATGTGGCAGATGGGAGCTTGTTAATATCCGGTTGTAGAAAACTTGACACATTGTTCTAATACACTACCAGCGTGTGTATCGTGACTGTCAATTTCCGAATAGGGATTCGGGAGTTGAACACGGTGGGGTTATGTTTGTTGAGCTTTAGCTAGGATCACTTCGTGATCATCTCTCGACCGAGGCACTTCTCTTCTCGCACTCTTTCACGTAAGCTAGAGCTAGTTGCTGCTGCAGACTCTTATTCTTTTCTTCAGCCTTATCCTCACCCAGGGCTTAAATAGTCATGTTACCCGGGAACGGGATTGCTGAGTCCTCTGTGGCTCACAGTTACTTCACCACACCAGATGCAGGTCCGATGGTGAGCTATCCAGGTGATGGCACCGAGCTAGACTGGGAGTACGACGAGGAGCGTAGTCGTTACTATGTTCGTTATCCTGATGATCAGTAGTGGAGACTTCTACTAGGATTCGATCCGACCTGTGGATTTAAATTATGTTTGGTATCTTGTCATTTGGATTTTACCCTTAGAGGGCTGTGATGTTTTATTGAATGATGATTTGGACATGTATTGTATTTGTGTGACGTGGCAATTGTAAGCCAACTATTTTATGTTTTCCATCCCCATCTTTTACATGAGTTGTGCAAAGATACCAGACTTGCGATCATTCCAGCATGGGGTTATGTCTCTAAGTCGTGCCTCGACACGTAGGACATATAGTCCCATCCTGGGCATTATAGCCTGGGTCTCCCGCATCGGCCCAGTCGCCTCCAGGCCAGCCGCCTCGCCCCGGGCCGGCCTTCCCTCTCCGCATCGCCATCGCCTCCTCCCGCTTGGGCCCAACCCGAAGGCCCAGGTTCCAGCCGCGCCTCCGCCGGCCCAGCGCCTCCCGCGACCGCCAGCACGTCGCCAGATCCGGGCCAGTTGCCGATCCCGCGGCCCAGCTCTTCGCCTGGGCCAGTTCCCCTCAGCCGCCGGGTCGCGCGCCTCCTGGGCCCGAGGGAGCCGGCCGGATCGCCAGCTCTCCGCCGAGCCGCTTCGCGGGCCGCCTCTCCAGCCCGCCGCCACCGAGCCCGTTGACTTCTTCGTATCCAGATTGTTGAGATCATCTAGATGCTTATTTTTCTGTTGCAAGAGTGCATCCCGTTATAAAATGCTGTTAGTGATGTTTTTATGCCATCTTTGCATAGTGATAACTTTTAGCTCGGTTATCCGATTGAGGCAAATAACATGTCCACGTGTTTGTCTTGTCATGCTCTACTTGATGATTGCTTAGACTTGCATGATAGAATTAATCTTGCCATGTTTATCCTCGTTGCAAAGTGCTATGTGGCTGTTTAGTTGTTTAACTTGTTATGAGATGCCATCTTGTTGAGCTCATTGCTATCATTGTGTTTATCTCCTTGATGCATGCTTGTATGTTTCGGAATCACCATCATGCGTACTTTGATGTGGTACTTACCACTTGACATGTTTAGTTTTGAGGTGACTTAAACTTTCTCTCAAAGATGCCATGATGAAACTGCTGCTTTAACACTTAGTGAAATTTCACTAAGTCTGGAATCTGTAATTTCCAGATGACATGTTTGCTTGTTGTTCTAGGCCAATCCATGATAGTTTTGGGGTAACTCTTTATGATTCCTTGCTGTACTTATTGTTGGCTATCCATTCATGCTCTCACATGCTTATTTGAGTGGCTGTAGCATATTTAACTTTTGCTCCAAAGTTGCAATAAATTACTGCTGTCAGGATTTTGTTGTCAAGTTCAATATGTCCAAGCTTGTTGCTATTGATCCGTGGCTCCTTTGGGGGTGCACCTTTGGACTTATTTGCTGTAGGATATGTCTAGTTTATTTTCATGCTCTTTGCCATGATGTTTGAGTGCTGTAGCTTATTTATCTAGTGCTCCGAAGTTGCTATGTTGCTGTAATTTTCAGCTTTCGCATGTTTATTGTTTTGTGTGTAACTTTTAGCCCGTAGCTCCGATTGCAGCAAGTCTTATATGAAACTTGATTGATTTTTCGTGTAGATTCATAATATCCTATTTTTATCTTCTTTTGAAGCATTTTTCTTGATCGCATATTGTCATGCTCATTTTGCTCCCATAGTGCATAAGTCATGCATCCATCATTTTTGTGTGCGCATTGCATCTTGTTGATTCGTGCCTTGTGTGGTTGTGTTGTTTAGAGACGGAAGCTGAGACCGAGTACGAGTACGAGCACGAGGTTACTACCGAGGTTGAGCACGAGGACCCCTCTTTCGATCCGAACGTCAACTCTTCAGGCAAGATGACCGAACTCGGATACCATTACTATTTTTGCCTATTGCTAGAAGTCTTGATCTATAGTTTTGCCTCGATGCCCATGTCTTTCATGTCAGCCTCCTACTTGTAACCATGTCCATGTCTAACCACCCTACCTATGCAAACCATTGATTGGCTATACGTAGGCTTCGCTCAGCCCCTCTTATAGCGTTGCTAGTTGCAGGTGAAGTTGAAGATGCTTGCTTCATGTTGAAGTTTTGTTGGGTTATATCACGCTATATAAATGCTTAAAATGAAATCATCTATATATTGGCAATGGGTGGAAGGCTAAGCCTTTTGCTTGGTGATTTGTTCCACTCATGCCGCTAGGAACCGTTTAAACCGGTGTTATGTTCCTTGATTATGCGTTCCTAACACGGTTGGGGTTATGGGACCCCCTCGATAAACCGCTAAGTGCTAAGTCTTTTCCAGCAAGTCCCAACATTGGTAATATTTGCGTAAACAACTAAAACTTACCGAGGGAGTAATTAACCCGAGGATTAATTAATTCAACCCCCCTGGGCCAGTGCTCGATTTGAGTGTTGGTCCAAACTAGAGCCACTTGCGGATGCCACCCAGTTCGCTGGGATCTTCGGTATCTGTACGTACTGCTCATCTGGTCGTGGCCTGAGACTAGATACGCGCGGCTACTATCAGGGTGTCGGCACGCCAGGAGGATTTGCTGGATTAGCCTTACCTTAGTTCGGAGTATCTTGATCACGGGATTCCGAGAATACTCGGGCCTTCCCACCTTGGAGTTGCGACTCCGCGGATCGTGGGCTTGTCATGGGCCAAGTTGGAACACCCCTGCAGGGTTATGAACTTTCGAAAGGCGTGCCCGCGGTTATGTGGCAGATGGGAGCTTGTTAAATCCGGTTGTAGAAAACTTGACACATTGTTCTAATACACTACCAGCGTGTGTACCGTGACTGTCATTTTCCGAAAGGGTTTCGGGAGATGAACACGGTGGGGTTATGTTTGACTGGCTTTAGTTTAGGATCACTTAGTGATCATCTCTCGACCGAGGCGCCTTCTCTTCTCGCTCTCTTATACGTAAGCTAGTGCTAGTTGCTGCTGCAAACACTTGTTTTTTTCTTCAGCCTTACCCTCACCCAAGGCTTAGATAGTCTTGTTACCCAGGAACGGGATTGCTGAGTCCTCTGTGGCTCACAGTTACTTCACCACACCAGATGCAGGTCCGATGGTGAGCTATCCAGGTGATGGCACCGAGCTAGACTGGGAGTTCGACGAGGAGCGTAGTCGTTACTATGTTCGTTATCCTGATGATCAGTAGTGGTACTTCTACTAGGATTCGATCCAACCTGTGGATTTAAATTATGTTTGGTATTTTGTCATTTGGATTTTACCCTTAGATGGGCTGTGATGTTCATTTGTATGATGATTGAAACATGTAATGAATTTGTGTGACGTGGCGAGTGTAAGCCAACTATTTTGTGTTTTCCATCCCCAGCTTTTACATGAGTTGTGCAAAGATACCAAACTTGCGATCATTCCAGCATGGGGTTATGTCTCTAAGTCGTGCCTCGACACGTAGGAGATATAGTCCCATCCTGGGCATTACAATTGATGGGTTGCTTTTTCTGTTACACATGATGATTTTGATGAATATAATATGCATGTGCTTGCTGCTCCTACTTCCAATTATTATGAGAGAGGAACTACATCTCCGCCTCTCTATGTTTCCAACACGATAAAATTGCAAGAAACTGTTTATACTATGCATTGGCTTTTACTTGATGTGCATGAATTGTTCTTGTATGACATTCCTATGCATAGGAAGAAAGCGCTACCAGGGAGACAACCCGGAAGTTTTAGAGAGTCATTTATTTATGTTGTGTGCTTTTATAAAGTTTAAAAAAAAGAGGGGAACCTAAAACTTTTTCAAAAAGAAAAGTGAAAGTAAGAAGGACGAGCACCGTTGAAGTGGGGGACGTCCTTGAACTTTGTTCATGCCCATGGAAACTTTGTGAATCTTAATTACAGAAAATTTTCAACAAAAATAATTATCCCCTTGTACAATTCCATTGTATTATAAAAATAATGGGCCAAGGTTAGCCTTTAGGATGTTTACAATGCTTGTTGGTTTGTGCGGTGCAGGATAGAAATTCTGGCTGTAGTGCGCGATTTTACGTTTTTTTCTGGAACGTCAAATGGTTCTGAAACTTCTTGCACTGTCTTTCTATACTAATTTTTTATTTTTTCCTAATTTTGGCAGAATCTTCAAGTATAAGAAGTATGGTGAATGTTCAGATTATTACAGACTGTTCTGTTTTAGACAGATTCTATTTTCGATGCATAGTTTGCTTGTTTTGATGAAACTATCAATTTCTATCAGTGGATTAAGCCACGGAAAAGTTGTATTACAGTAGCTACAATGCAAAAAGAAAATTAATTGGTTTGCAACAGTACTTAGAATAGTGATTTGCTTTATTATACTAACGGATCTTACCGAGTTTTTTGTTGAAGTTTTGTGTGGATGAAGTGTTCGAAGATCGAGGAGGTCTCGATGTGAGGAGAAGAAGGAGAGGCAAGAGCTCAAGCTTGGGGATTCCCAAGGCACCCCAAGTAAATATTCAAGGATACTCAAGCGTCTAAGCTTGGGGATTCCCCGGAAGGCATCCCCTCTTTCTTCAACAAGCATCGGTATGTTTTTGGATTCGTTTCGTTCATGTGATATGTGCAGATCTTGGAGCATCTTTTGCATTTAGTTTTCCCCTTTTATTTTATGCACCATGCTGGTATGAGATAGTCCTTGGTTGATTTATAGAATGCTCTTTGCACTTCACTTATATCTTTTGAGTATGGCTTTATAGAATGCTTCATGTGCTTCACTTATATCATTTGAAGTTTGGATTGCCTGTTTCTCTTCACATAGAAAACCGCCATTTGTAGAATGCTCTTTTGGTTCACTTATAAATGTTAGAGCATGGGCATAACTTTTGTAGAAAGAATTAAAACTCTCTTGCTTCACTTATATCTATTTAGAGAGTTGACAGGAATTGGTCATTCCCATGGTTAGTCATAAAATCCTACATAAACTTGTAGATCGCTGAATATGATATGTTTGATTCCTTGCAATAGTTTTGCGATATAAAGATGGTGATATTAGGTCATGCTAGTGGGTAGTTGTGGATTGTAGAAATACTTGTGTCGAGGTTTGTGATTCCCGTAGCATGCACGTATGGTGAACTGTTATGTGACGAAGTTGGAGCATGATTTATTTATTGAGTGTCATCCTTTGTGTGGAGGTCGGGGGCGCGCGATGGTTAACTCCTACAAACCTCCCCCCTAGGAGCATGCGTGTAGTACTTGGTTTCGATGGCTAATAAATTTTTGCAATAATTATGTGAGTTCTTTATGACTAATGTTGAATCCATGGATTATACGCACTCTCACCCTTCCACCATTGCTAGCCTCTCTTGTACCGCACAACTTTCGCCGGTACCATACACCCACCATATACCTTCCTCAAAACAGCCACCATACCTACCTATTATGGCATTTCCATAGCCATTCCGAGATATATTGCCATGTAACTCCACCGTTTCATTTATTATGACACGCACCATCATTGTCATATTGCCTTGCATGATCGTAAGATAGCTAGCATGATGTCTCCATGGCTTGTCCGTTTTTTTATGTCATTGCTACACTAGATCATTGCACATCCCAGTACACCGCCGGAGGCATTCACATAGAGTCATATTTTGTTCTAGCTTCGAGTTGTAATCTTTGAGTTGTAAGTAAATAAAAGTGTGATGATCTTCATTATTAGAGCATTGTCCCATGTGAGGAGAGGCCAAAAAAAGAGATGGCCTAAGAAAATAGAGAGGGCCTAAAAAAGAGAAAGCCCCTCCAAAAAAAACAAAAAAATGAGAGAAAAGAGAGAAGGGACAATGCTACTATCTTTTTCCACACTTGTGCTTCAAAGTAGCACCATGATCTTCATAATAGAGTCTCCTGTTTTGTCACTTCCATATACTAGTGGGAATTTTCATTATAGAACTTGGCTTGTATATTCCAACGACGAGCGTCCTCAAATGCCCTAGGTCTTCATGAGCAAGCAAGTTGATGCACACCCACTAGTTTTCTTTTTGAGCTTTCATACACTTATAGCTCTAGTGCATCCTTTACATGGCAATCCCTACTCACTCACATTAATATCGATTGATGGACATCTCCATAGTCCATTGGTTTGCCTAGTTGATGTGAGACTTTCTCCCTCCTTTTGTCTATCACCACCTTCTATTCCACCCATAGTGCTATGTCCATGGCTGACACTCATGTATTGCGTGAAAGTTGAAAAGGTTTGAGAATACTAAAATATGAAACAATTACTTGGCTAAAACCAGGGTTGTGCATGATTTAAATACTTTGTGTGGTGAAGATGGAGCATAGTCAGACCATATGATTTTGTAGGGACAACTTTCTTTGGCCATGTTATTTTGAAGAGACATGATTGCTTTATTTGTATGCTTGAAGTATTATTGTCTTAATGTCAAATGATAGACTATTCCTCTGAATCACTCGTGTCTTAATATTTATGCCATGATTAGATTACATGGTCAAGATTATGCTAGGTAGCATTCCACATCAAAAATTATCTTTTTTTATCATTTACCTACTCGAGGACGAGCAGGAATTAAGCTTGGGGATGCTGATACGTCTCTGTCGTATCTATAATTTTTTATTGTTCCATGCCAATATTCTACAACTTCCATATATATTTTTGGCAACTTTTTATACTATTTTTTGGGACTAACATATTGATCCAGTGCCCAGTGCCAGTTCCTATTTGTTGCAAGTTTTTTGTTTCGCAGAATATCCATATCAAACGGAGTCCAAATGGAATAAAAACGGACGGAGATTTTTTTGGAATATATGTGAATTTTGGGAAGCGGAACCAACATGAGATGATGCCCGGGTGGGCCACGAGGCAGGGGGCGTGCCCTGGGCCCTCGTGGCCACACCGTAAGGCGGTTGATTCCCTTCTTTTGCCGCAAGAAAGCTAATATCCGGATAAAAATCGTGTCAAAAAATTAGCCCAATCGGAGTTACGGATCTCCGGGAATTTAAGAAATGGTCAAGGGCCAGAATCTGGGAACGCATAAACAGAGAGAGATAGAGAGACAGATCCAATCTCAGAGGGGCTCTTGCCCCTCCCACACCATGGAGACCATGGAACAGATGGGAAACCCTTCTCCCATCTAGGGAGAAGGTCAATGAAGAAGAACAAGGAGGGGGGCTCTCTCCCCCTCGCTTCCGGTGGCACCGGAGTGCCACCGGGGCCATCATCGTGTGACGGCGATCTACACCAACACCTGCGTCATCTTCACCAACATCTCCATCACCTTCCCCCATCTATCTATAGTGGTCCACTCTCCCGCAACCCGATGTACCCTCTACTTGAACATGGTGCTTTATGCTTCATATTATTATCCAATGATGTGTTGCCATCCTATGATGTCTGAGTAGATTATCGTTGTCCTATCGGTGATTGGTGAATTGCTATGATTGGTTTAAATTGTTTGTGGTTATGTTGCTGTCATCTGGTGCCCATCATATGAGCGCGCGCGTGGATCACACCATAGGGTTAGTTGTATGTTGATAGGACTACGTATTGGAGGGCAAGAGTGACAGAAGCTTCAACCTAGCGTAGAAATTGATGCATACGGGATTGAAGGGGGACCAATATATCTTAATGCTATGGTTGGTTTTTACCTTAATGAACGTTAGTAGTTGCGGATGCTTGCTAATAGTTCCAATCATAAGTGCATAGAATTTCAAGTAAGGGATGACATGCAAGCAGTGGCCTCTCCCACATAAAACTTGCTATCGGCCTAGTAACGTAGTCAATTGCTTAGGGGCAATTTCGCAACTCATACCACCACTTTTCCACACTCGCTATCACTAATTTAGTTGTGTCTTTATCTTAATAGCCCCTAGTTTTATTTATGTGTTCTTTATATTCTTGCAAACCTATCCCACAAACACCTACAAAGTACTTCTAGTTTCATACTTGTTCTAGGCAAAGTAAACGTCAAGCGTGAGTAGAGTTGTATCGGTGGTCGATAGAACTTGAGGGAATATTTGTTCTGCCTTTAGCTCCCCGTTGGGTTCGACACTCTTACTTATCGAAATAGGCTACAACTGATCCCCTACACTTGTAGGTGATCAATGAGTATGACTTGTTATCTTGATAACGAGTAGAAGTTGTATGATGACGATGAGTAGGACTTGTTATTATGATACCAATGATGGGTTATTTAATATTATGATGATGCATGATGCTAAGTTTTTTTATGAGCATCATGACTTATTATATATATCAGTGGGTGAAATGAACGTGGATTAGATTCAAGTGGAGACAACATGTGGTGCATGTAGAAAGTACTACTAATCCAAACTTGATCTAGTTTGGATTAGTAGTACTTTCTACGTGCACCACATGTTGCCCCCATTTTGAATCTAATCCATGTTCATTTCACCCACTGTTATAAATAATAACTAATCATGGTCATCAAATCATATGATGAAAGTACTGTATATAAAACCTATACAAAGACAGCGACAGCAAGCTGCATTTTCAAAAATACAGGAAAATTTAGCAGTAGCACTTTTCACAAGAAACGCTACTACTACTTACTCTTATCAGCAGTGCTTGCCTTCAACAAGCGCTCCTGGTAACTCGGTATAGCAGTAGCGGTGGGAAACCAGCGCTACTGCTACCAGTTAGCTGTAGCGCCTTAGTAGTAGTGCTGGTCCCAGCACTACTGCTCTATGTATTTCAAGCGTTACTACTAGGGTTTTCCCTAGTAGTGCAAGCCTTGGGGCGCGGCCACCCCCCAGGGCATGCCTGGCAGGCTTGTGGGCCCCTAGTAGCTCCTGCAACACTAACACCAACTCCATAAGTACCTATTCATCCAGAAAAAAGTTGACAAAAGGAATCATCATGTTTTACGACACGGCGCCGCCGCCACCTCCTGTTCTTCATCGGGAGGGCTGATCTGGAGTCTATTTGGGAGGCCAAAGAGGGGGGATTCGATGTCGTCATCATCATCAACCATCCTCCATCATTAATTTCATGATGTTCACCACCGGGAGTGAGTAATTCCTTCGTAGGCTTTGTAGACGGTGATGGGTTAGATGAGATTTATCATGTAATTGAGTTAGCTTTGTTAGGGCTTGATCCCTAGTATCCACTATGTTCTGAAATTGATGTTGCTATGACTTCGCTATGCTTAATGCTTGTCACTAGGGCCAGAGTGCCATGATTTCAGATCCGAACCCTTTATGTTTTCACGAATATATTTGTGTTCTGGATCCTATCTGGCAAGTTATATGCACCTATTATGTGTTATGATCCTCATGCCCCAAGGTGAGAATAACTGGGATCTTTCCGTTGATTACTGCAGTTTGAGGAGTTTATGTATTCACTATGTGCTAATGCTTTATTTTGGTTCTCCATTAAAAGGAGGCCTTAATATCCCTTAGATTTTGTTATGGACCCCGCTACCACGGGAGGGTTGGACAATAGAGGGCATGCAAGTACTTATCGCAAGCACGCATGACTATAGACAGACTACATGCCTACATTACATTGATGAATTGGAGCTAGTTTTGTGTCACCCTAGGTTATGACTGTTACATGATGAATGTCATCCAACATACTTATCCATCGCCAATCGAATGCCTACGCTTTTCGCATATTGATCTTTGCTAAGTTACTATCGCTGTTGTTGCTATTACAATCACTATAAAACTGTTACTGGTACTGTTACCATTACTACTCTTATCGTTACCACTTTATCAAACTATTATGCTACTGATCACTCTGCTGCAAACATTTAGTTCTCCAGGTATGGTTGAATTGAAAACTCAACTTCTAATACTTGCAAATATTCTTTGACTCCCCTTATGTTGAATCAATAAATTAGGGTTGAATACTCTACCCTCAAAAATTATTGCAATCCCCTATACTTGTGGGTTATCAAACACCTGCACACACAAAAGTAAATACTTGCACCCAATGCAGGAAAGGGGGTTGTCAATCCCCTTGAGCCCGTTACTTGCGAGGGTTAAATCTTGTATTGGTAGATTTTAAGAACAAAATATAAATAATTAAATTACAACAAGGTGTTTTTGATTTTATTAATATGATTAAAGTAGACCCGGGGGCCATAGTTTTTACTAGAGGCTTCTCTCGAAATAATAGCATACAATGGGTAAACAAATTACTGTTGGGTATTGGATAGAAAAGTGCATAGTTATGACATTATTCATGGCAATGATCACACATATAGGCATTACGTCTATGACAAGTAGACCGACTCCAGCCTACATCTACTACTATTACTCCACCAATCGACCACTATCCAGCATGCATCTATGGTATTAAGTTCATGACAAACGGAGTAACGCTTTAAGCAAGATCACATGACGTAGACAAAGTAAGCTCACACAATAGAATAAACCCTATCGTTTCACCATTAATGGCAACAATATAAATATGTGCCTCGCAACCCCTTCTGTCACGACGTGAGGACACCGCAAGATTGAACCCATTACAAAGCACCTCTCCCACTAAAGATAAATCAATCTAGTTGGCCAAACTAAATAGATAGATTGAAGAGAAATACAAAGCTATCATAATCATGCTTAACAAAGTTTAGAAACACTCAATTACTTTCAATGAATAATCTGATCATAAACCTACAATTCGTCGGATCCCAACAAACACACCGCAAATGAAGATTACATCGGATAAAACTCCAAGAATATTGAGGAGAACATTGTATTGAAGATCAAAGAGAGAGAAGAAGGCATCTAGCTACTAGCTATGGTCCCGTAGGTCTGTGGTGAACTACTCACACATCATTGGAAGGCAACCAGGGTGATGTAGAAGCCCTCCGTGATAGATTCCCCTTTGGTTGAGTACCGTAAAAGTCTTCCAGATGGATCCCGGAAGAACAGAAGCTCGCGACAGCGAAAAATGTGTTTCAGGTGGCTCTCTGCTCGCTTCCCAATATTTGATATAATATAGAAGTGGAATTAGGTCAGACGGGGCCACATGGGGCCCATAAGGTAATAGGGTGTGCCCTATTGCCTTGTCTTCTCCTCCTTTGCCGTCTTGTCTCCTCCCGAAGCTTCTAGGGTCTCTTTTGTTTAGAAAAACTCATCAAAAAGTTTCATAGCATTTGGACTCCGTTTGGTACTGATTTTCTGGAAAACCAAGAACAAGCAGAAAACAACAACTAGCACTAGGCACTGGGTTAATAGGTTAGTTCCCCCAAAATGATATACAATAGCATATAAATCCATATAAAGTATCCAATATTGATGATATAATAGCATGAAATAAAAAAAATAGATACGTTGGACGTATCAGCATCCCCAAGCTTAATTCTTGCTTGTCCTTGAGTAGGTAAATGATAAAAACATAATTTTTGATGTTGAATGCTACTCCCTCTAGCCAATAAAGAGTGTGCTTCCAACTTTGTTGGAGGGTCAAACTATCTTAAAATTTGATCGAGCTTGTGCACAAATATGTTAATGTTTGTGAAACCAAATAGGTATATGATGGATATATATTTTATTATGAATCTAATGGTACTAATTTGAAGGTATAGATGTTGATGTATTATTGTATAAATACGGTCAAACATAAAAAATGTTTACTTTTCAACAAAGTTGGAAGTACACTCTTCAAAGGACGGAGGGAGTACCTAATATGTGTATCATGTAATCACTTTATGGTATAAGATGATAAACGATGAAGTAATAATATCAACCTAATAATATCCATGAATATAAGAAACATAATCATTACTTTTTCAAAATATACGATCCTTAATGAATGTTATACCCACTCATTTTATCGTGTTAGCATGGCATAACTCCGCCTTCACCACATAAATATAAATCATGAGCACCCTAGTGTCAAACCAGGTGATTGGATCGTACTTCTAACAAGCTTCAACATTTTCAACCCCATGCAATACATGATCGTGAGCCATGTATATAGCACTATAGGTAAAATAGAATGCGGTGATAGAGATCAATAATAGAAGTAAAAAAGGAAGAAAGTCTCACATCAACTAGGCGGATCAACGAGCAATGATAGAGTCCCATAAATTGATATCAATAGTAGGGATTGCCATGCAATAGATGCACTAAGAGCTATAAGTGTATGAAAGGTCAATGGAAACTAAATGGGTATGCATCCAACTAGATTGATTTTTCTTGCAATGGGAGAGATGCTTCGTAATGGGTTTAATCTTCTGGTGATTTATATCCCGGTGACAGAGGGGAACAAGACACGTATTTGTATTGTTGTCATTAAGGGTAAAAAGATGGAGGCAAAGGCACGGGGGACGATGCTGCGGTGGGTGTAGGGGCGCGCACGGGCACATGCGGGGGCGATGGCGCTGGCATGTACGCGAGCTCGCGCGGGTCCCTGGAGACCTCACTGACACCCGGGGCATCCAGCACTACGATAGTGCTCGGCGACCAACTCGTCAATGCCACGGGGATGGTCGCTGGCGCGGACGTCGGGGCAGCATCCGCCACGGCCAGATCGTCTATGGCCATGTCCATGCACCACCATTCCTCATTATTTTCTATCTCCTTCAACTCGGAGTTGACTTCACAAAATTGGAAGACTAGTGGCAGATGATCGTTCATTTGGCTCCTCCTAGCCAGTAGAAGTGTGGCGCATGGCGTCACGTGAATGGTTAGCAGAATGCCCACGATTTAAATTATACAAAGTTTGAGATGATAACGTGGCGGCTATTTGTTTGAAAATGCCTTTGTTGACTGTTAATTCATGCGCCTTCTCTGAATTTGGACACTAATGTATCACAACATGTTGGTGACATTCCATGATAGCATGCCATGTTTCATGAATTTCAGACAAGTTTTGGATTTACTAGAATTTTAAAACCAAGTATCTCAATGTTTGTAGCCGAGCCACGATGCCGAGGAGTCTGAAATACAGTCCCATTTCTTGCATGGGATCTAAGCATGCACCCAAGGGCACACATCTGATTTTCAACTCATTTTGCTACACTTGAGCATGTGCATGTAATACGAATTTGAATTGTGCACATGAAATGCCTAGAAAACTTAGTTAATGTATAAAAATATCCGAATTGACACTGAATAATTCCAAATTTTAAAACGAAACTCATGTTGTTCTATGTTGTATCAAGAAAAAAATCAAGGCGAGAAGAGGCAACGAATGTCGTTTCGTCCAAAAACTCAAGTGTAGGGGGTCATTTATACCCTTGTCGATAAGTAAGTGTGTCGAACCCAATGAGGAGCTAAAGGTAGAACAAATATTCCCTCAAGTTCTATAGACCATCGATACAACTCTACGCAACCTTAAATTTTGCTTTACCTACAACAAGAATAAAACTAGAAGTAGTTTGATAAAAACAAATTACAAGATAATAAACTTAATAGTTTAGTAGAAAGCTTTTTGTCACACAAGAGAAAGATTTGTCTCTAGGAAATCGATAACTAGACCGGTAATAATTATTTCAATTTTATATGAGAGAGAGGCATGAGCTAACATACTTTCCATGCTTGGATCATATGAACTTATGATTGGAGCTCTACCAAGCATCCGCAACTACTAAAGATCATTAAGGTAAAACACAACCATACCCTTAAGTGTCAAGTCCTCTGTACTCCCATACGCAGCAACCCCCTTACTCGGGTATGTGTTTATGTCTCTCATGCCACCCACTATAAGAGAATCATGAACATATTGCAACACCCTATAGTGGGGACCCCTCATGTTTGCGCGACATGGAGGGCACCCTACAGGACAACACCAAAATAAAATATACAACTCATACCAACCACGATCATCGTTTAGCCCATAGGACAAAAGAGATCTACTCAAACATCATAGGATAGCCACATATCATTGGATAAAAATATATAGTGTTGAGCACCATGTTTAAGTATAGAATTACAGCTAGAATAGAGAGATTACACTGCTGCATAGAGGGGGAGAAAGCTCATGTTGACGGTCGCAAGATTGTTTATATGTATTGCCATCACGTTCCTTGCCCTGGCGGCACTCCGGCACCACTAGGAGAGAGAGGGGGAGAGAGCCCCCCTCCTCCTTCTTCCTTCGCCTCCTCCCTAGATGGGAGGATGGGTTTCCCCTCTCGTACTTGACCTCCTTGGCGATGGAGGGGCGAGAGCACACCCTAGATTGGATCTCTCTCTCTCTCTCTCTCTCTCTCTCTCTCTCTCTCTCTCTCTTTCTCTCTCTCTCTCTCTATCTATCTATCTATATATATATATATATCTGTTTCTCTTCTATTTTGCCTCCCTAGATATGGCCTTTCACCATTTCTTAAATATCCAGAGATCTATAACTCCGATTGCGCTGAAATTTTAACATGATTTTTTTCCGGATGCTATCTAGGCAATGATCATTACATAGGCATCACGTCCAAGATTAGTAGTCCGACTCCTACCTGCATCTACTACTATTACTCCACACATCGACCGCTATCCAGCATGCATCTAGTGTATTGAGTTCAGAAGAACAGAGTAACAGCTTAAGAAAGATGACATGATGTAGAGGGATAAACTCAAGCAATATTATGAAAACCCCATCTTTTTATCCTTGATGGCAACAATACAATATGTGCCTTGCTGCCCCTACTGTCTCTGGGAAAGGACACCGCAAGATTGAACCCAAAGCCAAGCACTTCTCCCATTGCAATAACTATAGATCTAGTAGGCCAAACCAAACCAATAATTCGAAGAGACTTGCAAGGATATTATGAGCACACATAAAAAGTTCAGAGAAGAACCAAATATCATTCATAGATAACCTTGATCATAAACTCACAATTCATCGGATCTTGACAAACACACCGAAAAGAGATTACATCGAATAGATCTCCTCGAAGACCGAGGAGAACTTTGTATTGAGATTCGGAGAGAGAGAAGAAGCCATCTAGATACTAGCTATGGACCTGAAGGTCTGTGGTAAACTACTCACAACTCATGGTGAGGGCGATGATGATGATGATGAAGGCCTCTGTGATGGATCCCCCTCCCGGAACAGGCTCCAAGATGTGATCTCCACGGGAACAGAAGCTACGGCGGTGGAATTAGGGTTTTCTCTCTGCGTATTGAGTTTCTGGGGTCCGTGGGTATATATAGGAAGAAGGAGGGCACCGGGGGCCACACGGGGCAGCCTCGAGGCAAGGGGGCGTGCCCGGGGAAGGGGGGCGCGCCCCCCACCCTCGAGGGCAGCCCTTTTGTCCCCTGACTTGGCCCTGAAGTTTCCCGTGCGTGATTTTCTCCAAAAATATCTCTCGTGAAGGTTTCATTCCGTTTGGACTCCATTTGATATTCTTTTTCTGCAAAACCCTGAAATAGGCAAAAACAGCAATCTGGACTAGGCCTTTGGGTTAGTAGGTTAGTCCCACAAATGATATAAAAGTGAATGATAAAGCCCATTAAACATCCAAGACTTCATAAATAATAGTATGGAACAATAAAAAATTATAGATACGTTGGAGACGTATGAAGCATCCCCAAGCTTAATTCCAGCTCGTCCTCGATTAGGTAAATGATAAAGAAAGAATTTTTGATGTGGAATGCTAACCAATATAGTTTTCAATGTAATTCTCTTAATTGTGGCATGAATGTTCAGATCTGAAAGATTCAAGATAAAAGTCTATATTGACATAAGAAATAAAAATACTTCAAGCAATACTAACAAAGCAAGTATGTCTTCTCAAAATACTATGGCTAAAGAAATTTATCCCTACAAAATCATATAGTGTTGGCTATGCTCCCTCGTTATCACACAAAAATATTCATATCATGCACAACCCCGATTTCAGCCAAGCATTTGTTTTCATACTCTATCTTTTCAAACCTTTCAACTTTCACGCAATACATGAGCGTGAGCCATGAATATAGCACTATGGGTGGAATAGAGGTGGTTGTGGAGAATACAAAAAGGAGGGATATAGTCTCACATCGACTAGGCGTATCAACGGGCTATGGAGATGCCCATCAATAGATATGAATGTGAGCGAGTAGGGATTGCCATGCAACGGATGCACTAGAGCTAAATATGAATAAAAGCTCAACAAAAGAAACTAGTGGGTGTGCATCCAACTTGGTTGCTCACGAAGATCTAGGGCATTTGAGGAAGCCCATCATTGGAATATACAAGCCAAGTTCTATAATGAAAAATTCCCACTAGCATATGAAAGTGACTAAGCATGAGACTCTCTACAATGAAGAACATGGTGCTACTTTGAAGCACAAGTGTGGAAAAAGATAGTAGCAATTGTCCCTTTTTTTCTTTCTTTTTTTGGGCCATTCTTTTTTCTTTGGCCTTTCTTTTTTTATTTTTCTTTCTTTTTTGCGGAGGGGCTTTATAGATTCAGCCTTTCCTCCCATGGGACAATGCTCTAATAATGATGATCATCACACTTTCATTACAACACGAAATTACAACTCGATACTACAACAACAAAGTATGACTCTATATGAATGCTTCCAGTGATAGGTAGGTATGTGCAATGAAACAAGAGTGACATGTATGAAAAGTTATGCATGGTGGCTTTGCTACAAATATGATGTCAACTACATGATCATGCATGGCAATATGACAATATGATGCGTGTCATATAAACGGAACGGTGGAAAGTTGCATGGCAATATATCTCGGAATGGCTATGGAAATGCCATGATAGGTAGGTATGGTGGCTGTTTTGAGGAACAATATGATGGTTGTTTTGAGGAAGGATATATAGTGGGTTTATGGCACCGGCGAAAGTTGCATGGTACAAGAGAGGCTAGCAATGGAGGAAGGGTGAGAATGCGTATAATCCATGGACTCAACATTAGTCATAAAGAACTCATATACTTATTGCAAAAATCTAAGAGTCATCAAAACAAAGCAATCAATGCATGATCCTAGGGGGGAGGTTGGTAGGAGTTAACCATCGTGCGCCCCCGACCTCCACACAAAGGTTGGCACTCTACAAATACCTCATGCTCTAACTTCGTCACATAGCGGTTCACCATACGTGCATGATATGGGAATCACTAACCTTAACACAAGTATTTCTCAATTTCATAATAACTCCACTAGCATGACTCTAATATCACTATCCCCATGTCTCAAAACAATTATCAAGCATCCAACATCTCTTTATATTCAATGCACTTGGTGTGATTTTTTTACTACATTGACATTGGATGTTTATCATGTGAAGACTAGTTTCTTTAGCCTAAACACTTTACCATGCTGTTCTAATAGACTCTCAAATAAATATAAGTGAAGCATGAGAGTTCAAAAATTTCTACAAAATATTACCACCACCATGCTCTAGAAGATATAAGTGAAATGCTGGAGCAAAAGCTATTCAACTCAAAAGATAAAAGTGAAGCACATAGAGTGTTCTAATAATTTCTAGGCCATATTTAACTCTCTCAAATACGTGTGTCTAGCAAGGATGATTGTGGCAAACTAAGAAGCAAAGACTCAAATCATACAAGATGCTCCAAGCAAAACACATATCATGTTGCAAATAAAAATATAGCTCCAAGTATAGTTACCGATGGATGAAGACGAAAGAGGGGATGCGGCATCCCCAAGCTTAGGCTTTTGATTATCTTGAATTTACTTGGGGTGCCATGGGCATCCCCAAGCTTAGGCCTTTGCTACTCCTTGTTCCATATTCTATCAAACCAATACTCAAAACTTGGAAACTTCACAACACAAAACTTAGAAAAAAATTCGTGTGAGCTCCGTTAGTATGAGAAAGCAAACCACTACTCAATGGTACAGCAATGAATTCATTCTTTGTTTATATTGGTGTTAAACTACTGTACTCCAACTTCTCTATGGTTTATATCCTCCAATATTACTCATAGATGCATCGGAATAAGCAAACAACACACGAAAAACAGAATCTGTCAAAGATAGAATAGTCTAAAGTAATCTGCAGGGTTCGCCTACTTCTGAAACTCCAAAAACTTCAAACTAAATTTGTAAATTTGCTAAATTTGTCTACCAATCAGCAGCAAAAGGAATCAACTAAAAAGAACGCTGCAGTAAAATCCCACGACTACTTTAGCGAGCGCTAACGATTCTGTTCTTCACAACAAGATCAAATAAACTTTACACAAGACTTCCCAAATGTTCTACTTGGCACCAACACTAAACAAAACATGAAACATCTAATCACAGGATAGATGCAATATTTATTCCCTAACAGCAACAAAAACAAAAACATAAAATTGGGTTGCCTCCCAACAAGCGCTATCGTTTTACGCCCCTAGCTAGGCACGATACAAGATAGATCTAGGTATTGCCATATTTGGAAGGCAATCCATAAGTGGCTATCATGATAGATTCATATGGTAATTTGATTTTATTTCTAGGAAAGTGTTCCATGCCTTTCCTTAACGTAAATTGGAATCTAATATTTCCTTCCTTCATATCAATAATTGCACCAATCGTTCTAAGGAAAGGTCTACCAAGAATAATATGACATGAAGGATGGCAATCTATATCAAGAACAATGAAATCTACGGGCACATAATTCCTATTGGCAACAATAAGAACATTAATTCTTCCCATAGGTTTCTTAATAGTGGAATCCGCAAGATGCAAATTTAAAGAACAATCATCAATCTCATGGAACCCTAGCAAATCACACAAAGTTTTTGGGATAGTGGAGACACTTGCACCCAAATAACACAAAGCATAGCATTCATGATCTTTTATTTTTATTTTTATCGTAGGTTCCCACTCATCATAAGGCTTTCTAGGTATAGAAACTTCCAACTCAAGTTTTTCTTCATAAGATTGCATCAAAGCATCAACTATATGTTTAGTGAAAGCTTTATTTTGACTATAAGCATGCGGAGAATTTAGCACGGATTGCAACAAGGAAATACAATCAATCAAAGAGCAATTATCATAATTGAATCCCTTGAAAACCAAAGTAGTGGGTTCATCACTATGCAAAGTTGTAATCTCTTCGTTCCCACTTTTAACAATTTTAGCATCAAGATTTAAAAACTCCGAATCATTGGGACACCTTAAAGCAGAATCATCTCCAATCCTATTCTCATCAAGATTAATACTAGAAAACAGGGATCTAATAGGAGACACATCAATAACTTTCAGATCTTCATCTTTATTTTCATGATAACTAGAAGAACACGATTAATATAATCTTCTCTTTTAGCACGCATTCTAGCGGTTCTCTCTTTGAATTCATCAATGGAAATTCTCATGACTTTGAGAGACTCATTGATATCATGCTTAGGTGGGATAGATCTAAGTTTCAAAGAATCAACATCAAGAGTAATTCTATCCACATTTCTAGCCAATTCATCAATCTTAAGCAATTTCTCTTCAAGCATAGCATTGAAATTCTTTTGCGAGATCATAAACTCTTTAACACTAGTTTCAAAATCAGAAGGCATCTTTCCATAAGAGTTGTTGTAGGAATTACCATAATTATTAGAGGAATTACTAGGGAAATGCCTAGGATTAAAATTACCTCTATAAGCATTGTTACCAAAATTATTCCTACCAACGAAATTCACATCCAAAGATTCATTGTTATTCTCAATCAAAGTGGACAAAGGCATATCATTAGGATCAGAAGAAGCACTCTTAGCAGCAAACAATTTCATAAGTTCATCCATCTTTCCACTCAAAACACAAATTTCTTCGATAGCATGCACTTTTTTACTAGTATATCTTTCGGTGTGCCATTGAGAATAATTAACCATAATATTATCTAGGAGTTTGGTAGCTTCTCCTAAGATGGTTTCCATGAAAGTGCCTCCGTCGGCCGAATCTAAAAGATTTCTAGAAGCAAAATTCAAGCCAGCATAAAAGTTCTGAATAATCATCCATAGATTCAAACCATGTGTAGGACAATTATGTATCATCAATTTCATTTTCTCCCAAGCGTGTGCAACATGCTCATGATCTAGTTGCTTAAAATTCATAATATCGTTTCTAAGATAGATGATCTTAGCAGGAGGGAAATACTTAGAGATAAAAGCATCTTTGCACTTATTCCACAAATCAATACTATTTCTAGGCAAAGAGGAGAACCAAATTTTAGCACGATCTCTAAGTGAAAACGGAAATAACTTCAATTTAACAATATCGTTATCCGTATCCCTTTTCTTTTGCATATCACGCAAATCAACAAAGTTGTTTAGATGGGTAGCGGCATCTTCACTAGGAAGGCTGGAGAATTGATCTTTCATGACAAGATTCAACAAAGTAGCATTGATCTCACAAGATTCAGCATCGGTAATAGGAGCAATCGGAGTGCTAATAAAGTCATTGTTGTTGGTATTGGAGAAGTCACACAATTTGGTATTGTTCTGAGCCATAGTGACAAGCAAGCAATTCAACACACACAAGCGAACAAGAAGCAAGCGAACGATAAACACACGGCGGAAGAAGGGCGAATAAAATGGCAAGGGTGAAATGGGGGAGAGGAAAACGAGAGGCAAATAAATGTAATGCGAAGGATAAGGGTTTGTGATAGGTACTTGGTATGTGACTTTTGCGTAAGCCTCCCCAGCAACGGCGCCAGAAGTTCTTCTTGCTACCTCTTGAGCTTACGTTGTATTCCCTCGAAGAGGAAAGGGAGATGCAGCACAATAGCGTAAGTATTTCCCTCAGTGTTTTAGAACCAAGGTATCAATCCAGTAGGAGACCACGCGCGAGTCCCTCGCACCTGCACAAACAAATAAGAACTTCGCAACCAATGCGATAAGGGGTTGTCAATCCCTTTACGGTTACTTACGAGAGTGAGATCTGATAGAGATGATGGTTTATATTTTTGGTATTTTTGGTTTAATAAAACAGCAAATAAAAGCGGTAAAGTAAATTAGATGTAGATTGATATGTTGAGAATAGATCCGGGGGCCATAGTTTTCTCTAGTGGCTTCTCTCATGATAGCGATATTCTACGGCGGGTAAACAAATTACTGTCGAGCAATTGATAGAAAAGCGAATAATTATGAGACTATCTAGGCATGATCATTGTATATAGGCATCATGTCCGAGACAAGTAGACCGACTCCTGCCTGCATCTACTACTATTACTCCACACATCGACCGCTATCCAGCATGCACTAGTGTATTGAGTTCAGAAGAACAGAGTAAGAACTTAAGAAAGATGACATGATGTAGAGGGATAAACTCAAGCAATATGATGAAAACCCCATCTTATTATCCTTGATGGCAACAATACAATACGTGCCTTGATGCCCCTACTGTCACTAGGAAATGACACCGCAAGATTGAACCCAAAGCCAAGCACTTCTCCCATTGCAAAAACTATAGATCTAGTAGGCCAAGCCAAACCAATAATTCGAAAATACTTGCAAGGATATTATGAGCACACATAAAAAGTTCAGAGAAGAACAAAATATCTTTCATAGATAACCTTGATCATCAACTCACAACTCATCGGATCTCGACAAACACACCGCAAAAAGAGATTACATCGAATAGATCTCCTCGAAGACCGAGGAGAACTTTGTATTGAGATCCAGAGAGAGAGAGAGAAAAAACCATCTAGATACCAGCTGTGGACCCGAAGGTCTGTGGTAAACTACTCACAACTCATGGTGAGGGCGATGATGATGATGATGAAGGCCTCTGTGATGGATCCCCCTCCCGGAACAGGCTCCAAGATGGGATCTCCACGGGAACAGAAGCTACGGCGGTGGAATTAGGGTTTTCTCTCTGCGTATGGAGTTTCTGGGGTCCGTGGGTATATATAGGAAGAAGGAGGGCACCGGGGGCCACGCGGGGCAGCCTCGAGGTAGGGGGCGCGCCCTGGGAAGGGGGCGCGCCCCCCACCCTCCAGGGAAGCCCTTCTGTCCCCTGACTTGGCCCTGAAGTTTCCCGTGCGTGATTTTCTCCAAAAATATCTCTCGCGAAGGTTTCATTCCATTTGGACTCCGTTTGATATTCTTTTTCTGCAAAACCCTAAAATAGGCAAAAAAACAGCAATCTGGACTCGGCCTTTGGGTTAGTAGGTTAGTCCCAAAAATGATATAAAAGTGAATGATAAAGCCCATTAAACATCCAGGACTTCATAAATAATAGCATGGAACAATAAAAAATTATAGATACGTTGGAGACGTATCAGGAACCTTTTCGCCATTGGCAATGCCCTTGTTCTGTTTCGAGTCCACTCAATAGTTCAAGCGGTCGCGCTGAGAACGGCAAGGTGACTTCCCCGGTAGCAAGCACCCCCGGCAGGCTGCTAAGGATCCGTTCCTCAAAGCGCCGCGACACGGGTTTATGCATCGGCAAGCCTATCCAACTAAGCGTAAGGTGCGTACATACAAAGAAAGATCAAACAGAAAGATAACATGCACTGTTTCAAAATACTGCAAAGTTATATTACATCAGCGGTTGCCGTGTTTCTAACTTAAGATAAATTTGTCTTCGGCATGAACTCGCAGCGGCAATTAAAAGCGGGGTGGCTAGTCCCGGCGCTGGCCTTCCAACCTCTTGAATCCGTGAACGCAGACGATGATGTGCTTGATACGTTCATCGAGTGCCGTGAGGTCCACATCCTCCGGCAAGCTCTCAAGAGCGTTGGCGAAGTCGACGCTGGGATTCCAGAACGTCACCTTGGTGAGTACCTCGGTCAGGGCGCCCCGGCAAAGCTTCGGAGCCTCATTGGCCACATAAGTTGCTCGATTGGAGCGGAGCTGCTCCATGGCCTCAAGGACGCGCCCAAAGAACAAGGTCAGCCTAGCGCGGGTGCTTATGGTCGCCTCCTGGGAGTACTCGAAGTCCGACATACCCATGATGGATAGCTGTGTGTTGAGCCTCTCTGCAATGTCAATAAGGCCGTTGGTCCAGAGTTGTAACCTATCCACATAGTCCTTGAAGGCAGCGGCATCACCGTACCGCAGCTGCCTCTTGCCCTCGAGGGCCTTGTTCAGGGTCTCCTCATGGGCCCTGACCTCTGAAAGCGTCCCTTCCAAGGTGTCCAACTCCAGCTTCCAGGGCCAGAGCATCAAGGGCATCTTTGTGTTTCTGCTCCAGCTCCTGGGTCCTCAATGCAATGAGCTTCTCGATCTCCTCGTCCTTCCCCGGAGCGCGGCGGCGAGCGCCTGTTCACGAGCAACAAGGTCCTCCTCTTGGGTGTCTAGAAGAACTTGTTGCTGCCTCCTGGCAGCTTCGTCCTTGGCGGCCTCCTCGGCAGTAGCCTTGCCGGTGTCCCCAGCATGCTCCTTGGCGGCCTCCTCGACAGAAGCCTTGCCGGTGTCCCCGGCAGGCCCCTTGGCGGCCTCCTCGGCAGCAGCCTTGCCGGCCTCCCCGGCAGGCACCTCGCCGGTCTCCTCGGTAGGCCCCTTGATGGTCTCCTCGCTGGCAAACGTGGCAGCTTCCCCAGCCGCGATCTTGGTGGCCTCAGCCTCGACATCCTTGGCGACCTCCTCGATGACAGCATTGACGTCCACTTGGTCTGTCGAGGGAGATCCTGGAAACTAGAAAGGAGGATGAAGTGAGGCCAAGATCAAAAGTTTAGAACAAAGAAAAGAAAGAACATCACATGGCAGAGATAGTGGGGGACGGGAAGCAGTCAACTTACCCGTGCCGGGCCGAGGAGAAGTGGTTCCCTCCCCGCCAATGTTTGTTGCTAGGACGGAGCCACCAGTGCCTGTGCTTGCCCCCTCTTCCTCCATGTGCCTGGGCTCGGTGGTAGATACCCATGCCGGTGATGGCCCTCTGGGTGGCGTGATTGACGGGGACGGCGTGTCAGGGGCAGCCCTCAGCGGCTATTGTTGCCGCTCTCCTCCTGTGAACCCGGCAAGGTCAGCACCAAGGCTACACACCCCGACGCCCGTCGATGAGGAGTGAAGAATGGACTCACACTGGGGGCTGGAGTGGGGGCTGCGCCAAGGGCTGTTGTCCGGGCTGATCACCACCAATGCTGGCGTACGCGGGGCACTCACCGGGGGCTCGTCGCCCATCGAGGCTTTGGCCCTCTTCACCGCCCTCTGAGCCAGCGTCTCCATATCACTGCAAAGATAGAATCAAGTCAGGGAAAGACGGTGTAGGTGGAGGGTCAGGAGATTATAAGGGCAAAGTGCTTACTCGTCGTCCTCCTCCTCCTTTGGCATCCTCTTCCTCTTGAGGCTAAAGGACCCGAGATCGTAATTGGCCTCCGGGGCGGCGTCGAAAAGTGGAGGAGAAGGGGATGGATACATGGGACGCTTGGACGAGGATGAGGCGGTGGATGCGGCCTTCTTCGCTGCCGCATCCCTCGTCTGGCGCACGGGCGGCACTTGGGCCTGCTGCTGGTGCGTGGTCTTGCCAGGCCGGGCTTGCTCGCCGGAGCCAGCCCGCCGCAGGACGTGTTTCTTCCCTAGGGCCCGGGAGTCTTCCGCATCGGTCTCATCCTCGTCCGACTCCTCGACCGCTTCCTCAACAAGGGGAACCCCGGCGTCGGCGCTGCTGGGCTGCCCGGCGGACTCTTTCTCTTCTGCGGCCACGTCGGCCTCGTCCCCCACGGTGCTGAGGCTGCCGGCCTCCGTGGCAAGTGCTGCCTCCTCTGCCCTGGCGGCGATATACCCAAACTCTTCCTCGGTGGTGGGGCGGATGAGCTGCGGCTCGTAACGGACATACCTCTCTGACAAGTTGTCAAAGAATTCATACGCCAGCTCCGCTTTTGGCCCGGCCCAGGTCGGATCGAGGCTGCGCGCGTCGAAAGCCGACATCATGGCAATGTGATGGCGGTTAAACAAGAATTTTTGCTCAACAGGACCATCCCCGCTGGCAACCCGAACAGGTTGTCAGGCTTGGCGGCCCTGGTGGCCTTGCCGCCCTTCTCGGCCTTGCCAGTCCTCTCGACCCTGCCAACCTCATCGACCTTGAGCTGGAAGAGCCTCTGACAAAGATGAGCATGCTACAACACCTTGAAGTTCTGGTTCAAGCCAAGGCGGAGCCTCATGATGTCGGCCGCATTCCTAAAATCCCAGGCTGGCCTCCCCTTATTGTGCAATGGGGCAATTCGGCGGTGGATGAAGTCGGCCCCAGTCATTTCGAGGGTGAGCCCGGCCGACGCGAGGCGATGGATCCTGGTGGTGGCAATCATGAGCTTCTCGTCGTCGGCGTCGAGCTCGCCCTAGTCCTTGCTGCGAACCGGCAGCATCTGACGGACCCGGTAGAACTCCAGAGGATCCGTCTCTTCGATCCAGCACCACCGGCTTCGCCACTCCTCCCACCTCTCCTTCAGGGCTCCCTCCGAGTACGTGCCCTTGATCTGCTGTCCCGAGATCCAAGCAATGCAACCAGAAATAGCACCCCCTGGCTGCATGGGAGGAGTGAAGTAATGGCAAAAGAGCGTCGTGCTGGGGAGCACTCCAGCAAAGCCCTCGCAAAGATGGGCAAAGAAGGCCATGCACCCCATGGCATTCGGCGTAAGGTCCAGAAGTGTAGGATCGAAAGTATGTCTAGAGGGGGGGTGATTAAACTACTTGACCAAATAAAAACCTAGCCTTTTCCCAATTTTAAGTTCTTGCAGATTTTAGCAATTATGCACAAGTCAAGCAACCAACCTACACATGCAATTCTAAGAGTATAGCAGCGGAATGTAAAGCAATTGCATATGAAGGTAAAGGGAGGAGTTTGAGGGAGCAAACGCAATGTAGACACGGAGATTTTTTATCCATGGTTCCAATAGGTGGTGCTATCATACATTCACGTTGATCGAGAATTCAACCCACGAAGGGTAATTGTTGCATGAGTCCATGGAGGGCTCCACCCACGAAGGGTCCATGAAGAAGCAACCTTGTCTTCCCACCATGGCCATCGCCCACGAAGGACTTGCCTCACTAGGGTAGATCTTCACGAAGTAGGCGATCTCCTTGCGCATACAAACTCCTTGGTTCAACTCCACAATCTTGATGAAGGCTCCCAAGTGACACCTAACCAATCTAGGAGACACCAATCTCCAAAAGGTAATAGACGGTGTGTTGATGATGAACTCTTCGCTCTTGTGCTTCGAATGATAGTCTCCCCAATACTCAACTCTCTTTTATAGGATTGGATTTGGTGGAAAGATAATTTTAGTGGAAAGCGACTTGGAGAAGGCTAGAGATCAACATTTATGTGGTTGGAATGGAATATCTTGACCTCAACACAAGTGTAGGTGGTTCTCTCTTAGAAAATGTATGTTGGAAGTGTAGGCATGTTCTGATGGCTTTCCTCCACGAATGAAGAGTGGGTGGAGGGGTATATATAGCCTCCACACAAAATCTAACCGTTACACACAATTTACCAAACTCGATGGGACCGAATTAGAGAACTCGGTCAGACCGATTTAGTTCATAATGTGACCATTAGGCATTTCGGTGGGACCGATATGATCATCTCGGTAGGACCGATTTCATTAGGGTTAGGGCATAACGTAATATCGATGAGACCGATTACACAAACTCGGTAGGACCGATTTTGGTAGTAAGCTAACCAGAGAGTTAGTCAGCGAAACTCAGTGGGACCAATTCGCTCGTTTCGGTTGGACCGAAACATTACGAAGGGGAAACAGAGAGTTTGCATTGCGAACTCGGTGGGACCGATCGCTCATCTCGGTTAGACCGAAACGTTACGAAGGGAAACAGAGAGTTTTCAATCCCATCTCGGGGAGACCGAGATCCCTATCGGTGAGACTGAAGTGATTAGGGTTTGTGGTAGTGGCTATGTCAAGAGAACTCGGTGGCGCCGGATAGAAGGTTTCGGTGGGGCCAAGTTTGACTTTTGGTTTGGGACATATGTGGATGTGAGAAAGTGGTCGAGGGTTTTGGGGCATATCACTAAGCATTTTGAGCAAGAAACCCATTAAGCAACACCTCATCCTCTTTTAATAGTATTGGCTTTCCTATGGACTCAATGTGACCTTGGATCACTAAAATATAAAATGTAGAGTCTTGAGCTTGAGCTAATATCTGTCCTTAGCATTTTGAGGGGTCCACATTTCTAATCCATGCCATGCCAATCATTGAACTTTCCTGAAATAATTATCTTGAGATAGCATTAGTTCAATGAGCTATATGTTGTTAGTAATTACCAAAACCACCTATGGATAGTTGCACTTTCAATCTCCCCCTTTTTGGTAATTGATGACAACATATAGATCAAAGCTTCGACAAATGATAATAAGATTGAAATACATCGTCGCTTTGAGAAGTATGTGATAAGCAAGAGCTCCCCCTAAATTTGTGTATTATTTAAAATTTTCTTTTGAATGCAAATACACAATCGATTAGGATCATGGGTTACTCTTCCATGCCACATACATCTTGGTGGAGCGCTCAAAATGATATAAACTAAAAGCATGCACTCATCACCAAGCAAAGTGAATGATCATATAGGGATATAAAAGATAATATCATTCAAGCAAGCATTAAAGTAGCATATGATCAATCACATGATCAAACAAGTATCTCACACAAGGACATTAAGTATAAACCAAGCGCACAATAAAGTTCAACCAAAAATAAGAGAGACAAAGAAGCAAAACACTCTCTCTCGAAGCCTATATATGATCTATACATATTTCTCCCCCTTTGGCAACAAGTTACCAAAAAGTTCAAATATGCATAGTGATATGCGTCTCTCGGGCTTGGTCTTCAAGAGGTGGTGTAGAGAGAACTCCAAGGACGAAGGCATCAGTTGATGTAGTTGGAGCTGGTGGAGTGGCTGCTGGAGGTGGTACTGAAGCTGTGGCTGCTGGTGCTGATGATGTTGCTCTTGTATCAGGTACAAGCACTGCAGCAGACCTCTGTCCTCTAGGCACTCGCTGAAATGCATCAGTAGTTGCCTTCCCTTTTCTCTCTTCTGCTTCCTCCTGGAGCTGCTCAACTGCTGCTTGTATCTCAGTAACCTTCAGATCAAGATCATAAAATTTGGTTTTTATGATCCTCTCCAAGCTCTCCTGGTTTGGAGTCAGGGTGGCCAAGCCCTTCTCAATCCTCAAAGTTGCTTGAATCAGATATGCCATTTGATTGTGTTTAGATTTGAGGGACACTTGAGATGCCTCTTCAACACTTGGCATCTTTGCTGCTTTTTCAGCTATAGCTTTCTCTCTCTTTTCATGTGCTTGCACATATGTGGGATCTTCTTCATCCATGACAACTGTGTTGTCCTCAAATTCAGGCAATAAGGGAAGATGTTCCTTTTCCAATAAGTATGTGCATGTGCCCATCTTGGAGTTCACGAGCTCCTGAATGTGTGGAGCATACCCACGTGATCTTTTCTGGTCTGCAGCTGTCCTCTTGATTGTTTCAACAATCAGGCTCATGACCTTGAACTTTTGAGGGACATAAAAAATGTGCAGCAAGTTGATTGAGTGTCCTCTGATCATCTTATGATCTCCATATTTGGGCAACAATGTATGCCTCAATATAGTGTTGATTGTAGCTAGACCAGACAACAAGTAATGAACAGATCCAAGCTTGTGTGTTTCCAATGCTTTGTCTGGGATCACTTTGTACATGTTGGCCATAGAGTTGTGGTCTTTCTTCTTCTTGGCATAGATATCCAAGTCATCCTCATGCTCTTCAGGGGCTTTTATCAACTTGGCCCACTCATCAACAGTTGAGTGGTACCTTGTACCTTCAGACATCCATACAATTCTACCATCTGGATAGAAATGAGATGTGGAGTAGAATTGCATGATGAGTTCATCATTCCATTTTGTCAGCTTCTGACCCACAAACTTGTCAACACCACATGATTTGAAACTTTCATGCACACTTGGAAAGTGATCTTAATTTTCCTTGATGTATTCCCAATCAACCCATCTCATGTCACATACCATTGGCTTCTTGTCAAGCAGAATGGTCTCATAGAAATCATGCTGCTCTCTGGTGTGGAACCTATAATCCACAACATCCCTTCTCCTCACAGCATATGGATCAGATTGTCTCCATCTTCTGAGACCTGCATCCTTCCTCAACTTCATGTCCTCAGCAACAATATGATTACCATCATGATCAGGGATCTTGGGCTTGAGCTTCCTAAGCACTTGGACTTCATCATCTTCTTCAATTTCAGGCACTGAGGCCTTGTTCTTTTCTGCAGCTGGAATGTTCCTTGTGCTTCTCTTGGGTGCAGATTTGGTGGCTTGAGCAGCAGCTTTGGGGGTAGTCTTGGGCTTTGAAGGAGCAGCCCCTGACTTAATGGCATTCCTCATCGGCTTCTGAGATTTAGGTGCTGGTGCTGCATCCTCTTCTTCTTCTACTGCTTCATCGTCATCATCTCTCATAGATGGCTTACCAATCACTCTGGCTGTGGTCTTTCTAGCTCTCTTCTTTGTTCCTGTTGGCTCATCATCTCTGGTTTCAAGAGTGAACACCATTGTTTCTTGAGTTGATGCTCTGGCCTTTGACATTGCAGCTCTTTTGGCAGGGGCCTTATTGTTCAAACCTGGCTTGACAGCCCTAGTTGATTCTTTCACAGCTTGCTTATTTGAAGTGACCTCATCAGCCACAAAATCCTTATCCTCACTGTCAGAAGTTTTCTTCTTCCTTGTCTTGGTAGCAGCCTTTGGAAGATTACTTGGAGTGCTCCTGCTACTCTCATAGTAGCTAGACTTATTGGGACTAGAGCCCTCACTCAATTGTGCTTGCTCCTCTGATGGGTTCTGGCTGTCACTTTGATCAGACATCTTGGCAATTACACTGACAGCAAACCCTTTGAACAGATGTAGATGAGGTAGAGTGGATAAGCATCACAAAGTGCAGAGGTTTTGCAAAACAGATGACTCGAAAACTTAGTTTTAGTTCTCCATAGAAAGCATTTCGGAGATACCAATTTGTTAAACTCGGTGATACCGAAGCAACTTTAGAACCTAAACTAGTGAACTCGGTCAGACCGAGTCACAGTTCGGTGGCACCAAGATTGCTAGGGTTTCACACAGAGTCGGACTCGGTCACACCGATTTGCAGTTTTCCGTCAGACCGAAAATCGCATGTGCAATGGCCTAAGCCAAATCGGTGAGACCGATTTCTACAACTCGGCCGGTCCGAGATGAGTATGGCGGAGACCTAACCCTAAATTTTCAGATCAAATCTAATCTAAGGGTTTTTTTTTGTGGATAGATAGTGTGCATCAAAGTTAAAGGAATAGCACATAGAGTCGAAGCTATACCCTAGTTCGGCGGGAGTTCCCTACGGCGACAACGGCGAAGCAGATTTCCGTTGACGGCGATGGAAACCAGTGGCGGGAGGTCGCTGGCGGCGAGGAGACGATCCGGAGACCCGAGGAGGCAGAGCAGGACACACGCGCGGGCTGAGGAGTTTGTAGAAATTTCCAAAATCTCACCCTTGGTATATATATCCCGACCCTGTCGGTGTGACCGAGTGGAACGACTCAGTGGCACCGAGATGTAGAATCGCAAGCGGTTACTGCAACTCGGTGTGACCAAAAAGTTCAAATTGATTGCACCAAGATTGAAAACCTAGATCAACTTAGTGAACTTGGTGTGACCGAAGTGGATGACTCGGTCATACCGAAATGCACAAAGAGGATTTGGAAGTTCAAGTCTATGACGAATCGGGGACTCCGAGTGCTCCTCACACAGAGTGGTTTGAATCTGACTTGATCAAACTTTGTGATGTAGCATGAATAGAGTTTGAGACGAAAAAAGCATAGACAGCTGGAGGGAGTTCTTAGGCATTCTTGTCCATCCATTTGGCAAAAGAGAAAGAGCCAAACAATCAAAGCAACAAATGGATGTCCTCGAATGAGTAAAACATGCATCCAACATGCTCACACAATAAGATGGCAAATGAAATATTTGACAAAGCATGCACAATCACTCTAGCATTTATCAAGCAATTTGGCGATGACTAGGTCATCTATATATGAGTATATTGACTTAGGAGTCAAATGAGAACATTTGATCATAGGTCATACTCGTCGTTTAAGCACAAGTGGGGTTACCACTTTTACATAAAGCATTGTTGTGTTCACATCATTAGAGTTGCTTTAGCTCAATTGATTAGAGTAAAAATCTCCCCCTAGATGTGATATCCCCCCTAAGAGGGATGAACTAACCTTGGGTTTTGTCGATGATGACTTCATGTAGGTTTTGAAGATCTAGATGCTCAATGTTGATGTAGATCATTTGGAGCAATCCATTGGAGTGAGTCACACTTTCAATACCTACACGGGTTAGTCCCACAAGGAACAAACAAGGATATCCATAGACATAGAGTGATGTTCACATGAGATGATGTCCATGAAAGCACTTGGTTACCTTGTCCCTTTTCTTACCAACAAGAGGGTTTGTGACTCCTTGAACTAGTGCAAGATATGGAAGTTGTTTGCACTTGTCCTCACCAAAATGATATGAGTGAAGTATGTTGGCGAAGTCACCCTCAAGAACTCTCTAGTTCTTCTACTTCGGGATCCACACGATCTTGATGGGAATCCTTGGAGTTGTAGTCGTACTTGATGAAGTAGAACTCGATATAGTTTTGGGAACCCACTTGACCAAGGCCTTGGGAGCTTCTTCAAATGCATCAATCTCCTCTTGAAGCTTGTCCTTGCCCTTTTGCTTGTGGTCTAGTGGTGGAAGATCATCTAGAGCTTGTGTTCCTTGGAAAGAAGTAGGATCATACTTCTCTTGTTTAGGAACAAACTTCATCTTGGGGTATTGATCTTCTTCCCACTCAACTCCATTGGCATTGAACTTTCGTTCAAAACCAACACCTTGATTCTTCCGGTGTCTTCCTTGCTTTCGTACAATCCCCTCAAATTGCTTACTTCCGGCAAGGCTCTTGTAAAAACCTTTCTCTCTAATTCCCTTCAATAGGCTATTTTCTTGCTCAAGTGTAACTTGGCTAAGAGAATCATTAGTGGAATCAAGAGTACTACTAGAAGCAACAATATTTGATTTAGCATGATTATTGTCACTACTAGATGAAGAATCTTTCATGTTCTTGTTGCTAGATTTAACTTGTGGCATGTAAGTAGACAAGAGTAAATGTTTGTCAATGTAAGAAGAAATTTTCTTGCAAAGATCATCATTGATTGCTTTTAAGAACTCATGCTCTTGCTCAAGGTTGAGATTTTCAAAGCGTAACTTCTCATGAGTCTTTAAAAGTTCTCGATGATTTTCCAAGGTAGTTTCATGAGATAACTTAAGAGTGTTTAGTTCTTTAGTTAGACGCTCAATCTCCTTCTTATCATCGTCATTCGTTTTATCTTGATTAGCATGATTAATAGCAAGTTCATCATCGTTTTCATAACTAGAGTTGTCAACAAGTAAATCATCATCTCCTAGCAAATCATCTTCATCGCTATTGAAATCAACATACTCGGGGTGCGATAACTTTGGGCCTTTAGCCATGAAGCATCTTCCAATTCCTTCATTTGGTGAGTCAAATATGTCGTAGGAGTTGGTTGACACAAGTGCTAGACCGGCAACACCTTCATCTTGAGTATATTCGGAGTCGGAGTGATAAGTTCTTTCGGAGTGATGGTCGGAGTCGGAGCCAGATACCCATTCACCGATGTGAGCTTGATGTCTTCATTTTGTGTAGCTCTTTGATGACTTTCCTTTCCGAATCCTTGCTTCTCCGAGAGGGTCTTCGTTCATAACGATCATATCTACTCCTTCTCTCTCTTGGTGGTGATTCTTCTCTCCTACTCCTTATTTTGGGAGAATCTTCTCTTCTTTTGTAGGGAGCCATACACTCATTGGAGTAGTGTCCGGGTCTTCCAGAATTGTAGCAATTTCGTTCATGACTAGAAGTTCGTTTGTCATTGTAGGACCTTGACTTGGAACTTCTCTCCTTGCTTCTACTCTTGTAGAACTTGTTGAAGTTCTTCACCATTAAGATCAATTCTTCATTGAAGGTTTGTTTCTCACTTGATGATATGGGAGCGTCACATGAGGCTTTGTAAGCACCACTTGACTTGTTGTGGAGCTCTTCCTTATCCTTAAGTGACATCTCATGAGCAACAATTCTTCCAATGACTTCCGTAGGCTTGAGATCTTTGTAATTGGGCATCATTTGGATCAATGCGCACACGGTATCATACTTTCCATCCAAGGCTCTTAGGATCTTCTTGATGATGAATCTGTCGGTCATCTCCTCACTTCCTAAGCCGGCAATCTCATTTGTGATGAGAGAAAGCCTAGAGTACATTTCAGCAACACCTTCACCATCCCTCGTTTTGAACTTCTCAAGCTGACTTTGAAGCACATCGATTTCGGATTCCTTGACAGAGTCAGTAACCTCATGCATATCAATCAAAGTATCCCAAATTTCCTTTGCATTCTCAAGATGGTTGGTTTTGTTGAATTCTTCAGGGCACAATCCATTGAAGAGGATATCACAAGCTTGAGCATTGTATTGCAGCATCTTCAACTCTTTCGCGGTAGCTTCACGGTTTGGTTCTCTCCCATCAAAGAATTCACCTTGCAAGCCAACACACACAATAGCCCAAACGGCGGGGTTATGTCCAAGAATATGAATTTTCATTGTATGCTTCCAACTAGCAAAATTAGTACCATCAAAGTAAGGACCTCTACGGTGGTAATTTCCCTCGCTAGACGCCATACTCTCCTAGGTTGTGAAACCAAGGCTATGATCACCAAAAGCTATGGAAATCAAGGCAAATGGAGACCTTAGCTCTGATACCAGTTATAGGATCGAAAGTATGTCTAGAGGGGGGTGATTAGACTACTTGACCAAATAAAAACCTAGCCTTTTCCCATTTTTAAGTCTTGGCATATTTTAGCAATTATGCACAAGTAAAGCAATCAACCTACACATGCAATTCTAAGAGTATAGCAGCAGAATGTAAAGCAATTGCATATGAAGGTAAAGGGAGGAGTTTTAGGGAGCAAACGCAATGTAGACACGGAGATTTTTTATCCGTGGTTCTGATAGGTGGTGCTATCGTACATCCACGTTGATGGAGACTTCAACCCATGAAGGGTAATGGTTGCGCGAGTCCACGGAGGGCTCCACCCACGAAGGGTCCACGAAGAAGTAACCTTGTCTACCCCACCATGGCCATCGCCCGTGAAGGACTTGCCTCACTAGGGTAGATCTTCACGAAGTATGCGATCTCCTTGCCCGTACAAACACCTTGGTTTAACTCCACAATATTGACGAAGGCTCCCAAGTGACACCTAACCAATCTAGGAGACACCACTCTCCAAAAGGTAATAGACGGTGTGTTGATGATGAACTTACTCATGTGCTTCAAATGATAGTCTCCCCAACACTCAACTCTCTTTCATAGGACTGGATTTTGGTGGAAAGATGATTTGAGTGGAAAGCGACTTGGAGAAGGCTAGAGATCAAGATTTATGTGGTTGGAATGGAATATCTTGATCTCAACACAAGTGTAGGTGGTTCTCTCTCAAAAAATGTATGTTGGAAGTGTAGCCATGTTCTGATGGCTTTCCTCCACGAATGAAGAATGGGTGGAGGGGTATATATAGCCTTCACACAAAATCTAACCGTTACACACAATTTACCAAACTCGATGGGACCGAATCAGAGAACTCGGTCAGACCGATTTAGTTCATAATGTGACCGTTAGGCATTTCGGTGGGACCAATATGATCAACTCGGTAGGAATGATTTCATTAGGGTTAGGGCATAACGTAATCTCGGTGAGACCGATTACACAAACTCGGCAGGACCGATTTTGGTAATAAGCTAACTAGAGAGTTGGTCCGGGAAACTCGGTTGGACCGATTCGCTCATTTCGGTTTGACCAAAACATTAGGAAGGGGAAACAGAGAGTTTGCATTGCGAACTCGGTGGGACCGATCGCTCATCTCAGTTAGATTGAAACGTTATGAAGGGAAATAGAGAGTTTGCAATCCCATCTCGGTGAGACCGAGATCCCTATCGGTGAGACCGATGTGATTAGGTTTTGTGGCAGTGGCTATGTCAAGAGAACTCGGTGGCGCCGGATAGAAGGTTTTGGTGGGGCCAAGTTTGACTTTTGGTTTGGGACATGTGTGGATGTGAGAAAGTGGTTGAGGGTTTTGGAGCATATCACTAAGCATTTTGAGACAGAAGCCCATTAAGCAACACCTCATCCCCTTTTAATAGTATTTGGCTTTCCTATGGACTCAATGTGATCTTGGTTCACTAAAATAGAAAATGTAGAGTCTTGAGCTTGAGCCAATATGTGTCCTTAGCATTTTGAGGGGTCCACATTTCTAATCCATGCCATGCCAATCATTGAACTTTCCGGAAATATTTATCTTGAGATAGCATTAGTTCAATGAGCTATATGTTGTTAGTAATGACCAAAACCACCTAGGGATAGTTGCACTTTCAAGATGGCGGAAACGGTATGTGTGCATGACATCACTTAAGAAATCTGAGAAAGAGGGGCAGAGCCCGTAGGAGAAGTAATCGACGAAGAAAGGGTATCGATTTGGACCACCCTTGGCGAAGAAGAAGGCAGGGACGACACACATGGTGGGATGCCCCATCGTCTCCCTCCCCCACAAGCACTTGAACTTGTCCCTGAGGGTAAGCACGTCGACCGTCAGGGCGAAGAGGGCAAACTGCGTCCGCAGCTCCACCAACTCGCTCTTCGGCGCCTCCTTCCTCCCGGCACCCTTAGCCGCTCCCTTGCCCGTGCCTGCCTTGGGCACCATAACGGCTGAGAGGGGCGAGGGATCAAGGGCAATGGGGGTGCAACGGCTACGAGCGGAAGCGAAAACTCCGGTCTGCACTTGAAGAAGAAGAGGGGAATGGCGGTTCCGAGATTCGAAACGGCGCAGAGGGTAAATGAGCAGCGCTCCAGCGGCTTCCTCCTTTTTATGGGGAAGGCTCAGGCCGCCTCTTTACTATTCACCATGACGTGACGCAAGCATGCTGCAACCGCTCCACGCATGACTCTCACGTCACGCACCCAATGCGGGTCATGGGGAAGCGCAACTGGCGAAGAAATCACCACGGCTAGAACTCTGCCACGCGTACCCGCGCACTGTTCTGGGTCTGGCCCAACAATGCTCCGCCCTTATGTCTGGCCCGGGCCCGGGGGCTCCTGTGGGTGTACAAAAGTTGGGGCCTTTTTTGTACCCCTTTAGTTGTGCACGGGCAGTTTTAGCCACACCTGCGGCCACGCTTTGTGGAGCAGAGGAAGGAAAGCACGAGACTGCCAAGGCAAAACTCAAGCCAGAGGCATGAAGAACATAGGGGCAAGGTGGACTCCCCCGGCAACACCCTTGCCGGGGCGGCCTACATAGCCCCGGCAAGAGTCTTGCCGGGGCAACTTGCCCAACACCAGCAAGGCCGCCACCCTTGGGCCTGGGAGCTCTGACACCATCGACAACGTCAAGACCAAGATTCAGGGGCACCTGCGTGGTGGCATGCAGGTCTTTATGAAGACCAAAGGCCTGCAAATCTAGATGAGAAGACGAAGACCCCCGGCAAGATCCTTGCCGGGGATAGCCACGAGACCTCGGCAAGACCCTTGCCGGGCGCGTCCACGGGGCCATAGCTAGGCCCCCATCCGCCAAGATTTCGCTGGCCCGCGGCCACTCCTACGCGGCAACCAACCTGCCAATTGGACAAGCGCCTGTGTGGCAGCATGTAGCCTCTATGCCAACTGGTCAAGCACCTGCGTGGTGGCATGCAGATCTTCGTGAAGACCGTGCCACCGCACCAGCATAGCGACCAGCCAGCCAGCGTGGCGCTGCATGCCCCGTCAGCTTGGACGCGCGTCAGAACGAGGCAAGGCGGCGACGGGCAGGACAAGCTCTGTTGCCGTCCCCAATAAAGCTAGAGGACACATAGGCGTCGCATTAAATGCGTTTCTCCTATGATATCAAGAGATAAACGTGTACACTGTAGATACTTTCCACCTCCTGTGTGCCACGGTGGCAACCCCTTTGCCATATAAAAGGAGGCCCGAGGCGTATTTTGGGAGGATTCAGACTTTTTGGACAAGGCACGCATAGTAGCCAGTTCAAGAGCTCAAGAACACAAGATAAACACAGACAAGCAGGACTAGGGTTTTACGCATCATTTGCGGCCCGAACCTGGGTAAAAATTCCCCACGCGTTGATCGACTAGACCTACTCTTTGCACAGCACTACGCCCCGCCAACCGTAGTAGGGATCCCCGGGATCCCTTAGGTGTCATTTCCCCGACACAACGAACAATCATGTCTTTCAAAATATCAAGGCTAAAGAACGCTATCCCTACATAATCTATAGTCTTGTCATGTTCCGTCTTCTTAACACAAAGTATAAATCATGCACTACCCCGGTGTCAGTCAAGCAATTGGTTCATACTTTTTAACGCGCTTTAGCATTTTCAACTCTCACGCAATACATGAGCGCAAGCCTTGGATATAGCACTATGGGTGGAATACAATGCGGTGGTAGAAATTAATATGGAGAAGACAAAAAGGAAGATAGTCTCACATCAAAGCGGCTAATCAACAAGCTATGGAGATGCCAATTAATTGATATCAATGCGAGGAGTATGGATTGCCATGCAACAGATGCACTAAAAGCTATAAGTGTATGAAAGCTCAAATAGAAAAGTAAGTGGGTGTGCATCCAACTTGCTTGCTTGAAGACCTCGGGCATTTGAGGAAGTCGTGTCCATCATCGGAATATACAAGCCAAGTTCTATAATGAAACATTCCCACTAGTATATGAAAGTAAAAGCTCAGGCGACTCTCTATGTGAAAAACATGGTGCTACTTTGAAGCACAGATGTGGTAAAGGATAATTGCAATCACTACAAAAAAGACACATGCATGACATTTTGGACCGAATGGAAAAATATTATGTCATGCTTATGACACTTCTATGACGATAATTGTGAGAAAAACACATATCATCATAGATGTGGTGGACTCCTAGTTCTATGACAAAACAATCATGATAGAAAATGGGATTTTCATCCTGGGCGGGCTGGGACGCACCTGCATGACATTCTTTGGGACGTCCATGACATAAAAAATCGTGGTAGAAGTGAGGGCGAGGAAATTTTCAGGGAGTCACTGGTACAACGAGGTGTTATTCAAATGGTTTTCAACCCCTTTCCGCGATGGTGTTCTGAACCGTCGCCAAGTGAGTGACTGCGATAGGGGGGTCCTTCCCACACGACCCAGAAACCCTCGGGGATAGGGAGCCTTGATGCATATACAATACTCCATATTCATTCGTGCTTGCATTGCCATCGTAGTCGGTATTCTGTGGTGCTGCATTTACGATGTGCGACCCTTCACAAATAGTTCACGATTATAGAAGTAGAAAATCACACACATTTACTTTTCCTCGACTTTGTGCGGTTCGATGTAAGAGCGCACACAGTTGTCGCTATAAAACTGTATGCGAAGCTTCAATACATCCCACACGATTCATCTGTCGTACCCGCGTCGGATGATCGACCTATCGCATGCCTTCTTCTATGACCAAACATTTGCGATGCGCACAACATCACAAATAGTCCGTAATTGCGAAGCGTGTGTGATAAGGTGACTATCGCAAACATTTAATAAGAAAGAACTGTGTGTGATGATGTTGTTAATCGCACACGTTTTTTCTTGGCTGATCATGTGTGTAGTAGAGATTGATCGCACACGTAGTGGATCCTAGAAACATGTATGATCTCCATGTCTATTGCAGATGTTTCGCTTTCACAAACCATCTGCAGTGTAATCCCTAATTAATCCCTGACTAAAAATCACATGTTTTGAATTTTAAAGTAGGCAATCACTTATATCATATCCAACCATGTTTACTACAAATATAGGTTCAACCACGAATGCATAATTCGATGCATAGGTACATATACTTAAGAACTTCAGAAGCACCAAGTAAAGAATGATGAACCATAGTTGTAGTAAAGACTGTAAAGAGAGAGGCGAAATACATTCTGGTTGCTGCAGAAGGTGAAGCGAAATGTCCATATTGTACCATCCTCCATGCGTAATGCGCTCACGGCTCTAGGCTAACCCCTTGTGATGGTTGCCCATCCATCCTTCACTATCTTCAGTAGGACTTCTCGATGCTCATTGTAGTCTGATGAAGTACTTTAACTTTCATTGCGTGTACGCCAATCATGTACTTTGCGAGGTAATATTGAGTGAACTGCTACGGGAACCACTGCGAACAAAAAAGATTCAGACATTGTTGTCTAACAACTCATTATGGGCAGTAAAAAGAGAAGGTTGCAGAGTTTGTAGTTACCATCCTACAACTCACGGTTGTGTTGGATAGAGCATAAACAAATAATTTGCTTGCCACCATTCGTATCTTTTTGCTAATAATCCTTATCAATTTACTCAATTTATGCTTGGTCATGCATATCTCATTCCCCATACGCAAAAAGGGCTAATGTGTGGATCCTTGCCAAGGGCATATGTACCTACAAGCAACAAGTCAATATTAGAAGCTAACAAGTGCCATGCCTGAATCTATATGCACTACATTATGGAACGACGGAGGGAACACAAGCCGAGGGATGAAACTAACCTCAGCGGAAAATGGTGGCCACTCCTGTTGTTGTCATGCATAATTAGTGGAAAGGCATGATAAGTACAACAACCTTAACATCAAACAAATATAACAAAGGTAAACAACATCATCTCCAAATGATAGCTTGAATGTGTTGGTTTCAGCATGCTGTTAAAGCAGATATAGAATGGAAGGCAATGTTGCCGACAACAGGCTTAACATCCATCAAATATTGCAATTGAAACTCGTATTGTTGAAAATGAATAGAACGTAGGTAATGCTTAAACATCACATTGGATAAATGTGTAAAACTGAAATAAAGGGCATGTGTTAACTACACCAGGCATAACTGGAACCAAATAAAGGCATTGAAAACTGGGTAGAGTCTCACTTCAACCAACCTAACAAGCAAATATAGATAAACATGGCATATGATTGAAAATTGGACAAATGTTCACTTCAACCAACCTAACAAGCAAATACAGATAAACAAGGCATCTGCTTGAAAACTGGACAAATGGTCAGTGTAACCAACCTAACAACCAAATACGGATAAACAAGGCATCTGCTTGATAACTGGAAAAATGCTCACTACAACCAACCTAAGAACCAAATACGTATAAACAAGGCATCTGCTCGATAATTGAAAAAATGCTCACTGCAACCAATCTAATAACCAAATATAGATAAACAAGGCATCTACTCACTATAAACAACTAAATGTAGCCATTCGTGAAATTGAAGTGGACAATTCATACTTAAACATCACATAGTGTGGGGACCCCGACTCATAAGTCGTGATCGCCGAATGCACGTGTACAGTGATCCCAGAGATCAATGTTCACTAAACACACAGAAGCTGAATAACAAGAGTCTTACATCCATACATACTGTATTACACCAGTAGGACCATTATGGTCAAGTCTTGAGAATATCATCGCAATGGAAATCTTCGTTGACAACTTGGACCCATGCCATCTGCCTTAACCCTATAGGCATTCTGACTGGGAAGTGTCCTAGCTCGCACAATCGTCACCAAAGAACTCTTGTTCGTATTCATGTTCTTTCATGCCTAGCCAATAAAATAACCAGTGGCAAGCCAATGAGTACTTTGAATGTACTCGCAAGCAACCCATGTTTTGGAACAAGTATGACAAGGCATGATATAGCACTAAATAGGAATTGTTGCAGAAAGCTAATTTTGAGTGCAATGTCATGTACCACCTACTTGTAAAGTATGCATCATAAGAGTCTAGTATCCATGTGAACGGGTTACAGATATCAACATAAACCAAGTTTAGATCATATCCAACTTAGCCAACACGTCGAGTCATTTGTCTTGACTCAAACAGCTCTCTTCACACACACACACACACACACACACACACACACACACACACACACCAGGATTCGCAAACATTGGACGTAGCCCAAGAGTGGTTACCCAACTACCCTTGACCATGGACACGGCTATTTGAATAGTTTTACACTCTGCAGAGGTTGCACACTTTACCCACAAGATCCAGGAAGCTTTTGTGTCATCCACGATCCCGCGGTACCTCAAGTACTCGGGGGAAGATCCCGATCACTATCTTTCCCTAAGCGACACTAACATAGGGTCCACTCGTTGGTACACGGCCTTTGTGTATAAGCAAAAGATCGTGGGAATCTGCCCTTCACATTATCACACATACACGAAGGGACCAACGGTGTGTCCGGTGCCCTGTGAAAACAGTCATGGCGGCCTATCTGAGCACGACCCCGTCCCAAGAGAGACCTCAGGTCACCCCATCACTAGTAGTGTGGGCACCATGCTAGTATCGGCCTAAGTAATCAATAATGCCCCGTCCCACAAAGGGATAGAGTGGTTGTACATGTAAGGTTGGAATAACGGTCACAACTTAAACCAAACTGTTTTTGAAAACAACACATGCTTGCCTCGGTACACCACTTCGTCATCAAGTGGTTATCCAACTCAACATCTCCCTCGGGCATAAGTGGCACCCGACGGGGTTTTCGAAAAGTCTTTTGAAAATACTTTGTCTCCATCACCATGCATATTCCCTTCCCATTTGCGTAGCCACTACATTAGCATCCTATCTACTCCCATCCTCATAACCCTCATAGGAAGGTAGGGTTATGCTTGATGCAAGTTTCAATAGGAAAGTAACAAAGGCAACCAACCAAAGTGGTCACCACCTCAGCATGATCCCGATGCATTGATAATAAGGTGCTATATGACATGCATAAAAAGGGTTTCTTAAACATGGTCAAAGGGCTGCTTGCCTGGTTCATCAAAGTCTTCAAATCTTCTGGTCCTTCTCCAATTACTCCGACTACTTCATCAAGTAGCATCAGAAACAATCGCAGTAAGCAACACAACAAGGCAAAAATTAAAGTGCTCTAAAAAATGAGTTGGACTTTTCTAGGATACCTCTGGTAATATGAAGAATGACCAAAGTGGTTTCATTGGGATTGGATCAATGGATACTCTGGAACATTTCAATATGAAGGATACAAGGGATTAGTGGATTTGCAAGAAGTGTACAAAAGAATTATTTTAAAAAAATGAGCAAAGGCACCCATTTAACAAGGAATGAATTTAGAAGCATCTAGGAGTTGGTTTCACTGGATTTGGAGTTCAAATGAATTTCTTAGGGATTTGCAAAGTTGGCTATACATGGATAAATAGACCAATATTTGATGTGGTACAGAAAGCATTGGGAAAAATGTTCAAAAACTAAGTTATGAACATATAAGTATCTACGAAATCGAATCATTGTATTGGATCAATTTTGAGTTCTCTATGATTTGCTAAAGTTCAACATAGAACTGGAGAAAATAGGAGTTTGTAAATATTTGTGAAGAGAAAGTTTCTGGAAAAATGTGCAAATAGCACCATGTGATAGATCATGATTTTTTGAACTACTAGAAATTTGAATCATCAAATTTGGACTTGATTTCAATTACTTAGGGATTTTGAAACTCACTGGAAAAGAAAAAGAAAAAGGGGCACTATGTCACTGGGCCAGAGTGGCCACAGTGCAGCAGGCCCAGAGGGGAAAAGAGGCACAGGCGAGCTGGCATGCGTGTCAGTGTCAAAACAGGCAGATCTCGGGTAGGGGGTCCCGAACTATGCGTCTGAGGATTGATGGTAACAGGAGACAAGGAACACAATGTTTACCCAAGTTTGGGCCCTCTCTATCGAGGTAATACCCTACGTCCTGCTTGATTGATCTTGATGAATATGATTACAAGAGTTGATCTACCTCGAGATTGTAATGGCTAAACCCTAGAAGTCTAGCCTATGAGATTGCTATGATTCTGTTGTTGTCGTCCCTATAGACTAAACCCTCCAGTTTATATACGCATCGGAGGGACCTAGGGTTGTACATGATCATCTTGCGTAGGAAGGAAAGTATTACACCCGGACTCTAAACTTGTTATTTTACACACGGGGAGTCCTATCCGGATACGGGAGATAGTCTTCATCGATAATCTTCACAGCCCACCAGTCCGGCCCATAGTAAATGATCCGGCCACCTAAGGACCCCCTAACCCAGGACTCCCTCAGTAGCCCCTAAACCAGTCTTCAATGACGACGAGTTCGGTTGATGCACTGTCTTCGACATTGCAAGGTGGGTTCCTCCTCCCGAACATATTTGAAGAAATATTCCCTACAAAAGGTATTGTCTCCGGCTCTAAATGGTTAGTACAACCCTTAGCCTCGAAGGCAAGGTATCAAAAAAACGGGTATTGTGTCTTTACTTACAACCTTTTAGCGAAGCATCACGCCTGTGCCTTTAACACATATCGAACAGTTTTCTTGGCCCCGGTTTCATGTTTCGAGGTGTAGCTTCATTGGCACGTCTTACCAAAACAGAGATCGTGCCCGCTTATTACGAGATCCTTACCAACGTGACGTGAATATCTTAACTGCGCCTTACGCACGACCACATTGGGAACTGGCGATGTTTACGTCTGGTGTGGGGGCGTTTAGTATTCACCGCTTATAAAAGGATCCAAAGCTTTACCCTTTATCCCCATGCTCTCCTCAAGCCCTAGCATCCCAATCTCCTCAGCATCCAGCATCCACATCTCTTGTGCCCTCAATCCTCAACTCTTCCACCACCGCCGCCGTATCCAGCAATGGTTGGTTCTGGCTCCATGGGCAAGTGGGAGGCATCTTCAATCATGGAGAAGACCGTGAAGAGCCTCCGGAGCGCGGGCTATCTAGCCGACGATGTGGCGCATCGGGTCCCCGAAAAGGACCAAGTGATTCTCGTCCCTAAGGCGGGTGAGAGGGTTGTATTCCTCTCGCACTTCATTCGGGGGTTAGGATTTCCCCTTCACCCCTTTGTACAGGGCCTTCTATTGTTCTATGGGCTAGATTTACATGATCTAGCCCCAAATTCAATCCTTCACATATCCGCTTTTATAGTGGTGTGTGAATCATTCCTCCGAATCCCCCCACACTTTAGCCTCTGGCTCAAAACCTTCAATTTGAAGCCGAAGGTGGTCGACGGGCAACATGCTGAGTGCGGAGGTGCTATTATAAGCAAACTCCCCAATGCTAGCTGGCCAAAGGGGACGTTCATGGAGATGAACAAGATTTGGCAGCAGGAGTGGTTTTATATCACACAGCCCCGCAACACCAAGTGGGCGGCCGCTCCTGCATTTAGATCCGGACCCCCGGAGAGGCTAACCTCCTGGACCGATAAAGGTCTGAATTGGGGATCCTAGACGGAGGTGCTAGCCCTCAAAAAATGCATCTCCGATATGATCTCCAAGGGCACCTAGCTTACCAACATGGTCCAGGTAATGCTTGCCCGTCTCGTCTTCCCTTGCCAACACCAGGGCTCCTATCTATGGGAGTTCAATCCGGTGGGGCCCCGGCACTTGAAGCGCCTCTTGGGCTCTATGCACGAAGACATCTGGAAGCACCTCTTCAAGGCCCAGAAGGGGTGACCGGTGGAGTCTGAAGACAAGGGCTTCATCACTGAGCTCACAACATCAGAGGTATTTGAGATTTCTGCCGAACATATATCCCTTCCCTGTTTTAATTATAACAGGAGGTGGAGTTTTGCGTTCATTCCAGGTCTGGACGAAAAAGGCGGAGTGGATCAAGTGTCCGGCTCCCCTACCAGAAGACCCATAGTCTCCTCGTGTGACGGAGATGTTGATTCCGGTGCCGTACATGGCGCCGGAGAAGAAGTCCAAGAAGAAGGGCAAGGAGGCCAAGAGCGACCCCCGCCCTGGTGGCCCTACGGACACAAGGTCCGAGGAAACGGGTTCCCAACTCTCTCCCGAAGAAGAAAAGGAGGAGGAAGAAGAAGACTCCCTCATCCTAGCCAAGGGGAGGAAAAGAGTGGCCCCTGCTGATGCAGGCACGGCCGCGCCCAGGAAGAAGCTAACACTTCCTGTTAGTTCGGACTCATTGTTCGAACACAGTTATCGGGTTCAGCCCAGGATCAAGCCCCCGACCGAATCATAAGTGCTCAGAGCTGCCAATGTTCAGAAGATTTTCTTTCTTTTGGCATCTGATATGTATTTTACCTTTATATAGCCCTCCGCGCAACATCCCTGTGGCTTCACTATCCTTGGGGAACTCCCTGACGCTCGGAGGGACGGAGAGCGGCATGCCTCCGCGGGGCTCGTCGCCCACCGTAGGGGATACCGAAGTATCCTCCCTAACAAATCCCCTGTTCCAGAAGACGGGAGTGGGCCAGATGAGAGAGCAGCCGAAGTCAATCCCTCAGTCGTGGTCGACCAGGGGGGAGCGATCCCCATGGAGACCGATGTTGGGGGGCCCAAACAATCCGGGGCCCCGTCAAACACTGCTCCGGAGTCCAGTATGGCTCCGGAATCAAGGGTCCAGCCCCCTATAATGGGGGAGGGAGCGACTGCTCTTGTGGGGCCTACCGTCAATCCGGAGGCGCCGAATACTCAGGAGGGAGCACTGCAATGTGCTTCCATCATGGAGGAACACTGCACTCTGATGAGTGCGGTCATGGGGAAGATTTAGTCTGTCAAAGGAGGACTGAATGAAGCCTTCAACAGCCTACTAACGGGCTTTGAGGTATGCAATGTAATGTTCTATAAAGAGAATTTTTATTTTGTTTTAGACAGAAATATAATTATATAGTTAGTAGCCTCTGATGCTTTGCTTGATTCTGAACAGGATCGTAATAGGCATCCATGTGTATAACAAATGTTAAAGCTGAATTGTGAATTTGGTGTTTGAGTAGGCTGCGCTAGTTACGGCGTCTGCCAATGCTGCAGAGGTTTCCGAGCTAAATCGAAAACTTGGACTATCCAATGAAGATCTCGATCGCGTCATCAAGCGTTTTCATGAAACGCAAGGTATGCGGGTTTAGGAAATCCGAATTTGGACGCACTATATGTTCGAACATGAGAAAATACTTGTCATATACTTATTGTGAAACATCTGATGCAGCTGCGGTCGAGGCTCTGAAGGGCGAACTTGCCACGGCCAAAGAGGAGGCTAGAGCGAGTAAGGTAGCCGCTGATAAAGCAGCTGCCGACCTGGAGGCCAAGAAGGCACTGTGTCAATAGCACGAGACGCGGGTGACCGAAGTCGAGGCCTAGCTCTAAGATGTAATTCGCAAATGCGACACCTTGGAGAAGGCGAATTTGGAGTAGGCGGCTGAACTAGCTACAACAGTTAATGCTATCAAGGAGGCACGAACGACATCGCGCGGTGCTCAGGAGGAGATTAAACAAGCACGTCACATAGCAGCTGGTAAGGTTTTTCTCTTGCAGAGCATCTTCGGAGGTCAGAGGTATCTTGTGCTGACACAATTGTGGAGTTCTCCAGCCATGTTTGCGGATCTCCCAAGGAGCATCGCCGACACCGCCCAATACTTCTGAGCTCAAGAGGGGAACAACACGGAGAAGCTTTTTTGGTCGCAGTTCCTTGCGCCCAACCATCTAGTGCCCCTCAACGACCAAATGAAGCAGCTGGTTGAGCTGCACAACATGGCGAGTTCGGCCATGAAGGACTTAATAGTCCGGCTATGACCCGTTGATCCGATCCCGAGTAGTTACTTCGGATTGGTGAAGTGGCTCATCGATGCGAGTTCACGGGTCATCGCTGTCAAGCATTCGGCCTGCATAGAGGGTGCTCGGATGGCCTTTGCACGCATGAAGGTGCATTGGGCGAAGATGAAGGCCACGGAAATATCCACTACTGGCCCTCCAGAAGGCAAGGATCATCGCAAACCGGAAAGGTACTTTGACGATGTCCTAGAAGGATCCCGCCTTGTAGAGGGACAATGCTTAAAGGATATAGCCTTTGAGTGATTTGTATTCGGGTTGTAAGGACTAAGCCAATGTGTCGATCTATATAAATTTTGCAACTTTTCCCTCATGTGTGGCTGTTTATGTAAATCTGAAAGTTTCCAGTTGTCGGCTTCAGCCCCCATGTAAATATTACAGGGGGTGTTCGGTAAAACGCAAAAACACTCTTTATCCAACATCTTGGTCCATATAGTAGGTGTTTGCGTAGCGAACCAGGCAACCAGACTATGCGGCTTTATTGCTTTCACTTAGCCATAGGAGCTTGACTAGCCGGGCTAAGTTCTAGCCCCTGGTGCGTACCATGCTTTTCAAAATATAGTGCCTTTTTGACGTGGCTGGGTGAAGACCAGGCCCTCATATAACACAGAGTGGATTGCTATTGATCATAGTATAACACTAGGTCACTGAATCGCTTGACCAGCTCTCGCTTCATCATGATAGCCAGTTTTTGGCTTTCTCTACTAAGGTACTTGATCGGACGAGCCAGAACTACAATCGCAGTAGTTCTCCCTTTACTACCTTAGCCGAACAATGCGGAACGTAAGGTAGCAAGCACAGGAACCGGCCAACCCAACTATTGACCAACGACATGATTCAGAGCCGATGCATATAACGCAATATCCGGGATGCCGAACAGTTCCCTATAGATGTTCGGACTTTTGTAGGCGTGCCAGGCTGAATACAGCCCCTGGTATGAAGTCCAGGTATTAGGGCATACGCGGCGATCTGTCTTGGGGGTAGAGAATACAGGTGGTGAAAATAAAAAATAGCCCAAACGAATTGGAACCAAACTTCCTCTTTTATATCCTGTTTAATACGTCGAGCCGTGAGGTTACAGATAACGCCGATATCAGCCTCGGGCATTTGATATGCCAAAAAATAAAATAAAAATAAAAGAGTAAAAAGGTTTACACACAACCCTAATTTGTGGGAAAGGAATTTCAACCAGTGGCCCTGCTGCACGTCTGCGCCTTTTTCTCCATGGTAATTTGTCCTTTAGATGGAGAGTTGTAATGGCCGCCTGTAGAAAAGAAAAATGAAGGAAGGAAAAGAGTACCATGTTAGGCTGTGAACAATGTAGGTTTTTGAATAGACCTGAAGAAGATATATGCGGGAGTCCGAATAGGGTCAAGCCGAACTATGGACTAACGAAGTGTTGTATGCCCCTATCGCCTCCCAAGGTATTTTAAGGGCGTAATTGTGTATGCGAGGTACGTAAGCTGCTACCTTATGGGGCAGTGGACCGGGGCACAAGTGCTAATCGAGCTCCGGTTCCACTGAGCTTCCGCATTCTAGTGCGGACCGGGCATGTTTACTTTTATCTGTAGTCTTGACGACTGATGAGATGTTCGGCCTAAGTAGGCCGCTTTCGACTTTGGCCACTAGGGTCGCGGTGTCTCCGCACGACCGCTCCATGTTTCCATTGACCGTGATAACGCCACGTGGTCCAGGCATTTTGAGCTTGATGTAGCGGGACTGCGTTGAAGCAGGTGAAGGTCGTTCTTCCGAGTTGTGCATGATAGCCACTACGGAATGGAGCGATGTCAAAGATTAGCTCTTCGCTTCGGAAGTTATCGGGGGAACCGAATACAACTTCCAATGTTAATGACCCTGCGCAGCGGGCTTTGATGCCTGGAATCACTCCTTTAAAGGTAGTGCTGCTGGGCTGAATTCTTGACGGGTCGATCCCCATCTTGCGGATAGTGTCCTGATATATCAAATTGATACTGCTGCCACCGTCCATAAGGACTCGAGTAAGATGGTATCTGTCTATTATGGGGTCGAGCACTAAGGCCACCGAACCTCCGCGATGGATCTTGTTGGGTGATCCCTACGACCAAAGGTGATCGGGCAAGCCGACCATGGGTTGAACTTGGGGGCGACAGAATTGATGGTGTATACATCCTGGAGTGCGCGCTTGCGCTCCCTCTTGAGGATGTGGGTGACGTAGATCATGTTCACCGTTTTTACCTCTGGTGGGAATTTTTTCTCCCCCCCCCCTGTGTTTGGCTTGCGAGGTTCGTCCTCGTCTTCACTCTGGGGTCATTTTCCATTGTGTTTGGCGTTTAGCTTGCCGGCCAGCTTGAAGACCCGACAACTACGGTTGGTGTGATTTGCAGGTTTGTCTGGGGTGCCATGGATCTGGCAGGACATGTCTAGTATCTTGTCCAAGTTGTATCTTCTGTGTCTCCAGTGTTGTTTCGGTGCTTGTTTTTATTGCGTCGTGGCTTCCCATTGCCGTCCCTAACTTCAGATGTGCCAGGATCGCTGGTGATGTTGCTCCTACGAGCCAGCTAGCTGTCCTCGCCCAAGCAAAAGCGGGTCATGAGTGTACTTAGGGCTGCCATTGTTCTCGGTTTCTCCTGGCCGAGGTGTCTAGCCAGCCATTCATCCCGGACGCTGTGTTTGAATGCCGCTAAGGCTTTGGCGTCCGGACAGTCTACAATTTGGTTCTTTTTAGTTAAGAACTGATTCCAAAGCTTACGGGCTGACTCCCCGGGCTGCTGGATTATATGACTTAGATCATCAACGTCCGGGGGACGGACATAAGTCCGCTGAAAGTTGGCCTGAAAAGCATCCTCAAGTTCTTCCCAGCTTCCTATAGAAAATTCTCCGGGAGGCTATTTAGCTAGTGCTAAGCTGGTCCTTTCAGCTTGAGGGGTAAGTATTTTATGGCGTGGAGATCATCTCCCCGAGCCATTTGTATGTGAAGAATAAAGTCTTCTATCCATACGGCTGGATCTGTTGTTCCATCGTATGCCTCGATGTTTATGGGTTTAAACCCTTCTGGAAATTCATGATCCGTCACCTCATCGGTGAAGCACAGAGGGTCTGAGGCACCCCTGTATTTTGCAGTTTTGTGGCATAGTTCAGATGGTATTGGTGTCCGGTGTTGACTCCGAACTAGGATAGCCACCGCCCCGTGTGTGTGTGTATGTTCCCTTTGTCCGTAGATTGATCTAGTCTAGCCAGCCTTTTTATTCAGGTCCTGGCATAGGTCGTACTTATGGGCATGCGCCGCTGTATCCTTGCCTTTACGGTGAGGAGGTGCGGGCTTGTTGCGGGCGGGTTTGTACTTAGATCGGCTTCGGCATTGTGGTACATCCCATCGATGTCTTCGGAAGCATAATCTAATAGGTCGGTTAAGTCCTCGACCATGGCTACCAAGTGGGTGGTGGGTGGGAAGTGAAATTCCCCGTCCTCGGCCCCTAGTTCGAACTGGGCATAATTCGGCTGGGAATCCTCCGCTAGGGAGAGAGATTTCAATAAGTCCAGTGCTTCTTCTAAAGGCGTGCGCGTGGCATGTGTTTGGATATCTACAGGACTGAGTTCGGCAACAGCCGCTCGATTAGGCCCAAAAGATGCAGATCCCAAGATTTGGAACTTGTAGACGGAAACGAGTCCGGAGATCCGATGAGGGAAGTTTCGCTCAAGGCCGGACCTTTGTGCGGTTTAAGCACCACTGGGCTTGCGATCTCTATGGCGGGGTTAATCTTCCCGTCCTCGAATGAAGTGACATGTTCTAGATCTAAGGATAGAACTGTTGTAGGTGTTACCCCTTGTAAGGGGCCTGATGATAGATCTAGGTCATGTTCATCGTGGTGGCAGGGAGCCACTGCCATTGGTGCGAATTCATCGAAGATCAAATCTCTGTGAACATCAAAAACATAGTTTAAGCTTCCAAACCTGATCTGATGACCAGAGGCACAGCTGTCAACCTGCTCGAGGTGGCCTTCAGTGTTGGCACGAAGCTCGAAGCCACCAAACATGAAGAGCTGACCGAGGAGAAAAACTCCCTTAGTGGTGGCGTCGTTGGTGGCGAAGCAAGCCATTGATCCTTTTGTTGATGACACAGCAAAACTCTCAATGAAAGCACCAATGTCGGTGTCAAAACCGGCAGATCTCGGGTAGGGGGTCTTGAACTATGCGTTTGAGGATCGATGGTAACAGGAGACAGGGAACATGATGTTTTTCCACGTTCGGTCCCTCTCTCTCGAGGTAATACCCTACTTCCTGCTTGATTGATCTTGATGGATATGATTACAAGAGTTGATCTACATCGCGATCGTAATGGCTAAACCCTAGAAGTCTAGCCTATGAGATTGCTATGATTCTGTTGTTGTCGTCCCTAGGGACAAAACCCTCCGGTTTATATACGCACCGGAGGGACCTAGGGTTGTACATGATCATCTTGCAGAGGAAGGAAAGTATTACACCCGGACTCTAAACTTGTTATTTTACACACGGGGAGTCCTATCCGGATACGGGAGATAGTCTTCATCGATAATCTTCACGGCCCACCAGTCCAGCCTATAGTAAATGATCCGGCCACCAGAGGACCCCCTAATCTAGGACTCCCTCAGCGCGCGCATCAGGCTTTCAAACCTAACTGGCAGGGCCCAGCTGCCAATGGGAGAGAGAGGGGATGAGAGAGAGGTGAGGATGACAAGTGGGGCCCACCTGTCATCACCAACCTCGTGACCAGGAGGGGTCCGGCGCTTACCGGCGGCGCTACAGGGCATGGCAGGGGGATCTGATGGCACCAATGGACTCAGGAGGCTGCCACCATTCCCGTGGTTCCGGAGTTGGTCGGAGGGGAGCTGTGGCTCGCCGGCGATGAGGTTCCGTGATAGAGAAGCTTCGGGAGGAGGTTGCCGGCGTCGACTCCGACTACAAAACACGGTGGGGAGGTGGGGGAAAGCATCATAGGACTGTCGCGGATCCAGAGAGAGGGAAACTAGGGCCGGAGGAGCTCCTCACTGGGAGATCAGCGGCGACGTGAAGCGGCGTTGCTCCAGTCGATCCTGAACACAGAGGCTTCGAGATATGGCACTGGTGCACGTCGGTCATAAACAAACGGTTTTTTACCCCTTTCCGCGATGGCATTTGGAACCGTCGCCAAGTGAGTGTGTGCGATAGGGTGTCCTTCCCACACAACCCAAAAATTGTCGGGGATAGGCCCTCCTGGGACCCAGGCTGGGGCCGTGTGCGACCGGGCAAGGCATGGAAACCCAATCATTTTCGTAGGTATGTACATCCCACACGGTAATCCGAGAAAATCATTTCCGTAGGTATATACATCCCACATGGTGAATCCCGGAAAAACATTTCTGTTTGTATGTATATCACACACAGTCAATCCAAGGAATACGTTTCCGTTCTTATGTACATCCCACACAGTCAATCCAGGGAAAACGTTTCCGTTTGGACGTAAATCCCACACAGTTTTAGGTGTAGGCTTGTGTGTGAAAGGTGTAACTATCACACACGGTCTTCCTTGGTTAACTGTTTGCTTTTATAAACTATATCACACACGATTTGATGAAGAAAATTGTGTGGCATTGGGCTATCCATCGCAAGAACTTTTACTACTAGAACCGTTTGCAAAGGTCCATGACACATTTAGCAGGTTTATTAGTTTACAATTAATAATTCCGGTATTACGCAAATTCACATTTCATTTCGAACAGCTGTTTGCCAATTTCATATCAGGCACATAAATATATTACAACATCACAGTACGGTAGCTACATGAAAACAACACAGTACAACATATAGCTAGTTCAACTTCATCAGAACAATATATTCATTTCCCTAATCGAGATCATCCAGACTCGTCTTATCCACCTCTGCTTTCAGTTTAGTAAGAAACTGTTTTGCACGGGCCAACTGGGAAGTGCCTCCTCCTTCGCCAACACCATCTTAGCAAAGTCTGATTTAAAAAATCTGAGCTCATTCTCCACCTTCAACTTTTTATCCCGCATCTTGAAATGTGCTTCAGCGTTGACAAGACTTTCTCTAAGCCTATGATTGTTCACTTCCTCATACATGCTCCAGAGCTTTGTTAGGCACATCTTCAAAGACTCTGGCCACTCTTGATCAACCCACTCCAAGTAAGAACACTTCCGTTCATCCTATAATATTTAAAACTAGATCAGTAACAATTGTAGGGGAAATGGGTTTATAGAAACATAGAAAATCGCCAATACTTATTTTGAAAAACTGAAGAAACATGTTAATTATGACATATCTTCTCAAAAAGATCAATGTGCAAATGAAATAATTGGTACTGAGACAACAACCAAATTCTGGAACATCAGAAGCTATAATTAACTGCAACGACGCTACAAGTTCTTACTCATGTACAATAAATAACAAATTGAACATTTTATGAGGTAGGTAAATATAACTACAACAGCATAGCGACAGTGTTTGGATGACAACAAATTAATACTAACATCTGTGTACATGCACAAATTTAGTAACATAGACTAATAGCACTAAGGCAGTCCACTATGTATGCCAAAATTGGTGTAAAGACAACTGTTGCTACATCTCGCACCGGTGCCCTAAACTGGCGAGCCGATGCAGCAGAAAAACATCAGGGACCCGGACTCCGGAGCACGTAGTTGCTCCGATGCCCAGTTCCTTCGTGCCATAAAGATTTAGTATTTTACTGATTGGCTGCTCGGATGCGTGGACCAAAGTTGGCTGCACAAACTGCTGAAGTGGTGCCAAATAATTTTCTAATGGCGCCGTTGATGAGATGGCAACAATTTAAGATACTAGGTACAAACTGTGACACTGTCTTAGGATGCGCTTGGTTGAAGGTGTGGTATGAATGGGTTGGGAACATGACAGTGTCTGAATCACATCTAACAAATGATTTGTAACAATGGAAGAGGGTCTAACCTTCTCTGCACATGCCAGAAACTTCCTCCCATTGTCCACAGAATCAAATGCAAGTGGCTTCATGCATGGAGATTGATGGTGACAAGGAGCAGATAGATCTTTAACCACCCCGCTCCATTCGTTGCCACTGATGGTCTTAGGGAGCTACAAGAGGAAGAAACGACTCAAATCGACCTTCGGGTAAAAATCCTTCATTCCAAGTCATAGCCCGAGAGAGAGAAGAGACGCATACCCGGGTGGTGAAGGAGTAGTCGCTGGAGGAGGAACCGCTGGAGATGTCTTTGAAGAAGACCATGGTGACCCCGATGGTAGGATGCGAGACGGCGAGAGCGAGGAAGCGGCTATAGCTTAGCAAGGAAGGAAGGAGAAAACAGGGGAAATGTGACTTATGGTCGGGGAGAAAAGGGGGTGGGGAAGGGGGGAAGGGGGCAGGCGTAGATATTTTGGTGGTAGACCAAAATTTTGGAAAGGTAGAGGGAAACTTTGCGCGCGGTGCTGTCGGACCATTCACTTTGAACGATCGTGTGCATCGCAAACGATTCTTCTACATTACGCGCATGGGATGAGTTTGATAATTCAAATTTTGGTCTCAAGGCATGGGCACATTCACTTTGAACGTGCGCGGTGCCGCCGGAGCGTTCACTTTGAACGATTGTGTGCATCGCAAATGATTCTTCTGCTTTACGCGCATGGGATGAGTTTGATAATTCAAATTTTGGTGGAAATTTCCCCGGGTACATCATTGCAGAATTTAACATTGCTTGCTAATTTGGGCACACAAAAGAGCATACAGCAAACAGACCACACTTACTAAATCGAGCAATTTTAGTAATTACACAGGGCCAACATTGCTCTAACAAAAGGCCAGCATTAAAAACAAAGCCTCGGTACGCATAATTAAAAATTCGCCGCCGCGCCGGCCTATGCATCGCTGGTGTGAGATGAGACGTCGATGACTTGTCCTAACAACATGCCGCCGTTGGTGGACTCCACGTCCCCCCTGCTGAAGTCGACCGCGTCCTCGTCCTCGTCCTCATCCTCGTCGCCGCCCTCAAGGTTGTAGTACTCGTAGTAGTGGATGCGCCAGAGCTCTCATTGGTACTCCACCGCTGATTCCTTGATGGATAGACTCTTCTCTACCTTGACCTCGGCCACGCGCAACTCCTCCTCCCGGTGCTCCTTGATCTCCGCCGCCTCCTGCATCTCCAGCTCCCGCTCGGTGACCTCATGATGAAGCAGGTGCTCCATGGCCACCGCCGCCTTTTCAGACGTGGTTTGCATGCTGGAGTCCTAGCTGGCCTGTAATATCTTGGCGTGTGCATCCTCGATCTTGGCGTGGATGGCCTCGACCCGGGCCAGGGCGACATCAGCGGCACGGACGGCAGCTCGAGCACTCTCGGCGTTTGCAGCCGCCATCGCAGCAGTAGCTGCAGCCGTCTCGGCTGCTGCAGCTGCCCTGTCGGCTGCCACAAACGCCCTGTCGGCGAAAGCGGCTGCGCTCAATGCGGATGCGGCAGCACTCTCGGCGTAGGTGGCCGCGCTCTCGATGCAGGTGGCAGCCCTCGGGGGGACGCGGCCATCGTACGGGCCTTCACGAAGCATTTCCACGGTGTCATCCTTGCAAGAAGGGGGTGTGGGAATGGGGATCTAGATTCGTGGATTCGGGGGTTGCCGGCACTAGAGCAGACGAGCCGGCGAAGCTTCAGGAGGGATACTTAAATAGATCCAGATATTTTCATCGCAAACGGTTCCTAGAAAACAACTGTGTGTGATGGTATAGATATTTTTGTATTAGTTGTGAAAGACGAATTTGGAATAAAGTGCCAACGGATGGTATTTTAAATGAACGAGAAATTTTGTAGTACTAATATAACTGTCATGTCAAATTTTGGAAAATTTCAGGGGTCATTTGACCTCTAAGACATTTAAGTGATTTTCTAGCCATTTAATGACCGTAATTGAAATTTGAACTACATGTACATGCAACAGCTAACCATAACGGTTTGAAAACTCATATTTCGTATATTTGTGTGTGATTTAATTCCATTTACAGTAAATTGGAAGGAATTTTTAAACATATTGGTCTAGCGACTATGACACAATTAAGCATGGAGTGACATGGCATTTTAATTCCAAAAATTAAAAAATTAGAAACACATGAAACCTTGGTTGATGTAATGTCATGCCACTAAGATGAGGTGCTAAAAAAATTGGCATGTTTGACCAAAGTTTCGACACACACCCCTCACAAACCGGAGTAACTCACTAGAAGGCTCGTGGTTCCAGGAGAGAACAATGCATGTTTCATGACAAACGGGAGATAGCCTCCTCTTACGGCCTTCAATTTTTTTTCTACGTCTAACGTGCACTACTACAACTGTAATGTGAAATTTTTGAAAATTCTAGGGGTCATTTGACCTTTTAAAGACATTTAAGTGATTTTCTAGTCATTTAATGACCGTAATTCAAATTTGAACTACATCTACATGCAACGCGTAACCAAAACGGTTTGAAAAATCATATTTGTGTACTTGTGTGCGAGTTAATTCCATGTGCAGTAAACTAGAAGAAATTTTCAAACATATTTGTATCACGACATGGACACATATGCATGAATACATATGCATGGAGTGGCATGGCATTTTAATTCCAAAAAAATCAGGAACACATAAAACCTTGGTTGATGTAATGTCATACCACCAAGATGATGTGGTAAATAAATTGGCATGTTTGACGAAAGTTTGGACACACACCCCTCACAAACCGGAGCAACTCGCTAGAAGGTTCGTGGTTCCGAGAGGGAACAATGCATGTTTGATGACGAACGGGAGATAGCTTCCTCTTACGGCCTTCAAATTTTTTCCACATCTAACGTGCACTACTACAACCGTAATGTGAAATTTTGGAAAATTCTAGGGGTCATTTGACCTTTTAAAGACATTTAAGTGATTTTCTAACCATTTAATGACTGTAATTCAAATTTGAACAACATCTACATGCAACACCTAACCAAAACGGTTTGAAAAATCATATATGTGTACTTGTGTGGGAGTTAATTCCATGTGCAGCAAATTAGAAGGAATTTTCAAACATATTAGTCTCACGACATGGACACATGCATACGTATGCATGGAGTGACATGGCATTTTAATTCAAAAAATAGAAAAATGATCAGAAACACATGAAACCTTGGTTGATGTAATGTCATGCCACCAAGATGATGTGGTAAATAAATTGGCATGTTTGACGAACGTTTGGACACACACCCCTCACAAACCGGAGCAACTCGTTAGAAGGTTCGTGGTTCCGAGAGGGGACAATGCATGTTTGATGACAAACGGGAGATAGCTTCCTCTTACTGCCTTCAAATTTTTTCCTACGTTTAGCGTGCACTAATACAACTGTCATGTGAAAATTTGGTAAATTTCAGGGGTCATTTGACCTTTTAAAGACATTTAAGTGATTTTCTAACCATTTAATGACCGTAATTCAAATTTGAACTACGTCTACAAGCAACGCCTAACCATAACGGTTTAAAAAATAATATTTTTGTGTACTTGTGTGCGAGTTAATTCCATGTGCAGTAAAGTAGAAGGAATTTTCAAACATATTGGTGTCAAGGCATGGGCACATGCATGGAGTGCATGCCATGGCATTTTAATTCCAAAAAATTAAAAAATTGTCAGAAAAACATGAAACCTTGCTTGATTTAATGTCATGCCACCAAGATGATGTGGTAAAGAAATTGGCATGTTTGAAGAAAGTTTCGACACACACCCCTCACAAATCAGAGCAACTCGCTAGAAGGTTCGTGGTTCTGAGAGGGAACAATGCATGTTTGATGACGAACGGGAGATAGCTTCCTCTTACGGCCTTCAATTTTTCTTACGTCTAACGTGCACTACTACAACTGTAATGTGAAATTTTGGAAAATTCTAGGGGTCATTTGACCTTTCAAAGACATTTAAGTGATTTTCTAACCATTTAATGACCGTAATTCAAATTTGAACTACATCTACATGCAACGCCTAACCAAAACGGTTTGAAAAATCATATATGTGTGCTTGTGTGATAGTTAATTCCATGTGCAGTAAATTAGAAGGAATTTTCAAACATATTGGTCTCACGACATGGACACATGCATACGTATACATGGAGTGACATGGCATTTTAATTCAAAAAAAATAGAAAAATGATCAGAAACACATGAAACCTTGGTTGACGTAATGTCATGCCACCAAGATGATGCGGTAAAGAAATTGACATGTTTGACGAACGTTTGGACACACGCACCTCACAAACCGGAGCAACTTGCTAGAAGGTTCGTGGTTCCAAGAGGGAACAATGCATGTTTGATGACGAATGGGAGATAGCTTCCCCTTACGGCCTTCAATTTTTTTTCTATGTTTAACGTGCAACTGTCATGTGAAAATTTGGTAAACTTTAGGGGTCATTTGACCTTCTAAAGACATTTAAGTGATTTTCTAACCATTTAATGACCGTAATTCAAATTTGAACTACATCTACATGCAACGCCTAACCAAAACGGTTTGAAAAATCATATTTTTGTGTACTTGTGTGCGAGTTAATTCCATGTGCAGTAAATTCGAAGGAATTTTCAAACATATTGGTGTCAAGGCATGGGAACATGCATGGAGTGCATGCCATGGCATTTTAATTCCAAAAAATTAAAAAATGATCAGAAAAACATGAAACCTTATTTGATTTAATGTCATGCCACCAAGATGATGTGGTAAAAAAATTAGCCTGTTTGATGAAAGTTTGGACACACACCCCTCACAAACCGGAGCAACTCACTAGAAGGTTCGTGGTTGCAAGAGGGAACAATGCATGTTTCCTGATGGACGGGAGATAGCTTCCCCTTACGACCTTCAATTTTTTCCTACGTTTAACGTGCACTAATACAACTGTCATGTGAAAAATTGGGAATTTGTCATTTGACCTTTTAAAGAAATTTAAGTGATTTTCTAACCATTAAATGACCATAATTCCAATTTCAACTACATCAACATGCAACGCCTAACGAAAACAGTTTGACAAATCATATTTTTGTGTACTTATGTGCGAGTTCAAAAATCATCAGACGATGTAAATATCTGGTGTTCAAAAAATAAAATGTAAAGATCTGGCAAGACAACCGGCCCCCACACGATTGGCACTCTATCTCGTGGCTCGAGGTTTGGTAGGTGATTGGCGGGGATCATTAATCAGACATGGTTCTGTATTAAAAACCGTCAGCTATTATGTTCAGACACGGATTTGCTGCGGGAATTGTGTGTAATTCAAACTACAGTACTCGTAAATTCCCGCGACCAGCATGTGTACTGTCCCCGTTGATCTAGAATCCGGCCGCCAATAAATACTACCTTGCTCACGTCGTCCTGCCTGCATTCTCATCTACATCCTCCCCTCGCTCGCCATCTCTCTCTCTCTCTCTTTCTATCTCTATCTATCTATCTATCTATATCTCTATCAAATCTCTGCCATGGCACCGCCGGTCTGCTCATGCACCGACGAGGAGTCGCTGCCCCCCGAGGATGCTCACTCGATTAGAAGCGACGAGGACCCCTACGCGCCGCCTATTGAGGGTGCGCCGGACCCCCCCCCTCCCCAACTTTGGATTGGTTTTGGGGCCAGTACAATCTTTGTCTGTGGAAGTCGCTGCCGCCGGCTAAGAAAGCCAGGCAAGTGGCATTCAAGAAGGATATGGCAAAGGAGGAAGCCAGGTACCAGGCGGCTTGTGAAGCCCGTGATTCCTCCTGGAGGCGGTGGAGCTTTGGGGGCGGGCGCATCGTCGTGCCGAGGAGGAGTACGAAGACGGGTACTTCCCGAGGAAGGTCATAGGCGCTGGGCGCCTCGTCGCTGTCTGGAGGTGGGCCGATAAGCTCCAGCGTTCCACCGACGAGGAGCTCCGATGGGCGCCCAACGAAATGGCAAGATTGGCTGTGCGCGTCCACTAGTAGAGGCAGATCGGTACATCAAGCACTGCGAGTCGGAGGAGTCAGAGTATTGCCTCCGCACTGGGAAGACGCCACGCACCAGGGAGCTGCTGGAGAGGGGTTGTCGGAATACTGGCCCCAGGAGGGATTATTAGTTTTAGTATTGTTCGTTTTCAATTTTATGCATTGTACCTAGTAGTTAAGTATCATCACGTATATGTGATGATATTTTATAATATATATATATATATATATATATATATATATATATATATATATATATATATATATATATATGATCTGATGATCTAATGAACAATTAATATATATATATATATTATGAATTCCATTTTCTATCTGTTTTGTATACTAATTTGAATCTAGTTGTTATCATCCACATATACAGAATGGAAAGCATATATACACACATTGAAACATAACATATAAGAATGGAAAATAGAGTACACACATTGAAATAGAGCAATAAACAGAGCAATACTATGATTGCTGTGAATACATAGCTATCCAAGTCGAAACGATTGTCCAAAATAAAACGCGTCCATGAGACCATGACCAGCAGCCCTTGCCTAGGGTAGCTCTTGGCTCTGCCTGAACTCGTACAGGCATTCGTCCAAGCGGTCGACAGGCTCACGGTACATCTGGAGCGCGATCTCGAGCTCCAAGTTGCCTATTTCATCGGAGATCACCAGCTCAAGGATGTGACAACCATGTTCCTCTACTGCGCCCAGGTGGACATCTGGGCCAAGGAGGCGATCGAGCCTACAGACCAACGCGTTGGCATCCAGCGGGCCGCGGACAAGGCGAACGGCGGCCCCCACGCGAACGGCGTGGCGGGCATCCGGTGCAACTACGGCGCGGCCGGCCTCTGGTACAAGTACGGTGCTGAGGGCCTCTGCCCACTCTTGCGAGGAATGGGGGTACTGACGGGACGTGTACCTAGTTCCGACGCCGTGTCGACAGCAGGAAAGCGCCGATGGATCTGCTGTTTCTATGCGGCGCGCCGCGCCTCTCACTCTGCGGTGCTCCAACGATCTCGCCGTGCGGCGAGCCACAGCCTATCTGCGCGGATGCGCCTAGCTTGCTCTGCAGCGCGCCATCCATCATGTTGTGTGGCAAGCTGTAGCATGTCGGCGCTGACATGTCTATCTTGATCCATGGCGCTCAAGCACCATGCGCCCAAGGTCTGCTTCAACCCTGGCGATGACGACCATCACGGCGTCGTCCATCGCTTTGCCGGGGAGCGCCTTGGCCTCGACAAGCCGTGGGCCTGCTCGTTTTCCTTGTCGACGAGGTTGATGGGAGAGGCGGCGCTTTGGTGGGTTGGCATGCTTGGAAAAGGTGGATGTGCTACAGGCTGCGCTTGTCACCTCCGTGCGTCGCACGCCCCCTATGCGCAACATAGCAGGGTGGCGGGAAACAGGTGAGGAAATGGCGGGAAACGGTGGTGTGTTCATAAAACGCCATCAATTAATGGAAACTTAGAATCGAGCTAGCACAAGTCGTAGATGATGATCATATGAACACGGGCTACACTAGGGAACGTGTTGATGATGAATTCATCAATCCCAAACGGTTGAATACTAGCAAGCATTTGCCCACAGCATACACGGCCTATTCCATCACAAATAGGTCAGATGGATCAGTTGTATGCCACATATCACACATTGTCAAAAAGACCTTCTTTAATTAACATGTGTTAAAAAATAAAAAACAAGGACCTCGAGGTTAAATTAGCTGACGGAATGCGGCATTTCGGTCATTTGACCGAAATGACTCCCATCAGCTAATTTAATATCGACACAACTTCCCATCCAGTCACCCATCCGATGGCTACTCTAGCCTGAGCACACTTAACTTGATAGTTTTCTTACATGAGCTACTGGTGGAACAACTAGTCCTTGCTGAAAGATGTTGTGTAGACAGAGCATATCACATACATCTTATTAGAAGACATCGTCTCCATTATTATCGGTCTTCGCACACATTTCTGATTACAGACCTTTTTGTCGCGTACCACACACATCTTGTTATATTGATTGTTTGTTATCTCTTGCCTAATCACAAACAGTTCATCCGCGTGAACCGTATGATGTGTATCGCACACGCCTTCATCTGGCTGCCCGTTTCTTTTGTTCCTCATCATCGCAAATAGTTAATTGAACTGAACCGTATGCCCTTCATCGCACACGTAGCTAAAACCTGAACCAGTTTGATGCATCCGTCATCGCAAATGTTTTATGCATTTCTGACGGTTTTCATACACCAACATTCGCGATTATGGCATCGCACACAGTTTCTCGAAGGGTCTCTGATTGTAGTGTCACGTTAGCAGCATCCTGCAGTAGTGTGGGTTGGATGCTGGAGGGGGATGATTGGGGAGTGGTGAGGGCGAGCAGCATTGAGAGAGGGGCGCGGGGCACCCTTAAATAGGGAGGCCAGGGCTCGCCATGGACCTAGCTCACGATCTCTGCCGGATTTGCCAAGGCGGCCTCAGAGAGTGTTCGGCTCAGGTCATGGGCGTTCTTGGGGGTCGGCCATGCCTAGGAGAAGAGAGAGGGGGAGGAGAGCGAGCGCGAGGTGGGTGAGGAATGGGAGCAGAGACTGATGGGCACGGGCGGCGCTCGGCTCATGCGCGGAGCGGTCAGGGGATGGAGAGGGAGGAGGGGGCTGACCGACTGTCGTGTCCCGGGCGCCGAGACGGCCTTGGGAGACAC
>LR738709.1:143225687-143270489 GCA_902687465.1 Secale cereale
CCCCAATTATTGAGCCCTGGATGAGTGAGTGGTGCTGGAGGTAGAAGGTGACTAGGGTGGGCTCTGGTAAAAAATTGAACCAAATGGGAAATCATTTGGGGCTCGAAACAGTGATCACAAAAATGTGGCAGAAGGTGTTTGATGTTGTTTTGGGCAATTATATGAATTCCTCTTGGCATGTGACTTAACAGGATCAAAGGACATATAGAAATAGGATGTTCCACCAAGTTTGAGTTCATTTGGATAAAGTTGCCAATGCAACCTTTGTAAACCATAGAAATCAACAGAAATGGGTTTTCCAATATCTACTCATGCAAAACCATTCTCCTTGATAAACCACTTGGTGTAGTGTCATCATTTGGAGATATGAGCATGTCCACAAAATTTGAGGTAAAAAGGAGTATGTTGGCAATGTAAAGTTGTTCAAACATGGATCTGGTCAGAGAAGGTTTTGGGGCACTTATGTGAACAAAAACTATTTTGATTCAGTTGAAACTTTGCAGGGTCATCGTATTATGCATATGTGATTTGCTAGGATTTCCCTAGAATTGTTAGAGAATATTTCCTTTGTAAATATTTCAAAAGCTTGAAATATCCACAAAGGGTTTTTGAGGGGTTTGACCAATATTTTGAACATGACCATGTGTCGAAACTCTTATATATGTAAAATATATGTCCACTGAGTTTCCCTAAATTTTCTCAAATATTTTTGAAACAGTTAAATAATTTTAACCTATTAAAGATCATTTATGGCCTGAAGAAAAGGCTTTAAATAAAATAGGAAAATAACTTTTAAAATTATATTTTTGTGGTTTATGGAAGTCCTATACCTAATAGGATTCAAATATACTCTTTTAAAGATTTTTCATACCCCAAATAACGTACTTGTAGTGCAAACCTCAATTCAGGGGGTTTTGGAAAACTAAATTTAGAAAATACTTTTTGGCCAAATTATTTTTGTATGAAAATACTATATTGCACTATACACATGGTATGGTCTTTGGGAAAAGTTTTGGACCAAGGAGAAGGAGTACAAGAGTTGGAGGATTTATTTGATTTTTAGAGCACTTGCAACCAACACACAAAAATCAAATCAAGCAAAGACCAATGCTCTCAAAAGTTTTTGTCAAACCACATTTTTTCATGGTTTATGTGTGACGCCCGAAGACCGACGTCCCAGAAGATACCAGAAGATTCCAGATGTTCCGGGTTGCCCGTGTGTTTCTTTTGTGCTTGTGTTATTATTTTTTGCATTGCATCATGTCATCATGCCATCATGTCATTTTAATTTTTGCATCTCAACTTAAATAATCCGTGTGGATCTTCGATCCATTTAAATCGAGGGAAGAATGTCTTCTCTTTAAAACATATCATCCCAATATTATTAGGGAGCTATAATAAATATTTCATTCGTTGGAATTCACCGTAACACACTTGCACAATTTCCCCATGCCTTCTCTTTCGCATTCCTTGCCTCAAAGCTTGTCAATGTTTATTTTCCATCGTATCGGGGTTCTTCCAAAAACCCTCCTTCTATTTTATTTAAATTCCTGACATTTTTGTGAGTCCAGGGATTTTTACCCTATGCCTTAATCCTATTCAGATCACCTCCTTCTTTTTCTTTCTCCTTGATGTTTTCTTTTTCTTTTCTTAAAACAACATCAATTTAAAAATAGAGAGCAGCCGCAGCTGGCCCAGCATCTGCAGCTGGCCCAGGCCGGCCCAACCCCTCCCTCTTGGCGCAGCCACCATGCCTCCCTCTCCTCCCAACCGGCTCAGGCCCAATTCCCTCTGGCCCAATTCCTCCTTCCCCTTGGGCCTCCCAGGCCGCAGCCCACCAACCAGCTCCCTCGACCCCGCTAACCCTAGCATCGAGCCCTCGCTCCTCTCCTCTTCTCCCGCAAGCCGCCGCCAGCCTCGATCTCTCTTTCTCTCCCTCGCTAGCAGCGCCCGAAACCCTCGTTCCCCCCGATTCCATCTCCCCATCGATCTATCCCCTCGATCCTCTCCAGCCGCACCTTCCCTCGACCACGGCCCCGAGCGCCCCGCTTGGCCAGGCCCGCGGCCTCACCCCTCTGGCCGATCCCCAGCGACGGAGCCCCGCGCCCGTACCCTGCGGCCCTCCAGCCGTCGTCAGCGCCTAGGAGCGTCCGGAGCTGCGAGTCCAGCGCCTCCCCTCCGTCCTCAGTGCGCCCTGCGCCGAGCAGCCGGCCCTCGCCCCGGGCGTCCGCCTTCGTCGCCGCCCCAGCTGTCTCCATCCCGCGCCAGAGCGCCCCGATGGCCTCGTACTGCCGCCCTGCATAGCTCAAGGGAGGCTCCGTCCCTGCCTCGTTCGCCAAGGCCGGCCCGCGTCGGTTGCCTCGCCTCCCGTCCCTCGCTCCGAGACCTAGCAGGAGGAGTCCGAGCTCCTCTGTACCGAGGCCCCAGCTCCCCAGCGCGGCCAGGAGCCAGCGCCTCCAGGAGCCCCGCTCCCTCCTCGTGGCCGCAAGCCGCGGCCTCCTCCCTCCGTCTCTGGCGTCCGCACGAGGCTCTGCCTCCCTCTGTTCCTTCCTCGCCGGCTCGACCTAGTTGCTGCTGCCAGGCCTCGTCCCGCCTCTGCTCCGAGCGGGTGGACAAGAGGCGTCGTCCCGAGCAGCCTTTTCCTTTTTTTTTTGCTGTTTTGTTGCTGTTTTGCTATCTCAAGTAACCATGTAACAGCAAGCACATCTGTTTTTGGACCCGAACAACTACCGTCGCCGTGTACCCATACCGTCGCCGAGACGAGTACCTCTACGCAAGAACCATGTACAACTACGAGCTCGACAACGACTACATGAACGACTACTCGGAGACCCGAAGTACCCCTACACGCCGAAACGACAAGTACCACTACCCACGCCGGAGCCATCGGAACCCTCAAGTACCTCGACGACATGTACATCTACGACTCGAGACGAGACCGGCAAGACCGAACGGAACGAGTACATCTACCGTCGCCGAGTACCACTACTTCCTCTACCGTCGCCCGAGTACAACTACCACCACGTGAACGGCTACTTCCTCTACGACCCGTGTACGACTTCCGAGAACGACTCCTTCCTCTACGATCTCGAACCGCTTCGAGAGAGAACGCTCTGAAGGTATAACCCGAGACGATGACCCGTGAGATGCTTGTTGTGTTGTATGAAATGTTTCCCGTGTGTGCTTCGTGCCGTTTCGTCCGTTTGTCATGTTCCTCGGTTGCCTCGTCACCGACTCGTGGGAACCCGGTAACGGGATCGCCCACCTTTCATCTCGTTTGACTCGCTCACGCCATCTTACCTTTTGCACCGGTCTCTCAACGAGTTACCGGAACCGAGATGTTGCTGTTGCATCATTTTCGGATCGTTGCCGTGGCACCTATTCCTTCCACCACAGTGACGATGCTTCATATCTCTTTTAAGTCAACCTTTTAATAATTGCATAAACTTGGTCATGTCATCCGCATCATTTAACAACATTATATATGTTAATTATTGTTTGCTTATAATTATTAAACATGCTCATGAGGATTTTTCGGATATGTTGTTGCTATTCTCCGGCCTCATTTAAATTGCCTAGTTAGTGTAGTTTTATTATGCTTCACCTCTTGCCATGTTAAAAATATTTAATCTTGTCTTGTAAATAAACGAGAGTCAACTAAATAATTAAATGTGGTGTTTCGTCAATATGCAACTCGTTGCATATTGAGCTCCACTTAATTTGTAGCTTTGTTTGTGCACTGTGCCATGCCATGCATAATTAAACCGGACATGCATCATACTTGGATGTGCATCTTATGACATGTTTATGCTTGTATGTTTACCGTGTTGTTTGTTTCTTTCCGGTTGCTTCTCTTGTTAGCTTCGGTTTCGTTCTGGAGTTGTGAGGTTTCGCTCGACTGTTGCTCCGTCTACTTCATGGATCCGTTCTTCTCCCTTGTAGAATCCCAGGCAAGATGACCGAACCCGGATACCATTACTATCTTTGCCTATTGCTAGAGTATCGTTCTTTAGTTTTGCCTCGATGCCCATGTTCTTCTTGTCAGCCTCCTACTTGTAACCACTACCATGTTTAACCACCCTACCTATGCAAACCGTTGCTTGGCTAAGTACGCTTCGCTCAGCCCTTTTTATAGCATTGCTAGTTGCAGGTGAAGATTGAAGATGCTTGCTTCATGTTGAAGTTTGGTTGGGTTATATCACACTATATAAATGCTTAAATGAAATCATCTATATATTGGCAAGGGTGGAAAGCTAAGCCTTTTGCTTGGTGTTTTGTTCCACTCATGCCGTTAGGAACCGTATAAACCGGTGTTATGTTCCTTGATTATGCGTTCCTAACACGGTTGGGGTGTATGGGACCCCCTTGATAAACCGCTAAGTGCTAAGTCTTTTCCAGCAAGTCCCAACATTGGTACTATTTGCCTAATAACAAACTAATAAAACTTGCATAAGGGCCTTGCAAACCCTCTTTTATTTTAATTCAACAACCCCGGGCCAGTTCTCCACATGAGTGTTGGTCCGAAACGGGGAGTCTGCGGGGCCACCTCGAGGAAACTCAAGGTTTGGTAAAAACCTGTAGAATCGCCCATCCGGTCGTGTCCTGAGACTTAGATAAGCGCGGCTACTATCAGGGTGTCGACACGCCGGGAGGATTTGCTGGATTAGCCTTACCTTAGTTCGGTTTAACTTGAGCACGGGATTCCGAGAATACTCGGGTCTTCCCACCTATGGAGTTGCGACTCCGCGGATCGTGGGCTTGTAATGGGTCAAGTTGGAACACCCCTGCAGGGTTTGAACTTTCGAAAGCCGTGCCCGCGGTTATGTGGCAGATGGGAGCTTGTTAATATCCGGTTGTACAAAACTTGACACAATGTTGCTAATACACTACCAGCGTGTGTACCGTGACTGTCAATTTCCGAATAGGGATTCGGGAGTTGAACACGGTGGGGTTATGTTTGACCGGCTTTAGCTAGGATCACTTCGTGATCATCTCTCGACCGATGCGCCTTCTCTTCTCGCTCTCTATTACGTAAGCTAGTGCTAGTTGCTGCTGCAGACTCTTGTTGTTCCTTCACCTCTTGTTCTTTCTTCAGCCTTATCCTCACCCAAGGCTTAAATAGTCATGTTACCCGGGAACGGGATTGCTGAGTCCTCTGTGGCTCACAGTTACTTCACCACACCAGATGCAGGTTCAGCCGTGTGCGATGCAGGAGTTGGATCAGTTCTTCACTTGGAGCTCGATGAAGAGTTTGGCTGTATGCTTGTGTCGTTTTCGACGATCAGTAGTGGTTTCTACTAGGATTCGATCCTGACCTGTGGCTTTATGTTGTTTTGGTATCTTTCTTTGGATCTTCACCCGTAGTCGGGTTGTGATGTTTTGAATGATGATTGTTTATGTAATGTATTGTGTGAAGTGGCGAGTATAAGCCAACTATCTCCTTTTGCATTTTAATCCCTCTTTTACATGAGTTGTGCAAAGATACCAAACTTGAGATCATTCTAGGATGGGCTTATACCTTTAAGTCGTGCCTCGACATGTAGGAGGTATAGTCCCATCCTGGGCATTATAAGTTGGTATTCAGAGCCTTCTCCGACCTAGAAGCCCCCACTGATTGATCGCATCGTTGACGGTTGAGGCTAGGCACACACTGAAAATGTTTTGAGTCCTATATATTTATATCGGAGAGTAGGATTTCTTTTCTCCTCATCTCTTTTCACTCTGGTGAGGACTCCTGACGACTACTCTTGCCTCTTCTACTTTCAAAAAATGCACCAAATTTTTTTTAGGATCTCGCGAGTATTGTTTGGATTGTTCCGATGTCTTTGTGACGAGAACATTGTTCTCGATGCCTCCTATCATTAGGGGTTGTGGCAGTGTCCCGGGGAGTTGAGCTCCGAGGTGTTGTCGTCACAAATCCATCGCGGCAGTACTAGAATACTTAAGACGGCCGACATCGAAAATCTCTCCTATACGGCCAGTGGCAAGATAACCCCGACATCACCCAGTACTGGGGAGGTAGTTTGAGAGTATTGCCATAGCTTGTATAGTGGATGCTTTTCGAAGGTCCGAGGTAAACAGTTTCCGAGAAAGACTGGTTATGTGTTGAAGGATGGATACACCTGGATGTAGGTTTAGAGTTGATTGCGCGGTGCTTCCCGTGTATCCCCAACACCTGATTGCATAACTGGAAACTTTCGGAAATCTATAGGTGGGTTCATCTAGTAGTTCTAGGCATTCTTCCAACGGATGCTCGATATGAAGTTTGGGGTTCTACATTGAGTGAAGTGGTTTTATGGATTTGTTCTGATCGGGAGTTGCATCTTAAAGGGTCCTTGGCTATGCTGATCCGGGGATTGCAAAACACTTTTGTAACACGTTCCATGAGCTTTCAGCACGAAGATGTCGAATGAAACTTCTATCTTGTATTTGTTCTATCTGCTCCTTGTTCCTTTTTATTTACCCTTTTTGTTCTCCAAGTGGCTTCTCGTCTAGTTGTTGTACCTGCGGAATTCATTCGTTCAATTCTCCGTTCGGATGATATTGTAAAGATGATGCTGCGAAATATCTATCCTTTGTTTCGATTTGATTCTGGTATTCGAGTTGCTTCGATGTCAAATGTTGATCCCATACCTTCCTAATCGGTATTCTCATATTTCTATGGGAGTGCTAGTCCTTCTTAATAATCAAGATGGTTATGTTAAATTCTTTTCAACCGGTGTCCATTTTGTTCGTCTCAAGTTGTCTTTGTTTTCCCCACCCTCCCACCCTTCTCTTTATGGAGCCAGCAATTCTCGGATGAAGTATCCATTTTATTCTTGTGATGTTTCTTCATTCTTTTCCTTCAATGTTCTTATCCGGTGATTTATCGTGAAGATGCTCGAGAGCTCCAAGTTCATCATTCTTAATTCTAATATTCTGCCGGTGGATGTAATTCAAGATTTCGGTGTTGATCTTATCCTTTTCCTCTTTTCACAATGCTTTCTTATTCCGGTGCACCAATTAATCATTCTCCTCTTGCTATTCATACCCGGAGTGCTGAAGATTCATAATTCCATTCTTAATCCTTTCAAACTATTTTGAGGTTTGTCATCTTATTCAAGCCATTTAATTCAACTGGTGCAATATCTCTGAAGTAATCTTTTTCAACGGTGATTTCTTCGAGTGGGCCCTAACCCACAGGTCTTTTCCCAGGATCTTACCTGACTCTTCTATTTTTCTGGAGTTATTCTCAAATTCTTTTCAAAGTGTGATGTAAGAATGATTTCCATCAGTCACATGCCTTCTCCAAGCTTGTTTTCAATTATTTCCATCTTTAGCTCCACCTTCCTCTTGTCATTCGTCCGGAGTATCTCAATATTCTTATGGCATTTCTCGTCTTCATTCTCAACAATTGAAGACCGGAGAAGTGTTTCTCTTAAATCTTGGCCCGTATTCTTTAAGGTTCGTGGTTCTAGCTTCTTGCCATCCTCATTATTGTTCCGATTGTGAGGAATTCTTTTTAATACCCATCCGAAGCATTCATGAATTCTTTTCTTTGTGATCCTCCGAAGGCCATCATTTCAGAATATTTCTTCGTTCTCAGTTTTCAACCTTGTCCTCCAAATATTCTTCATTGATGTCTCTTCGTTCGTCTCCATATTTTTACGGTGGTTCTTTCAAGGTTACCCTTCCGTTGTTATCGTTTTAATTCATTTGTTCTTTCATAATCCTACCGGTGGTTCATTGAATCCGAGGTTGTACTAGATCTCTCTTTAATTCTTTCCAACGAGAATAAGTAGTATGCCAAATCCTTTGGTTTTCATCAATTTAAATTGGTGAAGGATATGCATAACATAAATCTTATTCTAGTTTCTTCCAAGAGCTTAATCCCTTCCTTCGGAGTTTGTTCATCATATCATATTCTCGGTCCTAAGTTGTTCATCTTGTTTTCCGGAGCTCCAAGTTATTTCAATTATCATTTCAAAGCTCAATCTAATTCATCGCGAGCCTTGAATCTTATTCTTTTCATCTTTCACTTCTCATCCTTTTGTTACCGGAGTTCTTCATGGTGGTTCATCATCATTTAATTCATCCTCGAAGTCTTCATCAAGATTCTTGTTGGAGTTCAAGCTTTCTTCTTCATGCTTTCCAATTACAATCCTTTCTACCCTATCTTTTGAGGTGGTGTTATGTCATTCTTGACAATTCCTTCATGTTTCATGATTCATGAGTTGTCAAGAATGGGATATTTAAAACCATCTTTTTTTCCTTGTTCAGGAGATCTTTTCAGCCCCTCATTTTATCTCTTGGAGTTATCTTGGGTTGTATTTCACCTAAAAGTTTTCCCTAAGGATTGTTGCTAATTATGGTGCTTATAAATGACCCAAGTTCTTCATTTATCATTCCGGTGAAATAAGTTTATCGTCTCCTTGTTGATCTCAATCCAAGCTTTTCATTTCCGTTAGTGGCCGGTTGTCACCTCTTAATTTTGAGATGTTTTCCATAAGCCCACATCAAGCTTATTCGTTTTCGTTGTTGATTTTTTCCAACAACTCCGTTCAACCCTTCTTTGTAAGGAGGATTTCCTAATTCAATTTTGAGAGAAGTTGTCATTTTTCTTCTCCATTCATTTCTTTCGTTGATCTATATGCTATTCTTTCATTCCGGAGGCATTGTCATGTTGCTCTCTCCAAACCATCATATCGTTTTTATCAAGATCATATTCTCCCTTTCTTGTTTATTTAACCGGAGTGTTGTATTCTTCATTCTAGTTCCCTCATCCTATCAAGTTTTAACTCTCTTTTAACCGGAGTGTTGTCTGAATCCTTCTTAACCTTGTGCCATTCTTTTAATTGTTTCGGAGGCAGTATGTTGTTGTTTTCATCAAGTATCATTCCATCTTCTCAAGTTCTTGTTCAATTCCTTCCATTCTCAGACGGAGTGCTGTCCAAATCATTTCGTTCTTATTCCTTGGCTATACCGTTGCAGTTTCATATTCTTTTGGTCCGTGAGCTCTTGTTTCATGTTTTCAACCTTCAAGGTTATCGTGGTGTTCCTTGTTCCTCTTTTCTAACGAAGTGTTTTCATCTTCGTTCATCTGTGTTGCATTGTTCTTTCAACTTGTTTAACCTATCAAGGTTCCTTGTTTCACTCGTCTGTCAAAGAAGCAACTTTGTTTTACCTCTTCCTCTTCCGTTTTACCCGGTGATATCTCTAGGATCTCGGGTCGAGATCCTCTGTTAGTGTGGGAGAGTTGTGACGCCCGAAGACCGACGTCCCAGAAGATTCCAGAAGATACCAGAAGATTCCAGATGTTCCGGGTTGCCCGTGTGTTTCTTTTGTGCTTGTGTTATTATTTTTTGCATTGCATCATGTCATCATGCCATCATGTCATTTTAATTTTTGCATCTCAACTTAAATAATCCGTGTGGATCTTCGATCCATTTAAATCGAGGGAAGAATGTCTTCTTGTTAAACCATATCATCCCAATATTATTAGGGAGCTATAATAAATATTTCATTCGTTGGAATTCACCGTAACACACTTGCACAATTTCCCCATGCCTTCTCTTTCGCATTCCTTGCCTCAAACCTTGTCAATGTTTATTTTCCGTCGTATCGGGGTTCTTCCAAAAACGCTCCTTCTATTTTATTTAAATTCCTGACATTTTTGTGAGTCCAGGGATTTTTACCCTATGCCTTAATCCTATTCAGATCACCTCCTTCTTTTTCTTTCTCCTTGCTGTTTTCTTTTTCTTTTCTTAAAACAACATCAATTTAAAAACAGAGAGCAGCCGCAGCTGGCCCAGCATCTGCAGCTGGCCCAGGCCGGCCCAACCCCTCCCTCTTGGCGCAGCCACCATGCCTCCCTCTCCTCCCAACAGGCTCAGGCCCAATTCCCTCTGGCCCAATTCCTCCTTCCCCTTGGGCCTCCCAGGCCGCAGCCCACCAACCAGCTCCCTCGACCCCGCTAACCCTAGCATCGAGCCCTCGCTCCTCTCCTCTTCTCCCGCAAGCCGCCGCCAGCCTCGATCTCTCTTTCTCTCCCTCGCTAGCAGCGCCCGAAACCCTCGTTCCCCCCGATTCCATCTCCCCATCGATCTATCCCCTCGATCCTCTCCAGCCGCACCTTCCCTCGACCACGGCCCCGAGCGCCCCGCTTGGTCAGGCCCGCGGCCTCACCCCTCTGGCCGATCCCCAGCGACGGAGCCCCGCGCCCGTACCCTGCGGCCCTCTAGCCGTCGTCAGCGCCTAGGAGCGCCCGGAGCTGCGAGTCCAGCGCCTCCCCTCCGTCCTCAGTGCGCCCTGCGCCGAGCAGCCGGCCCTCGCCCCGGGCGTCCGCCTTCGTCGCCGCCCCAGCTGTCTCCATCCCGCGCCAGAGCGCCCCGATGGCCTCGTACTGCCGCCCTACATCGCTCAAGGGAGGCTCCGTCCCTGCCTCGTTCGCCAAGGCCGGCCCGCGTCGGTAGCCTCGTCTCCCGTCCCTCGCTCCGAGACCTAGCAGGAGGAGTCCGAGCTCCTCTGTACCGAGGCCCCAGCTCCCCAGCGTGGCCAGGAGCCAGCGCCTCCAGGAGCCCCGCTCCCTCCTCATCTCCGCAAGCCGCGGCCTCCTCCCTCCGTCTCCGGCGTCCGCGCGAGGCTCTGCCTCCCTCCGTTCCTTCCTCACCGGCTCGACCTAGTTGCTGCTGCCAGGCCTCGTCCCGCCTCTGCTCCGAGCAGGTGGACAAGAGGCGTCGTCCTGAGCAGCCTTTTCCTTTTTTTTTGCTGTTTTGTAGCTGTTTTGCTATCTCAAGTAACCATGTAACAGCAAGCACATCTGTTTTTGGACCCGAACAACTACCGTCGCCGTGTACCCCTACCGTCGTCGAGACAAGTACCTCTACGCAAGAACCATGTACAACTACGAGCTCGAGAACGACTACATGAACGACTACTCGGAGACCCCAAGTACCCCTACACGGCGAAACGACAAGTACCACTACCCACGCCGGAGCCATCGGAACCCTCAAGTACCTCGACGACATGTACATCTACGACTCGAGACGAGACCGGCAAGACCGAACGGAACGAGTACATCTACCGTCGCCGAGTACCACTACTTCCTCTACCGTCGCCCGAGTACAACTACCGCCACGTGAACGGCTACTTCCTCTACGACCCGTGTACGACTTCCGAGAACGACTCCTTCCTCTACGATCTCGAACCGCTTCGAGAGAGAACGCTCCGAAGGTATAACCCGAGACGATGCCCCGTGAGATGCTTGTTGTGTTGTATGAAATGTTTCCCGTGTGTGCTTCGTGCCGTTTCGTCCGTTTGTCATGTTCCTCGGTTGCCTCGTCACCGACTCGTGGGAACCCGGTAACGGGATCGCCCACCTTTCATCTCGTTTGACTCGCTCACGCCATCTTACCTTTTGCACCGGTCTCTCAACGAGTTGCCGGAACCGAGATGTTGCCGTTGCATCATTTTCGGATCGTTGCCGTGGCACCTTTTCCTTCCACCACGGTGACGATGCTTCATATCTCTTTTAAGTCAACCTTTTAATAATTGCATAAACTTGGTCATGTCATCCGCATCATTTAACAACATTATATATGTTAATTATTGTTTGCTTATAATTATTAAACATGCTCATGGGGATTTTCCGGATATGTTGTTGCTATTCTCCGGCCTCATTTAAATTGCCTAGTTAGTGTAGTTTTATTATGCTTCACCTCTTGCCATGTTAAAAATATTTAATCTTGTCTTGTAAATAAACGAGAGTCAACTAAATAATTAAATGTGGTGTTTCGTCAATATGCAACTCGTTGCATATTGAGCTCCACTTAACTTGTAGCTTTGTTTGTGGACTGTGCCATGCCATGCATAATTAAACCGGACATGCATCATACTTGGATGTGCATCTTATGACATGTTTATGCTTGTATGTTTACCGTGTTGTTTGTTTCTTTCCGGTTGCTTCTCTTGTTAGCTTCGGTTTCGTTCTGGAGTTGTGAGGTTTCGCTCGACTGTTGCTCCATCTACTTCATGGATCCGTTCTTCTCCCTTGTAGAATCCCAGGCAAGATGACCGAACCCGGATACCATTACTATCTTTGCCTATTGCTAGAGTATCGTTCTTTAGTTTTGCCTCGATGCCCATGTTCTTCTTGTCAGCCTCCTACTTGTAACCACTACCATGTTTAACCACCCTACCTATGCAAACCGTTGCTTGGCTAAGTACGCTTCGCTCAGCCCTTTTTATAGCATTGCTAGTTGCAGGTGAAGATTGAAGATGCTTGCTTCATGTTGAAGTTTGGTTGGGTTATATCACACTATATAAATGCTTAAATGAAATCATCTATATATTGGCAAGGGTGGAAGGCTAAGCCTTTTGCTTGGTGTTTTGTTCCACTCATGCCGTTAGGAACCGTATAAACCGGTGTTATGTTCCTTGATTATGCGTTCCTAACACGGTTGGGGTGTATGGGACCCCCTTGATAAACCGCTAAGTGCTAAGTCTTTTCCAGCAAGTCCCAACATTGGTACTATTTGCCTAATAACAAACTAATAAAACTTGCATAAGGGCCTTGCAAACCCTCTTTTATTTTAATTCAACAACCCCGGGCCAGTGCTCCACATGAGTGTTGGTCCGAAACGGGGAGTCTGCGGGGCCACCTCGAGGAAACTCAAGGTTCGGTAAAAACCTATAGAATCGCCCATCCGGTCGTGTCCTGAGACTTAGATACGCGCGGCTACTATCAGGGTGTCGACACGCCGGGAGGATTTGCTGGATTAGCCTTACCTTAGTTCGGTTTAACTTGAGCACGGGATTCCGAGAATACTCGGGTCTTCCCACCTATGGAGTTGCGACTCCGCGGATCGTGGGCTTGTAATGGGTCAAGTTGGAACACCCCTGCAGGGTTTGAACTTTTGAAAGCCGTGCCCGCGGTTATGTGGCAGATGGGAGCTTGTTAATATCCGGTTGTAGAAAACTTGATACAATGTTGCTAATACACTACCAGCGTGTGTACCGTGACTGTCAATTTCCGAATAGGGATTCGGGAGTTGAACACGGTGGGGTTATGTTTGACCGGCTTTAGCTAGGATCACTTCGTGATCATCTCTCGACCGATGCGCCTTCTCTTCTCGCTCTCTACTACGTAAGCTAGTGCTAGTTGCTGCTGCAGACTCTTGTTGTTCCTTCACCTCTTGTTCTTTCTTCAGCCTTATCCTCACCCAAGGCTTAAATAGTCATGTTACCCGAGAACGGGATTGCTGAGTCCTCTGTGGCTCACAGTTACTTCACCACACCAGATGCAGGTTCAGCCGTGTGCGATGCAGGAGTTGGATCAGTTCTTCACTTGGAGCTCGATGAAGAGTTTGGATGTATGCTTGTGTCGTTTTCGACGATCAGTAGTGGTTTCTACTAGGATTCGATCCTGACCTGTGGCTTTATGTTGTTTTGGTATCTTTCTTTGGATCTTCACCCGTAGTCGGGTTGTGATGTTTTGAATGATGATTGTTTATGTAATGTATTGTGTGAAGTGGCGAGTGTAAGCCAACTATCTCCTTTTGCATTTTAATCCCTCTTTTACATGAGTTGTGCAAAGATACCAAACTTGAGATCATTCTAGGATGGGCTTATACCTTTAAGTCGTGCCTCGACACGTAGGAGGTATAGTCCCATTCTGGGCATTACATTATGAGCTTAAGTGTTGTGGCATGAAAATCAGGGTGTTACAGACCTACCCCCCCTTACAAGAATCTCGTCCCCGAGATTCCCAAACTAGGCGTGGAAAGGAATACGAAGACTCGATCTGGGTAGTCTTTACTTCCGGCTGCTTCTGCTTCCAAGTGGTGCTCCATTGAACCTTGAAGTACTTGATGGTGTGGCTTCGTGCACGGCGTTCTGCTTGATCCCGGTTGCTAATGGGTCTCTTACGTAGGTCATAATGAGCTGGAGGTCGATGGCTCGGTGATCGATGTCCTCGCAGAGACCTAGCTAGTTAGGAAGTTGGAAACGTTTCCGGAGTGTTGTGTGAAAAAATGTTGTGCATAGTAGGTGACTCAGGCGGTGACTCTAGCTGGTAGCCGTCTATTCTTCGTCTTGAAGTGGTCTTGGAGGGGGCGATACATCTTGGTGTGAGCTTTCTTTTGACATGGAATTGCTTGGTTCCTTCGAGAGGAGTGACTTGCAGATACACCTGGCCTTCGACGCGGAAGTTCATTTCTCGATGACGGTGGTTGATTTACTTCCTCCTCCTTGACATGGAGGTCTTCAGATGTTTTTAGACTTGTGGCTCTTCTTCCATCTTCGAGTAGACAAGTATGTCATCAGATAATGATGACACCCAACTTGTCCAAGTACTCCATGAAGACCTGCTCACGAGGCCCATAAGGCGGGCTAGGGTACTGGCGGTGGTCATGGTTGTGTATTGGCCAAGGTCTTCTCGACCTAGAGCCAAAGCCCATGGTCAAGATCTGACCATGTTGTGGCTTGGTAGGGCTTAAGGGTTTCAAGGATTATAGTGTGTGGGCGAACGTTTATCATCTCATCCCTAAGCACGGTCCCTGAGATGCCAATAGTTCTATCACATCATATTACCGAAAAAATCATCTTGTATAGGTCAACTCCAGTTGTCACTCATGCTATTCATATCCTCATGGCTCCCTAGAGCAGGCCTAATAAAATCATATATTTCTAGGATCCCCAAACTCATATGTATGTCTACCCCTAAAAATCCATGGGTAGAGCATACAAGCTTCCAAGCTTGAGTTAAACATGACAATCCAAGTGCCCAGCTTATTCTTCCAAGGTCCAAGATAGTGCATCTCTATCCTAAGGAAACACGTCATAAGCCACTCCAAGATCTTGTTTCCTTCCTATGAATCAACTTCCATTAATCACTACATAATGCATTAATTCTATAAATCCAAAATCTATGGTGTTCCACACGATCTTCTAATGTCCTATAATCCCAAATACCTGAAAGGGCTACCTCTACTATAGTAAATCCACTAATTCCAATTATCGGGGTCAAGTAACTCCAAGGTCAGGCTTATATAGATCCCTAAATCAACTCTGGCAATTATCCAATCTCCTAGTTTATTTTCCACCAAGAAACATGGTATCATGATCGAGATCATCAGTCCAAATCCAATTTACTCCGAACCATGTAGACATACTCAGCATCTATACTCAACTAGAATCACCTACTTAAATCCAAATCTCATGTCCAACGAGAATTTCTACACTTCCCCCCAAGTCATTATCTTAATGTCAACTATCTTTATCAATATCCCCTGGCTAAGTCTAATCCTTATACTTACAAGAATTTCAGTTTGCGATCATAATTTGTCCTACTAAAATCCAATTTACTCAGGGGTAATGAAAGCTATGCTACTCTATTAACGTGATCCCACCAAGTTCATATGCCAACATGAAAGACTCAATCCACCAAAGAGTCTCATAATATTCCTCAAAGTCATTGATATAAACTCATCAAGTCATTTGTCATCTATTCCTATATCCTCAAATTGGTCTTCCCTATGGCATCGTTAGTTCTGGTGCTACCTTAGGATGATAATGTGCTTGTTCACTATGTCCACTAGTTCCATAATGAACCCAATGTTGTGCAAGGTTACAGAGGCTTAATTGGTTCTTTTGCAGTTTTGTGGGTTAAGCTCATGGTTAAGGATTCGAGCTGGGGTATCTCGGAAGTCTCGAAGGGTCTGGGGATGGGTTTCTAATCTGGAGGGGTAAACATAACTCCACGGGGTTGTACTTGGATGAGGAGGCCGTAGCAAAAGTCTTCAGTGCCAGTTGGTTGCCGAAGTAGAATACTTGGTGTATCTTGTCTTCTCGGTCTTCAGTTGAGGAGAGAGATGAGCGGGAAAACTAGCATAGAGGAGGGGAATGCCTAAAGGAGGTTCTATAGTGCAAGTGCAATCAACCAGGTGCAAAAAGGACCAAACAAAAGAAACAAGGTAAGGAAGGTGATATACTCATGTACTTGTTGCCTAAGGCAAAAGTGCGACTTATACCAAAACATAAACAAATAAAAACAAGCAACACACAATCATGGTTCTATTCGAACCATCATACGGACTCGACTGCGCATAGGGGGTACATGACTCATCCTACCCTAGGGGTTCTCGGACTTAGTAGTCGTGCTTTGCTACGTACCTCGTGCAGTCTTCCGGGTCTTCCTCGGGCATTGGTATGTCTCTTGTAGTTGTTCGATGAAATGACCCGGGTTGGGCCTGAAGAATCTTCATCAACTTCTCACCTGATGAGCTGATGAGGTGAAGGTGGTTCCTCGTAGTTGGCGTTGGCTTGGTCTTCTATAGTCTTCTTAATCGTGATGATCCCTTTTGCCTTCTAGGGCGTCGAGGGTACCAGGTAGGAAATCATTCATACATTCACAATAACAAGGCATAGTAGAGGTCCAACATGTCGGTTACGTCAATGACAACATCGACGCCAAGAGCGAGGGATGAAGAGAACCGTTCTCCTGCTCACTATAGTGAGGCGGACCAAATGGCGAGGTTCTCATCCACCGGTGGTTGCCGATACAACAACAGTAAGGACATGGTTGCTCTATTAGCGATGTATATCATGATCTTGCATAACTTATGCCATGTTCATTGTAGGCCAAGGTTGCATCATCCTGTGCAATGTTGGGGATGTCACCATCTTCTGGGTCTTGACGCCCTCATTCCTTGAGAAGGTATCTTCTGTTGGCATCGTCTTGTTGTGGTGTCGCAAACCTTGTGTTCAGAAGAGGTGGCTGAGTGTTTGGCAAGGGGTACTCCTTCTAGGCTATCCATGAGGATTACAAGGAATCCCGTGGTTAGGGGCTTGAGGGTGCTAGCGACTATTCGCAAAAGTTTTGAGGGGGAAGAGATCGAGGAGGATATACCTTAATTTTTGAAAACTCGGAAGGGAATAGAAGTATAGATAGTTTTTTATAATTGGTAATAGTTTTGAAAATAGTTTTTACCCTAACTAACGACCATGCAAACTAAGGCTTCCTACAGTCAGGATGGCTCTGATACCAGCTCTGTGGGGACCCTGACTCATAAGTCGTGATCACTGAATGCACGTGTACAATGATCCAAAAGATCACTGCTCACTAAAGACACAGAAGCTGAATAACAAGAGTCTTACATCCATACATATCGTATTACACCAGTAGGACCATTATGGTCAAGTCTTGAGAATATCATCGTAGCAGAAATCTTCGTCGACAACTTGGACCCATGCCATCTAATTTAACTCTACAAGCATTCTGGCTGGGAAGTGTCCTAGCTCGCATGATCGTCACCAAAGAACTCTTGTTCGTATTCATGTTCTTTCATGCCTAGCCAATAAAATAACTAGTGGCAAGCCAATGAGTACTTTGAATGTACTCGTAAGCAACCCATGTTTTGGAACAAGTATGACAAGGCATGATATAGCACTAAATAGGAATTGTTGCAGAAAGATAATTTTGGGTGCAATGTTGATACGTCTCCAACGTTTCTATAATTTTTGATTATTCCATGCTGTTATATTATCATTCTTGGATGTTTTACAATCATTTTATAGTCATTTTATATCATTTTTTGGTACTAACCTATTGACATAGTTCCAAGTGCCAGTTGTTTTCTGCATGTTTTTTACATCACAGGAAATCAATATCAAACAGAGTCCAAACACAGCGAAACTTTTTGAGGATTATTTTGGACCAGAAGACAACCAATGGGCCAAGGTAGCGCCTGGGCGGAGCTCCGAGTGGAGCACAACCCACCAGGGCACGCCTGGGGGCCCAGGCGCGCCCTCATTGGTTGCTCCCACCTCAGGTGCCACCCGGACCACCTCTTTGCTCTGTAAATACCCCAATATTCTAGAAACCCTAGGGGAGTCGACGGAATTTCGATCCAGCCGCCGTAGAGTCGAGAACCGCCAGATCCAATCTAGACACCTACACGGTGGGGTTCACCACTTCCATTGGTGCCTCTCCGATGATGCGTGAGTAGTTCCTTGTAGACTAATGTCGCTTAAAGCTACATCGGTTTTTCCCCAAAGAGGAAGGGATGATGCAGCACAGCGGCGGTAGGTATTTCCCTCAGATGTGAAACCAAGATTACCGAACCAGTAGGAGAACCAATCAACACAACGTAAACAACACTTACACACAAATAACAACACCTCGCAACCCGACGTGTTAAAGGGGTTGTCAATCCCTTTCGGGTAACAAACGTGAGAGAGATATAAATATTGGTAGGTTGGTTGATAAGTTAGATAAATTGTAGCAAGGTATTTTTGGGTTTTTGGTTTAGTAGATCTGAAAATAAAAGCAAAGTCAAATAGATCGCAAAGGCAAATATATGAGAAAGAAGACCCGGGGGTCGTAGGTTCCACTAGTGGCTTCTCTCGAGAAAAATAGCAAACGGTGGGTAAACAAATTACTGTTGGGCAATTTATAGAACCTCAAATACTTATGATGCTATCCAGGTAATGATCATTACATAGGCATCACGTCCAAGATTAGTAGACCGACTCCTGCCTGCATCTACTACTATTACTCCACACATCGACCGCTATCCAGCATTCATCTAGTGTATTAAGTTCATGGAAAATGGAGTAATGCATTAAGAACAATGGCATGATGTAGACAAGATCCGTTTATAGGGAGTTAGATATGGATCTCATCGTGTTACCCTTAGTGGTTATGATACATACGTCCCGGTTCCCTTTCTGTCACTGGGATCAAGCACCGTAAGATCGAACTCACTACCGGGCACCTCTTCCCATTGCAAGATAAATAGATCAAGTTGGCCAAACAAAACCCAAATATCAGAGAAGAAATATGAGGCTATAAGAGATCGTGCATATAAGAGATCAAAGAAACTCAAATAACTTTCATGGATATAAAAAGATAGATCTGATCATACACTCAAAGTTCATCGGATCCCAACAAACACACCGCAAAAAGAATTACATCATATGGATCTCCAAGAGACCATTGTATTGAGAATCAAAAGAGAGAGAGGAAGCCATCTAGCTACTAAGTACGGACCCCGAAGGTCTACAAAGAACTACTCACGCATCATTGGAGAGGCACCAATGGAAGTGGTGAACCCCTCCGTGATGGTGTCTAGATTGGATCTAGTATTTCTGGACTCTGCGGCGGCTGGATGAATATTTCGTCCACTCCCCTAGGGTTTCTAGAATATTGTGGTATTTATAGAGAAAAGAGGCGGCGCGGGAGGCGACCGAGGTGGGCACAACACACCTGGGCACGCCAGGGGGAGCTGGCGCGCCCTGGTGGGTTGTGCCCCCCTCGCGGCACTCCCCAGGTGCTGCCTTGGCCCATCAGGTGTCTTCTTGCCCAAAAAAATCTCAAAAAAGTTTCGCGGTGTTTTAGCTCCGTTTGATATTGATTTCCTGTGATGTAAAGAACATGTAGAAAACAGCAACTGGCACTTGGCACTATGTCAATAGGTTAGTACCAAAAACTGATATAAAATGACTATAAAATGATTATGAAACATCCAAGAATGATAATATAATAGCATGGAACAATAAAAAAATTATAGATACGTTGGAGACGTATCAACATCCCCAAGCTTAACTCCTGCTCGTCCTCGAGTAGGTAAGTGATAAAAACAGAATTTTTGATGTGGAATGATTCCTACCATGTCATATCATATTATTTTCTTTATAGCATGGACATTTGGACTTTTATATGGTTCAAAGCAATAGTCTAATTTTGACATAATAATTTAGATACTCAAGCATATCAACAAGCAACCATGTCTTTCAAAATAACAATGCTAAAATAAGTTATCCCTAGCCCATTACATTGAACCATTGATCCATTCATGAAACACATTCGTATATTAGTTACACCCAATGCTCAAGTACGATCATAGTGTTTCCTAGTTGGTGCATGTAAGAGAAGATGGAGACTCAAATTCGAAAATAAAAATTGCATAAGTAAAAGAAAGGCCCTTCGTAGAGGGAAGTAGAGATTTGTAGAGGTGCGAGAGCTCAAAGCTTAAATTGAGAGATAAAAAAATTATGTCATTTTGGAGGAAAATAAGCTAAGTATATGACATTTATGAGGTTACCAAGGTTGCTATGCCACTTTTCACCTAACTAAGCTAATTATGCCATTTTTAACATATGTAAGCTAAGTATATGTCATTATTGAGCAAACCTTGGTAGCTCAGCATATTAGAGCTAACTTAGCATATTAAAGCTTACTTAGGTCATTTTGGATGAAATAAAGCTAAGTATATGTCATTTTAGAGCTACCTTAGGTAAAATGGATCATTTTAGAGCTACCTTAGGTAAAATGGATAATTTTGGAGCAAATAAAGCTAAGTCTAGGTCATTATGCATTTTTAAGCAAAACAATAGAGAAAACTTACCGTCATCACAGAGCCGGAGCATCGGAGAAGGATCGGAGAAAACTTGCCGGCACCATCTGGAGAAGGATCGTGCGATACTTGTCTAGAGCTACGCTGCATCAAAGATCATTCGCAATGTCTCGTTAGCATGATGACACTGAAATGTTAAGACTAGTAACTGATAACCATTCAAATGAAACTCACCGTGGTCCCTGGAGCAATGACTGGCATCGGCGGAGGGGTCTGACCGGTCTTTTCGCACATAGACTGCACATTTGGTTTTGACGAGTCAGTCATATTAGTTAGTAATGAGACGAACATTACGTGCATGATTTGGCTAATATGCAGAAGAAACTTACCACGAAGAGCTCGTACATGGCCCGGTTCTGCATGTCATTACGTGCCCTCTCGTCCTCCACCAGCTGAGTCGGCCACTTCTCCAACTCCCGCTCCTTCTCCGACGCTTGCCGGTCCCTCTCCTCCATAAGCGCCTTGGTTCTCTCTCTCTTTCTCTCTCTCTCTCTCTCTCTCTCTCTCACTCTCTCTCTCTCTCTCTCTCTCTCTCTCTATCTATCTATCTATCTATCTATCTCTCTCTCTCAAGAGCAGCCTGCAAAACCACTCCCCGTTAGCATTGTAATCATCGATGGCTGCACACACAATGTAATGTATAAAAGAAATCTGAGTCTGTATAACTAACCTCGAAGCCGAGCTCGATTGGCCGTGGACAAGGCCTTATCTTGGGATTTGAGCTTTTTTGGCGCGCCTTGATCTCCGGGAGAGTGCGAGGACAACGTATAAGTCCATCTCTAATGGCTATCAAGCCATGGGACCTCCCGCCACCAGATATCATCACCAGCTCCGGATCAAATAGCCTGCTTGGGTTAAATTCCTCCCCTATACTCGCCTTCCCCACATCTCTGTACCTCACAAGCTTGTTGTGGGAGGAGATGTTGGTGAAGTTCTCTGGATGATCGAGCTCAGACGTAGAGAATGCCTTGGCCTTCTTGTATGGGGCAGTATGGGCCATGGCATAGAGGTCGAACACCTCTAGCACCGGTGCCTTATTGTATCCCGCCTAAAAGAGAGGAACATAGTATTAGTAATTAAAGGGCTCAAGCTAGCATGAAAGAATGAATTGCATGAATCATGAAGCAAACCACATACCCAGTTCCGCCAGTATTGATATAAGCGCTGCCTTGATGGTGTGGTGAAGGAAATATGCCCTATAGGCAATAATAAAGTTTTTATTTGTATTTCCTTATATCATGATAAATGTTTATTATTCATGCTAGAATCGTATTAACCGGAAACTTAGTACATGTGTAAATACATAGACGAAACAGAGTGTCCCTAGTATGCCTCTACTAGACTAGCTCATTGATCAAAGATGGTTATGTTTCCTAACCATAGACATGAGTTGTCATTTGATCAATGGGATCACATCGTTAGGAGAATGATGTGATGGACAAGACCCATCTTTTAGCTTAGCAACTTGATCGTTTAGTTCTACTACTATTGCTTTCTTCATGACTTATACATGTTCCTATGACTATGAGATTCTGCACCTCCCAAATACCGGAGGAACACCTTGTGTTCTATCAAACGTCACAACGTAACTGGGTGATTATAAAGATGATCTACAGGTGTCTCTGAAGGTGTTTGTGGTGTTGGCATAGATCAAGAATAGGATTTGTCACTCCGAGTGTCGGAGAGCTATCTCTAGGGCGTCTCGGTAATACACATCATAATAAGCCTTGCAAGCAAATGACTAATGAGTTAGTCACGAGATGATGTATTACGGAACGAGTAAAGAGACTTGCCGGTAACGAGATTGAACTAGGTATGATGATACCAACGATCTAATCTCGGGCAAGTAACATACCGATGACAAAGGGAACAACGTATGTTGTTATGCGGTTCGACCAATAAAGATCTTCGTAGATTATGTAGGAACCAATATGAGCATCCAGGTTCCGCTATGGGTTATTGACAGGAGATGTGTCTCGGTCATGTCTACATAGTTCTCGAACTCGTACGGTCCGCACGCTTAACGTTCGATGACAATCGGTACTATGAGTTTATGTGTTTTGATGTACCAAAGGTAGTTCGGAGTCCCGGATGTGATCATGGACATGACGAGGAGTCTCGAAATGGTCGAGACATAAAGATTGATATATTGGAAGCCTATGTTTGGACATTGGAATGGTTCCGGGTGAGTTCGGGCATTTATCGGAGTACCCGGGGCTACTGGAACCCCCCGGGGAGTGTATGGGCCTTATTGGGCCTTAGTGGGATAGAGGAGGAGGCGGCCAATGTGAGGGGCGCCCCCCTAGCCCAATCTGAATTGGGTGGGGGGTCGGCCCCTCTTTCCTTCTTCCCTCTCTCCTCCTTCCTTCCTCTCCTACTCCAACTAGGGAAAGGGGGATCCTACTCCCCGTGGGAGTAGGACTCCCCTAGGGCACGCCATAGAGAGGGCCGACCCCTCCCCTCCTCCACTCCTTTATATATGTGGGGATGAGGCACCCCATAGACTCACAAGTTGATTTCTTAGCCGTGTGCGGTGCCCCTCCCCATAGTTACACACCTCGGTCATATCGTTCCAGTGCTTAGGCAAAGCCCTGCGCTGGTAGCTTCATCAGCACCATCACTACGCCATCGTGCTGACGAAACTCTCCCGTGACGCTCAACTAGATCAAGAGCTCGTGGGGGTCATCGAGCTGAACGTGTGCTGAACGCGGAGGTGTCGTATGTTCGGTCTTGGATCGGTTTGATTGCGAAGACGTTCGACTACATCAACCGCATCACTAGATGCTTCTGCTTTCGGTCTACGAGGGTACGTAGACACACTCTCCCCGCTCGTTGTTATGCTTCTCCTAGATAGATCTTGCGTGATCGTAGAATTTTTTTTGAAATACTACGTTCCCCAATAGTGGCATCATGAGCCAGGTCTATGCGTAGATGATACGCACGAGTAGAACATAATGAGTTGTGGGCGATAATAGTCATACTGCTTACCAGCATGTCATACTTTGATTCGGCGGCATTGTGAGATGAAGCGGCCCGGACCGACATTATGCGTACACTTACGCGAGACTGGTTTCACCGTTACGAGCACTCGTTGCTCAAAGGTGACCGGCGGGTGTCTGTCTCTCTCACTTTAGTTGAATCGAGTGTGGCTACGCCCGATGTTGTGAAGATTAAAACAGCACACTTGACGAAAAATCGTTGTGGTTTGTATGCGTAGGTAAGAACGGTTCTTGCTAAGCCCATAGAAGCCACGTAAAACTTGCAACAACAAAGTAGAGGACGTCTAACTAGTTTTTGCAGGGCATGTTGTGATGTGATATGGTCAAGACGTGATGAGTTATACGTTATTGTATGGGCTGATCATGTTTTGTAAATTATCGGCAACCGGCAGGAGCCTTATGGTTGTCTCTTCATTGTATGAATTGTGAAGGTCATGTAATTGTTTTACTTTATCACTATGAGTTAGCGATAGTAGTAGTAGCAATAGTTGGCGAGACGACCACGACGCTATGATGAAGATCATGCTGTCAAGCCGGTGATGATGGAGATCGTGACGATGCATTGGAGATGGAGAACAAAAGCACAAGATGATGATGGCCATATCATGTCACATATTTTGATTGCATGTGATGTTTATCTTATTATGCTTCTTATTTTTCTTAGTACGACGATAGCATTATAAGATAATCCCTTACAAAAATTTCAAGGTACAAGTGTTCTCCCTGAGTATGCACCGTTGCGAAAGTTCATCGTGTCGAGACACCACGTGATAATCGGGTGTGATAAGCTCTACGTTCAAATACAACGGGTGTAAGACAGTTTGGTGCATGCAGAATACTCGGGTTAAACTTGACGAGCCTAGCATGTACAGACATGGCCTCAGAACACTAGAGACTGAAAGGTCGAGCGTGAATCATATAGTAGATATGATCAACATAAGATATTCAGCATTGAAAACTACTCCATCTCACGTGATGATCGGACATGGTTTGGTTGATTTGGATCACGTGATTATTTAGATGACTAGAGGGATGTCTATCTAAGTGGGAGTTCTTTAGTAATATGATTAAATTGAACTTTAATTTATCATGAACTTAGTCCTGATAGTTTTTGCATATCTATGTTGTTGTAGATCAATGGCCCATGCTACCGTTCCCTTGAATTTTAATGCGTTCCTAGAGAAAGCTAAGTTGAAAGATGATGGTAGCAACTACACGGACTGGGTCTGTAACTTGAGGATTATCCTCATTGTTGCAGAGAAGAATTATGTCTTGGAAGCACCACTAGGTGACAGGCCTACTGCAGGAGCAACTCCAGACGTTATGAATGTCTGGCAAGCTCGTTCTGGTGACTACTCGATAGTTCAGTGTGCCATGCTTTACGGCTTAGAATCGGGACTTCAACCACATTTTGAACGTCGTGGAGCATATGAGATGTTCCAAGAGTTGAAGTTAATATTTCAAGCAAATACCCAAATTGAGAGATTTGACGTCTCCAATAAGTTCTATAGCTGCATGATGGAGGAGAACAGTTCTATCAGTGAACACTTGCTCAGAATGTCTGGGTACTACAATCACATGACTCAACTTGGTTGCAAAGTTGACGAAGATAGTGTTCTTGATAGAGTTCTTCAATCAATGCCACCAAGCTATAAAGGCTTCATGATGAACTATAATATGCAAGGGATGCAGAAGACAATTCCCGAGCTCTTCGCTATGCTCAAAGCTGCGGAGGTAGAAATCAGAAAGGAGCATCAAGTGTTAACAAGAACACTAGTTTCAAGAAAAAAGGCAAGGAAAAGAAGGGGAACTTCAAGAATAATAGCAAGACAGTTGCTACTCCCGTGAAGAAACCCAAGTCTGGAGCCAAGCCTGAAACTGAGTGCTTCTACTTCAAAGGAACTGGACACTAGAAGCGGAACTGCCCCAAGTATTTGGCGGATAAGAAGGATGTCAAAGTGAACAAAGGTATATTGGATATACATGTTATTTATTTGTTGGGTATTTGATACTAGTTCGGTTGCTAATATTTGTAACTCGAAACAGGGGCTACCGATTTAACAAAGATTAGCTAAGGACGAGGTGACGATGCGAGTGGGATATGGTTCCAAAGTCGATGTGATCGCCGTCGGCATGCTACCTCTACATCTACCTTCGGGATTAGTTTTAGACCCAAATAATTGTTATTTGGTGCCAGCGTTGAGCATGAACATTATATCTGGATCTTGTTTGTTGCAAGATGGTTATTTATTTAAATCAGAGAATAATGGTTTTTCTATTTTTATGAATAATAACTTTTATGGTCATGCACCCTTAAAGAGTGGTCTATTCTTGTTGGATATCGATCGTAGTTATACATATATTCATAATATTGAAGCCAAAAGATGCAAGGTTGATAATGCTAGTGCAACTTATTTGTGGCACTGCCGTTTAGGTCATATTGGTGTAAAGCGCATGAAGAAACTCCATGTTGATGGACTTTTGGAATCACTTGATTATGAATCACTTGGTGCTTGCGAACCATGCACCCTTAAAGAGTGTTCTATTCTTGTTGGATCTCGATCGAAGTGATACACATATTCATAATATTGAAGCCAAAAGATGCAAGGTTGATAATGATAGTGCAACTTATTTGTGGCACTGCCGTTTAGGTCATATTGGTGTAAAGCGCATGAAGAAACTCCATGCTGATGGGCTTTTGGAATCACTTGATTATGAATCACTTGGTGCTTGCGAACCATGCCTCATGGGCAAGATGAATAAAACTCTGTTCTCCGGAACAATGGAGCGAGCAACAGATTTGTTGGAAAACATACATACTAATGTACGTGGACCGATGAGTGTTGAGGCTCGCGGTAGGTATCGTTATTTTCTGACCTTCACTAATGATTTGAGCGGATATGGGTATATCTACTTAATGAAGCACAAGTCTGAAACATTTGAAAAGTTCAAAGAATTTCATAGTGCAGTGGAGAATCATCGTAACAAGAAAACAAAGTTTCTACGATCTGATCCTGGAGGCGAATATTTGAGTTACGAGTTTGGTCTTCATTTAAAACAATGTGGAATAGTTTCACAGCTCACGCCACCTGGAACACCATGGCGTAATGGTGTGTCCGAACGTCGTAACCGTACTTTATTGGATATGGTGCGATCTATGATGTCTCTTACCGATTTACCACTTTCGTTTTGGGGTTATTCTATAGAGACAGTTGCATTCACGATAAATAGGGCACCATCTAAATCCTTTGAGACGACGCCTTATGAACTGTGGTTTGGCAAGAAACCAAAGCTGTCGTTTCTTAAAGTTTGGGGCTGTGATGCTTATGTGAAAAAGCTTCAACCTGATAAGCTCGAACCCAAGTCGGAGAAATGTGTCTTCATAGGATACCCAAAGGAAACTGTTGGGTACACCTTCTATCACATATCCGAAGGCAAGATATTCGTTGCTAAGAATAGATCCTTTCTAAAGAAGGAGTTTCTCTCGAAAGAAGTGAGTGGGAGGAAAGTGGAACTTGATGAGGTAATTGTACCTTCTCTCGAACTGGAAAGTAATACATCACAGAAACTAGTTGTAACACCCCGGTGTAATGATGCTACAGTAACCCTTGGGGTTAAGTTAATCTTTTGCTAAACAAGAATATAATCATCATTGTCTCGTATTCCTTTCAATTCGGGTTAACATCAAATTTCAAATTGTGAGTGAAATTCAAGTTGCTCAAACATAGAAACTAAAATGTTCATCATGTGGCAAATATTCTTTTGATAATATTGGTGGTGAAACAACATTTTTGCAAAAGTCTTAAGTGTCCTAAACTAATTGGGACAGAAAAGATTTAAAGAAAATGCAAAAAAAGAGGAAGAAAAGAAGCTGTAAAGGAAAGAGAGACCCCTCCCCCCTGGACCCTGGCCCAACTGGGCCGAGGCCCAACAAACGGCCCACCTCCCCCCTGGCCTAACTGGCCCCCTCCCATTGACCTAACCGAGCACTCCCACTCCCCACGTTCCCCTCTCTCCCTCTCCCCTGATCCACAAATTAGATCGGGGCTCGACGACCCGGCGCCGACGGACCTCGTCGTCGCCCGAAGCCGCCACCGACGCCGAAGGACCTCGCCGCCCGCCGCACGTCGTCCCCATCCTCCTCCTTGAACTCGAGCCCGTTGCCTTTTCCCCAAGATCATCGGTGAGGCACCACGCCTCCCCTTTTCCCCCGCTCCTCTGCCCCGCGTAGACGACGTGCACGCAGCGGCCTTGCGTCCCCGTCCCGCCCATCAACAGCACCGCCGTCGCTAGCGCCTACTGCGCCCAGCGCGTGCTCGCCGCACTTCACACTCTCCACGCCCCGCCGTTGCCTGGCCCTAGCTCGGCTTCGGTGGCCGCTGCAGCCTCCTCCCTCCCTCTGCGCCACCCTTAACGCCGGTGCCGCGCCGCATTGCCCCCTCACCACCGTCGGCGCCCGCCACGCCCTACGGGCTCACCGCCGAGCCACGCCGGCCGCTCCTGCCTCTCGGCCAAGCACGCAGCCCCATCGGCCGCGCCGACACTACCTGCTCCCCTCGCTGCTCGCGCCTGCCGCCCCGCTGTCCCCGTGGAGCAGCCACAGCGCCACCGCCCTACCCACCGGTGCCTCGCCGCACCTGCCGCACCGCGACCCGCCGCACCCGCCTCTGGCTGCCCCGCATTCGGCGCCTCGCCGACGCCCCGCCGAGACCTCCCCACGCGCCCCCGCTGCCCTCCGCCACCTCCGCCGGGGCCGCTCGCTTTGGGGCCTCCCGCCGGTCTCTGCCGGGGCGGCGTAGCGCCTCGCCTGGCCCGCCCGCCTCTGTCGGGCCACGCCGGGGCCTGGCGTTGCCGTGACCGGGCAGGCGCCCGACGCCAACACCCGCTCCGCCCCGTTAAGCCCCCCAGGGGCCACTGACGTTGGGGCCCCAGCCCCTTAAAAAAAGATGTTAAAAAGTATATTAGTTAATTAATTAATTAATAATTAACTTAATTAATCCTGATAATTAACCCTAATTAATTATGTTTAATTAAACTAATTACACATTAGTCTAATTAACCTGGTTAATTAATTAGTCTATGACAGTACGGCCCCACACGTTAGTTTGACTAAGTCAACTGACTGCTGACATCACCCTGACATCATGCTGACGTCATCACTTACTATTCTGGATAATGTTGATTTAAATTATTTAAATAAATTCCTAAAAATGTTTAAAACTTTGAAAATTCATATAAAATAATGTGTAACTCGGATGAAAATATTTTATATATGAAAATCGCTCGGAACGACGAGACAAATCCGAATACGCGGTCCGTTCATCCACCACATGTACCTAGCATAGTAAACCTGCAACTTTCCACCTCCGATTCATCTGACCGAAAACACGAAACGTCGGGGATACTTTCCCGAGTGTTATCCCCCTTCGCCGGTACCGTGTACCACCGCGTTAGAGCACCCTAGCACTGCGTGCTGACATGTCGTGCTTCTGCGTTGCAACTGTTTGCTTTATATTTACTGTTTCTTCCCCCTCTTCTCTCCGGTAGACCCCGAGACCGATGATGCCCCGGTGATCGACTACGTTGTTGACGACCAATCCTTCTTGCCAGAGCAACCAGGCAAGCCAACCCCCTTTGATCATTCCAATATCGCCCATTCCCTTCTCTCTTATGCTTGCATTAGAACTGCTACTGTTTTTGTATGATCCTATTCTGATGCATAGCCTGTTGTTGATATCTGCTTTCATACCTTACATGTTTATACTAAACTGCTTAGTATAGGCTGGTTAGAGATCCACCAGTGACCCCCTACCTTGTCCCGACTGCCCCGCTGGATTAACAGAAGACCCGATCAACGGGATCGAAGACCAGGACCCGGCACCGCACATCACTTTCCCCTTAGTTGCTCGACACTAATGGGTTACTATCGAGTGCCGAGGGTGATACCTCATCAGCACTTCTGATGTTAACCTTGTAGGTTAGTTCATCGGTTGTGGTCATCGAGGGTGATTCCTCTTTCTCCACTCCCGATAACGACATTGTCATGCAACTCCTCAAGAGTGGACCTCGAGGGTGACTCCTCTTTCGTTCACCTTGACGATAAACATCAGGTGGAATTCCATCGAGGGTGATTTCTTCAGGTTTTCCTTTGGTGTCAGACACACAGTTACTATGGTTACTATGACTTTACACTGAACCTGGTTACTGAAGACGGGTCGACCTTGAGGGGTACCCGCGCGAGCTTAATTGCGAGTGATGTGTAGTCGGGTTGACCTGGAAGGTGCCCGTGAGATAAATACGAGGCATGGTCGGGCACTCGCCCTTGCCGCAAGTTCTCGAGACGGGGCGACGGGGTCACATGTTCGTGAGTCTCTGCTCGTTACCGCGTGTTCCCAAGACACTAAACGGTTTGGATATTTGATCCAAGGGGCCTCTGGCCTGATAGCACTAACCATCACGTGGGCATAGTATGGGCAATCTGCGTCGTATGCATCAGCCGAAGCTTAACTGACGTCATTGCGACTGAGCGGCGCGCGCCGGGTTGGACTGGTTAGGCTCCTACCTTTTTAAAGGAGGTTGCTAGGTCTGCTCACCGGCCGCGTACGCAACGTGCAGGAGTTCCCGGGGCGATTGGCGCATGACCCCTGGGGCATAGGGTTTAGTCCGGCGTGCATGACCTCTCTATTAAGCCTAGGTCGGGTTGCGGCGTATTGTTTGGCCGAGGGCTGGCATGACCTGATGGTGTGTCCGGCCGGAGTTAAGCAAGCGTGTTGGGTAAGTTGGTGCACCCCTGCAGGGAAGAAAACATCTATCGATAGCCTGTCCTACGGTAATGGACACTTGGAGTTGTATCTCAATCGCTACAACTAGAACTAGATGCTGAGGCATTGTTTGGATATGTTGCTTCGGGAGTCGAGAAAGGATCCCGGAGCGTTGGAACAACAACATAAATATGACTATGTTATACTACTCTACTTCCCCCTCTTGCTGCAAGACGGTGGTTTCTAGAAGATGCTAGTCTTCGATAGGACTAGCTCCCCCCCCCTCTTATTCTGGCATTCTGCAGCTTAGTCCACAGATACTACCCTTTTCATTGATATCGATGCATATGTAGTGTAGATCCTTGCTTGCGAGTACTTTGGATGAGTACTCATGGTTGCTTTGCTCCCCCTTTTCCCCCTTCTTTCTTCTTTCTGGTTGATGCAACCAGATGGCGGAGTCCAGGAGCCAGAAGCCACCTTTGACGACTGCAACTACCCCGATGGAGGCTACTACTACATGAAGACAGCTGACGACCAGGAGTAGTTAGGAGGTCCCAGGCAGGAGGCCTTGCCTTTTCGATCGTTGATGTTTTGTGCTAGCCTTCTTAAGGCAAACTTGTTTAACTTATGTCTGTACTCAGATATTGTTGCTTCCGCTGACTCTTATGTATTCGAGCTTATGTATTTGAGCCTTCGAGGCCCCTGGCTTGTAATATAAAGCTTGTATTATTTTAATTTGTGTCTAGAGTTGTGTTGTGATATCTACCAGTGAGTCCCTGATCATGGTCGTACACATTTGCGTGCATGATTAGTGTACGGTCAAATCGGGGGCGTCACACTAGTTCCAGTGATTCCTACACAAATCAGCAAGGAAGCTAATGATGATGATCATGAAACTTCGGATCAAGTTACTACTGAACCTTGTAGGTCAACCAGAATATGTTCTGCACCAGAGTGGTATGGTAACCCGGTTCTGGAAGTCATATTACTAGACCATGATGAACCTACGAACTATGAGGAAGCGACGATGAGACGAGATTCCGCAAAATGGCTTGAGGCCATGAAATCTGAGATGGGATCCATGTATGAGAACAAACTGTGGACTTTGGTTGACTTGCCCGATGATCGGCAAGCCATTGAAAATGGATTTTTAAGAGGAAGACTGACACCGACGGTAATGTTACTGTCTACAAAGCTCGACTTGTTATGAAAGGTTTTCGACAAGTTCAAGGAGTTGACTACGATAAGACTTTCTCACCCGTAGTGATGCTTAAGTCTGTCCGAATCATCTTAGCAATTGCCGCATTTTATGATTATGAAATCTGGCAAATGGATGTCAAAACTGCATTCCTTAATGGATACCTCAAAGAGGAGTTGTATATGATGCAACCAGAAGGTTTTGTCGATCCTAAAGGTGCTAACAAAGTATGCAAGCTCCATCGACCCATCTATGGACTGGTGCAAGCATCTCGAAGTTGGTATATACGCTTTGATGAGGTGATCAAAGCATAGGGTTTTATACAGACTTTTGGAGAAGCATGTATTTACAAGAAAGTGAGTAGGAGCTTTGTAGCATTTCTGATATTATATGTGGATGACATATTGCTGATTGGAAAAGATATAGAATTTTTGGATGGCATAAAGGGATACTTGAATAAGATTTTTCAATGAAAGACCTTGGTGAAGCTGCTTATATATTAGGCATCAAGACCTATAGAGATAGATCAAGACGTTTAATTGAACTTTCCCAAAGCACATAACTTGATAAAGTTTTGAAGAAGTTCAAAATGGATCAGTCAAAGAAAGGGTTCTTGCCTGTGTTACAAGGTGTGAAGTTGAGTAAGACTCAATGCCCGACCACTGTAGAAGATAGAGAGAAAATGAAAGTCATTCCATATGCCTCGGCCATAGGATCTATCATGTATGCAATGTTGTGTACCAGACCTGATGTGTGCCTTGCTATAAGTTTAGTAGGGAGGCACCAAAGTAATCCAGGAGTGGATCACTGGACAGCGGTCAAGAACATCCTGAAGTACCTGAAAAGGACAAAGGATATGTTTCTCGTTTATGGAGGTGACAAAGAGCTCGTAGTAACAGTTACGTCGATTCCAGCTTTGACACTCATCCGGATGACTCTAAGTCACAAACCGGATATGTATTTTTATTGAACGGTGGAGTTGTCAGTTCGTGCAGTTCCAAGCAGAGCATTGTGGCGGGATCTACATGTGAAGCGGAGTACATAGCTGCTTCGGAAGCAGCAAATGAAGGAGTCTGGATGAAGGAGTTCATATCCGATATACGTGTAATACCTAGTGCATCGGGTTCAATGAAAATCTTTTGTGACAACACTGGAGCAATAGCCTTTGCGAAGGAATCCAGGTTTCACAAGAGAACCAAGCACATCAAGAGACGCTTCAATTTCATCCGCGATCAAGTCAAGAAGGGAGACATAGAAATTTGCAAGATACATACGGGTCTGAATGTCACAGACCCATTGACTAAGCCTCTTCCACGAGCAAAACATGATCAGCACCAAGACTACATGGGTGTTAGAATGATTACTATGTAATCTGATTATTGACTCTAGTTCAAGTGGGAGACTGAAGAAAATATGCCCTAGAGGCAATAATAAAGTTGTTATTTGTATTTCCTTATATCATGATAAATGTTTATTATTCATGCTAGAATTGTATTAACCGAAAACTTAGTACATGTGTGAGTACATAGATGAAACAGAGTGTCCCTAGTATGCCTCTACTAGACTAGCTCATTGATCAAAGATGGTTATTTTTCCTAACCATAGACATGAGTTGTCATTTGATCAACGGGATCACATCGTTAGGAGAATGATGTGATGGACAAGACCCATCCGTTAGCTTAGCAACTTGATCGTTTAGTTTTACTGCTATTGCTTTCTTCATGACTTATACATGTTCCTATGACTATGAGATTATGCAACTCCTGAATACCGGAGGAACACCTTGTGTGCTATCAAACATCACAACGTAACTGGGTGATTATAAAGATGCTCTACAGGTGTCTCCGAAGGTGTTTGTGGTGTTGGCATAGATCGAGAATATGATTTCTCACTCCGAGTGTCGGAGAGGTATCTCTGGGCCCTCTCGGTAATACACATCATAATAAGCCTTGCAAGCAAATGACTAATGAGTTAGTCACAAGATGATGTATTACGGAACGAGTAAATAGACTTGCCGGTAACGAGATTGAACTAGGTATGTTGATACCGACAATCGAATCTCGGGCAAGTAACATACCGACGACAAAGGGAACAACGTATGTTGTTATGCGGTTTGACCGATAAAGATCTTTGTAGAATATGTAGGAACCAATATGAGCATCCAGGTTCCGCTATTGGTTATTGATCGGAGATGTGTCTCGGTCATGTCTACATAGTTCTCGAACCCGTAGGGTCCGCACGCTTAACGTTCGATGACGATCGGTATTATGAGTTTATGTGTTTTGATGTACCGAAGGCAGTTCGGAGTCCCGGATGTGATCACGGACATGATGAGGAGTCTCGAAATCGTCGAGACATAAAGATCGATATATTGGAAGCCTTTGTTTTGACATCGGAATGGTTTCGGGTGAGTTCGGGCATTTACTAGAGTACCGAGGCCTACTCGAACCCCCCCGGGGAGTGTATGGGCCTTATTGGGCCTTAGTGGGATAGAGGAGGAGGCGGCCAAGGTGAGGGGTGCCCCCCTAGCCCAATCCGAATTGGGTGGGGGGCGGTCCCCCTTTCCTTCTTCCCTCTCTTCTCCTTCCTTCCTCTCCTACTCCAACTAGGGAAGGGGGGAATCCTACTCCCGGTGGGAGTAGGACTCCCCTAGGGCGCGCAATAGAGAGGGCCAGCCCCTCCCCTCCTCCACTCCTTTATATACGTGGGGAGGGGGCACCCCATATACACACAAGGTTATTTCTTAGTCGTGTGCGGTGCCCCTCCCCACAGTTACACACCTCGGCCTATATCGTTGGAGTGCTTAGGCGAAACCCTGCGCTAGTAGCTTCATCATCACCGTCACCACGCCGTCGTGCTGACGAAACTCTCCCGTGACGCTCAACTAGATCAAGAGCGCGTGGGACGTCATCGAGTTGAACGTGTGCTGAACGCGGAGGTGCCGTACGTTCGGTGCTTGGATCGGTTGGATCGCGTAGACGTTCGACTACATCAACCGCGTCACTAGACGCTTCCGCTTTCGGTCTACGAGGGTACGTAGACACACTCTACCCGCTCGTTGCTATGCTTCTCCCAAATAGATCTTGAGTGACCGTAGGATTTTTTTGAAATACTACGTTCCCCAACATGTGGCACACCTCTAATTTCGGCATGCCGGTCCTTGGCATTGTTATGGAGGGCTTGCCATGCGTCTGAGCAGCACACATCCACCAACGCCTCCCGACAATCCATCTTATCCGCACACCATCTCGGGGACACCTAAGTTAATAAAGAGAAACTTGAGCGCTACACCTACGAATCAAATCAAGGAAACGAAGAACAAGGCCTTAAGAATATACGCAATTACCATCATGTGATGCTCCTTCTTCAGAAACATTCCGCGGCACGCCTTCTTGGGCTTCTTAACACCACGCGAGGCGAAGTAGTCTCGAACAGCCTACACCCGAGCATCGTGTCGTATGTTTTGTAGTAGGTGCCTCCACTCATTATCGATAACCTGTGCACAGGTCTCCTTGTATCTTTCCTCACACCTGTAGAAGGTCCGTAATAAACCGATACAACATTGATTAGTACAATAACTAGTTATTTGAACACTTTTAATTGTGTAAAGGAGAAATTACCCAAAACGTTCCGATCACCATGTCGGCCGTCGTGTGGCACAAGACACCGTCGATCATCTCCTCTGGCGGGACCGGGAGAGCCAAGTAGTGCTCCCAGCTCAATCCTAGCTGTGGAAGCTGACCCTCACCGGGCAACATGACAAACCCCGGGATGTTTTGCCGGCAAATCACACCAAGGACGGTGTTGGGCCTGCGGACATCCTGAACGTGGTCCCAACCCCTGTAGTATGACAAGGCCAACACATTAGATATTTGAAGAAAGAAGGTGGAAAAAGGTACAAAAAGAGTAAATGCACTTACTCTGCCTATCAAGCCAAATCAACCACCTCTGCTCACAGGTCTCCGGCACAGGCGAGAGCCGTGTACTACCACGCTGGTAGACAGTGGCCCCTTCAACTACCTCACCCTCGCTGCTATCAGAAATATGATGCCCACCACCATCAGCATGGCCACTCGGCCCCTCGGGCGCATCCGGCCAGGTACCCCATCCGGACATCTCCTGGGATGTAGCCTGGTCTAGAGTCACGTGGCCGAAGTCTCATGGGCCGAAGGCCCACCGACCCGAGGCTCATGGACCGGAGTCTGCGTAGCCTCCTCCTCAGACGGGTCCTCCTAGCAGTCATGTGGTCGGGTGACTAAGCTGGGGGTGGCGGCAAGGAAGGTGTAGGAGCCTGCCTACCTCTCACGCGGCCATGTCCTGATCTACCTCCTCTCTTCTTCTCTCCCCAACCTCCTCTCCCAGTGGGCAATGAAGCCGATGAAAAAGCGTCCGCCGGTGTCCCCAAACTGTCAAGCAACGCTCTCCAGAGATATGCGGGTGGAATGGAAGAACCCCTACCACCATGCTCCGGACCTGCGCCCACCATCTTTCAACACCTGCCATGACACAAGAGTAAACGGAATTAGTACAACATAAACAAATTGAATACCGACATGAATAATAATAAAATTAAATACCATCATAAGGAAAAAAGGAGAGCTCACCTTTGAGGGGTAGTCGGTAGAGGAGGTGGCCCGTGGAGGAGAGGGGCCGAGGCGGCCTAGGGCAGGGCAATGGGGCGGTGGGGGGACGGTGGCGCTGCGGGCATCGGGTGGAGGCGTTGGGTGGCGGAGGCGACGGAGCGGCGGTGGCGACCGGGCTGGAGGGCTCCGGGGCGGCTGGGTGGTGGGGCGGCAGCGGTGCAGGCACGAGGGCGGCGGTGCAGGCGCGGGTGGAGAGAGAGAGGGGAGAGAGGAGGGTGGGGTCGGGAGAGAGGGAGGGGTGGCCGTTAGCGGCCGTTTTGCCGTCCGCTAGTAGACGGCAAAGAGGTGGGGGCCATTACAGCGCTGGCCTAAAATGGACCCCACCCAATCTCTTTGCTGTCTGCTAGCGGACGACAAATAATCTTTGTCGTCTTCTAGCGGACGGCAAATAATCTTTGTCGTCTGCTAGCAGACGACAAAGAACTGGCTGATGGCAAATTGTAACTTTGCCATCAGCTAGTTCTTTGCCATCTGTTTTTAAGCAGATGGCAAAGACCTTCTTTGTCGTCAGGTAGCTGATGGAAAAGAACGGGCTGATGGCAAATTGCCTGATTCCAGTAGTGCCTTACTCGGCCATGGTTCATCGTGGCAGATAGACTGATTGACCTGTATGTACGTGCACGTCTATGACCACATAGACAAAGGCACGTACACTTCGACCTAGTGGGTCCTAGCTATCGGGGAGGATAAGAACAGACTTCCTTGCATGCGAAGATAAAGTTGGTGGGTCTGAGATATCGGGGGGGGGGGGTCATTTTTTCCGCGTGATAAATAGGCACTTCCTTGCATGAGAAGATGTAGCTCGTGGGTCCAGCTGTCAGCCTCACCACGTACAGTTCTCTTCTGATGGCTGTCGTTCGTTGACCGTATTAACAACACCGCGCCGAGAGCACCAACGCGGTGAACGACTGCAAGGCCTAGGAAGGGAATGAACCGGAGCCGGGGAAGACAATGCAGTGGTTTCCCATGTGAAAGGGAGTGTCTTTTCTATTTCAATACCGGATCAATAAAAGGATGTCTGAGGAGCCCCATAATCGCCCCCACCGACCACCGGGTTCACCACAGTCGACAACATAACTTGGCCCCCTGACATCTCGCCGATGAGTTCAGTAGGCGACAGCGGCGTAGCAGCATGGGTAGATCGATCTGACTGCTCTCGTGGCTTATGTCGTTGTTGCAACCTCGCCTTAGGTTTTAAGGGGGTACAGTCCAGGTTTTCTTTGCAGAAGGGTTCAGAAAACCCTAGCTCCTATGGATTCCGTGTTACACTTTCCATCAAGGGCACGGTCGGATCGACGAGGCATGCATGCCCACACGGTCACACGGTGGACGTAGCCGCCGCTCTTCCAGCGTCCTGCCTGGGCAGGGGCGGGAAAGGGAGGCCATACTTGGCTGGAGCGACATCCGGCGACGGTGGCAGCAGGGGAATCGCCCCCTGATCCTCCGGGCTTGGATACCCTAGCGAAGCATTATCCACTTACTTACAGTATGCTCGGTTTCTTGCTAGTTTATCGTAATGCCTACTAACTGTATGCTACTCCCCCATCCGAAATTACTTGTCGCAGACATGGATACATGGAGTATTATTGTCACAACCTTTCATTGCAAACATGACAAATACATTGACGTAATCTGGCAGCTAGAGAGGCGAAAAAAATTCATCAAAACATTTCAAGATATGATCATGTTTTAATGCCCTCGTCAAGATGAACACACTCACGAAGACAACTCGCTAATCAGACTAAGTTGTTATCTATATATACCTAATAATATAGAGGGTATTACTTCTGGTGGTACGTCTTCGAAATTGTCCCTAAAATTGCAAAATATTACTCACCTATACCATATTATTAGTGATAAAAAATGTTTCACGCAGGTGAGTCCCTTGCAACTTGCATGGGCCGGCCCATGGAGTAGCGAACTCCCATACAGCGCTCTGCGCGTTGGGAGAAGCCGCGCCTCTTTGGGCTGGATATGTCTGGCGGTCTGTTTTTTTATTTTTATTTTTTTATTTTGCCTATTCTTTTCTTTTTTTTTCGTTTTTCAACTATAAATAATTTGGGACCTCAAAGAAGTTCCGAATTTTTTTAAAAATATAAATTTTAAAATAATTTTTTTAATAAAGCATAAAATGTTTGTGGATTAAAAAAAGTTTATGATACTTTAAAAAATTGTTTATTCTTTCAAAATTTTGAAAACAAATGCTTGAGAAATAAAAAAATTCATAGTTTTTAAGAAAGTTTTGTATTAAAAAATGGTAATGACATCAAAAAAAATTCGTCAATTCAAAAAATGTTCATGAATGGAAAAATTCCTAAAAATTCAAAAGCTGCTCGTGACTTACAAGATAGTTTATTCATTCATAGAATGTTGCTGATTCAAAAAATGATCATGCAGTTCAAAAAATGTTCGTTCAATCAAAAAAATATTCATTAAATAAAAAAATGAACTTTAAAAAAAGTCCATCAATTTCCTAAAAATATATTCGCCGATTCAAGAAATGTTCACCGATTCAAGAATGTTTAAAAAGCAATGTTCACAATTTTTAAAAAAAGTTTGAAAATAGTATAAAATGTTCTTGATTTTATAAAATGTTCGAATATTTGTAAAAGTGTGTTCATGAATTTAGAAAAATGTTTAAGATTTCAAATATATGCACGACTTAAAAAATGTTCTTCACGAAATTAAAAATAATAGTGTATCTCGATGATGCAGCAAAATGTGATCATGCCATTGAAGATTATGATAATTTTTCTCTCATTAGTTAAGTACAAAACCTGAAACAGAGCACCAGCTTTGTGAACGAAATCGTGGTAAGTTCAGCACGATCGAAATATAGCCTCCTAGGCTCCTACGCACGTGCCCTCAACAAGAAGACGGCCATTGCTATGCGATATCGTCGCTGTGGCGACAGCATGGCATTCTTATCACATGGCCGAGAGCTCGTGTTCAAAATGCTTTTGAGGAAGTCTCGGTACTTCTTGGCATCCTAGCTTTTCTTCTTCTCGAAAAGGAGTTTTAAACCCCTGGCCTCTGCATCAAGTTTGTATGCGGTCATATTTATTTATTATTTCATCAAAGTCTAATAAGAACATACATTAAACCACCTCAAGTCATCATTCACATCTACAAAATTCGATTACGTGAAGTACTCTCATTCTCATATTTAAACATGTATCATCGACGATCCATCCACATAACGTATCGGAACGAATAGGCGGTGCAACAGACCTAAAGTGTACGCCACCCATGCACACGTTTTAGACGCAGCCATCATCATCAGACCACTGACCCATCTTCAGGGGAGAGGTCTGCATCATCCTTGTTAGTCCGTCCATCCGTCGACGTCACCATGGTGCCTAACGGTGCCACCACCCAACGCTCGTCCATCCAGACGCAAAGATTCTAGAAGATCTGTCGTGCGTAGCACCTGCCGACCAAACATGACACAGCGTAGCACCTGTCGGCCAGGCATGACTTGACATCTCTACCGAAGCTCCGTGCAAAACGAAACCGCTCCACATCATGCCTCTGTCTTCCAGCGCTGCTCCACAAACGATGCTCCCAAGAGAGAAACGACACCGCAGTACCGCCATCATCCGATCTGGAAGACCAGATCCTAGAGTTTCCCCCGGAGCAGCACGAGTAGGTCGACAGTCGTTGCACGACGATGCCTTCATCAAGGTAACGACGCATAATACCGCCATCACCTGCCATCGGCTCGGTTTTCACCGGCAACTATGTCATCATCCCGACTCACAGCCGGAACAAGATGGTGGATCTCGAGATCTGACCATCCAGCCTTACGCCGACCACCTCCGACGGAGGAGATAGCCACCACTGCCGGCTACACCGGCCAGATCGGATCTGACCGGAGGTGCTGCCAAGCCGCCCACCGGACACGATCACCGTGAAGGACACCCGACCACCGGAGGTAGCCGTCGCCCCCATCATGGTTGATCCTACTACCGGATTGGCCACCATCTGCGCGTGTGTGCCCGCGTCGCGGCCACCACACCTCCTCCATGGATTTGGGCAGAATGCCATCCCTGTAACACCCCGATAATCAAGCTACAGTAATCCCCTGCTAATGAGGCCACGTCACCCCTGTTATTGTTGTTAATCTCGTTAGTTCAAAACGGTTCTATTCAAATTTACAATTAAAGTCATAAATAAAAGTTTTCGTATGGCAATTCTAAAATGTGCAAACTGTGGCAAATAATTCATAAGTATTGCTGGTGAAGAAACCAAGTTTTTATAAAATGTTTAAGTGCTCAAAATTAATTAAAACAATTATGTAAATGCCTTTTATAATTTCCAAAATATCAAACTAATTTATCTGAGTCGCAAACTTTTTGTGGCAGAGGGTTAAACTAAAACATTGATTTAGGTGTTGGTCTCATATTTTTATTAATCTAAAATAATGTGAAAATAAGTTAGGAAACCTTTAAAGAGAAACTAGGTAAAAGAAAACAAAACACAATAAAAAAAGGCAAAGTAAGAGAAAACCTCCCTCCCGTGGGCCAAATGGCCCAGCTGGCCTCACTGGCCGAGCGAGGCCAACCCACCAGCGCCATCCCTCTCCCTCCTCTATTCACGAGGGGAGACGTGGGCACCTGCGATGGCCGCCACGCCCGAGCGCGTCGCCGTGGCGCCCATCCGCCGTTCCCCGACGCCTACAAGTCATCGCTCGCGGCCTCCCTCCAACCCTAGCGCCCATTTCCCCTTCCCTCGTTCGTTCTCTTCTTCGCATCGCGCAGCCGCTCGCTACCGTCGCCATTGCCATGGCCACCGGTTGCCCCGTGCCACACCGCCGAGTCCCGGAGAACCCCTGGCGTCCGCTGCTTCATCCCCGACCACCCGTCCGAGCAGGAAGCCGCCACATCGTTGGGATCGACTACTTCTTCCCGGTCGGCCCCGCCACTGCCTCGCCGTCGTCGCCGTCGATCTACCCCAACACGACCTCCCCGGGCCTTCTCAGCAAGGGAGGTGAGCCCTCCCTTCGATTCCCCGTCCCCTTACGATTCCACCACCATAGGACGCCGCACCACCACGGTCGAACTCGCGGCCAACATGCCCACGCCTGCTGTGCATCCTTGGGCGTGCCCCCTAATCCGTTTGACAGCGCCCGTCCGGGACCAACCCGCGCGCGCGGCCTCGCCCTTCCCTCCTGCTCGCCGCTGGCCGCATCAATGCGCCGGCGCTGCCCGCGCCAGGCTCTCACCAGCGCCAATGCGCTCCTCGCGCCCGCGGCTGTCACCCGTGCTCCTCTGCGAGCCGCTGCTACTCAACCCCCTGACGACGCCCCGCCGTGAGCCGCTGCTGCTCAACCCCTGATGACGCCCCACTGTGGCCTCCACACTACACCTGCGCCCCGACCGCGACCCTTCCTTCCCCAAGGCGGTCCCCTACTTCTGCTGCCACTACTGTCGCGGCTGCCGTTGCCAACTCGCGGCACACTGCTCCCTGCGACCAACTACCACCACCGCCGCCCCGCGCCTTCGGTCCCTGCCGCCCCGCGCCGCATCGACCCCAGCCGCGCGCCATGCCTGCAGCCACCGCGGTGCCCGCCGCAGCCGCCCAGTCCTGCTCCCACGCCCCGACGCCTCCCCGCGGCTGCGGCCGGCCGCCCTGTGGCCGCCGGCGAGCGCACCTTCCTGGGCGCCCGAGTGCTCCCCGCCCCCCTGGTGGCCTCGGGCACGGGTGCCCGCACCCGTGCGCCCGCACCCATCGCCCGTTTAGCCCCCCGGGCCCTATGACACGCGGGGCCCAGCCCCCATTAAAAAAAAGATTTTAAAAATAATAATAATATTATTAAAGTTAAAAATAATTTAATTAATTAATTAACCAATTAATTAACTTAACTAACTGTGCTTAATTAGTCTAATGAACTAGGTTAGTCTAGTTAAAACAATTATTTAATCTGTGCCTATGACAGACGGGCCCTACCTATCAGGTTGACCAGTCAATCGGCTGGTTGACTGATGACGTCAGACTGACATCATAATTCATTTTTAAATTAAATTAAATTGTAGAATATTAGTAAAACTTTGAAAAATCATATAAAATAAACCGTACCTCGGATGAAAAAGTTTTATATATGAAAATTGCTCAGAACGACGAGACGAATCTCAATACGCGGTCCGTTCATTCGCCACACATCTCTGTCATACCGAACATGCAACATTCCTCATGCGATTCATCTGTCCGAAAACACGAAACACCGGGGATACGTTCCCGGATGTTATTCCCCTTCGCTGGTATCGTGTAGCACCGCGTTAGAGCACCCTAGCACTGCGTGTTGACTTGGCGTGATTCTTTGTTGCATCTGTATGCTTTGTATTTATTGTTTCTTCCCCATCTTCTCTCCGGTAGACTGCGAGACTGATGCTACCTCGGTGATCGACTGCATCGACGACGACCCCTCCTTCTCATCTGAGCAACCAGGCAAGCCAACCCCCCTTGATCATTCCGATATCGCCCACTCTCTTCTCTCTTATGCTTGCATTAGAACTGCTACTGCTTTTTGTATGATCATATTCTGATGCATAGCCTGTTGTTGATACCTGCTTTCATACCTTACATGTTTATACTAAACTTCTTACTATAGGCTGGTTAGAGATCCATCAGAGACCCCCACTTTGTCCTGTCTGCCCCGCTGGATTATCAAAAGACCAGATCAACGGGATCGAAGACCAGACCCCGACACCGCACATCACTTTCCTCTTAGTTGCTCGACACTACTGGGTTACTATCGAGTGTCGAGGGTGAGACCTAATCATCACTTCTGATGTTAACCTTGTAGGTTACTTCATCGGTTATGGTCATCGAGGGTGATTTCCTCCTTCTCCACTTCCGATAACGACACTGTCGTGCAACTCCTCAAGAGTGGACCTCGAGGGTGACTCCTCTTTAGTTCTCCTTGATGATAAACATCAGGTGGAATTCCATCGAGGGTGATTTCCTCAGGTTTTCCTTTGATGTTAGACACAAAGTTACTATGGTTACAAACATTACACTGAACCTTTTTACTAAAGACGGGTCGACCCTTAGGGGTACCCGCGCGAGCTTAATTGCGAGTGATGTGTAGTCGGGTTGACCTGGAAGGTGCCCGCGAGATAAATACGAGACGTGGCCGGGCACTCGCCCTTGCCACAAGTCCTCGAGATGGGGCGATGGAGTCACATGATGTTTCTAAATCTTCTTCCTTGAAATAACTACCGGATGTCGTTCTTTTCAGACATCCACCCTTATAGCTTCCCCCCCCCCCTTATTTCACGCCTTAAATCTCGGGACGAGATTTCTTATAGTAGAGGAGATTTGTAACACCCCAATAATCAAGCTACAGTAATCCCCTGCTAATGAGGCCACATCACCCCTGTTACTATTGTTAATCTCATTTAGTTCAAAACGGTTCTATTCAAATTTACAAATAAAGTCAAAAATAAAAGTTTTCATATGGCAATTCTCAAATGTGCAAACTATGGCAAATAATTCATAAGTATTGCAGGTGAAGAAACCAAGTTTTTATAAAATGTTTAAGTGCTCAAAATTAATTAAAACGATTGCTGAAACAATTATGTAAATGCCTTTTATAATTTCTAAAATATCAAACTAATTTATCTGAGTCACAAACTTTTCATGGCAGAGGGTTAAACAAAAACATTGATTTAGGTGTTGGTCTCATATTTTTATTAATCTAGAATAATGTGAAAATAAGTTAGGAAACCTTTAAACAAAAACTAGGTAAAAGAAAACAAAACACAATAAAAAAAGGCAAAGTAAGAGAAAACCCCCTCCCGTGGGCCAAATGGCCCAGCTGGCCTCACTGCCCGAGCCAGGCCAACCCACCAGCGCCATCCCCTCCCTCCTCTGTTCACGAGGGGAGACGTGGGCACCTGCGATGGCCGCCACGGCCGAGGGCGACGCCGTGGCGCCCATCCGCCGTTCCCCGAAGCCTACAAGTCGTCGCTCGTGGCCTCCCTCCAAACCCAAGCGCCCACATTCCCCTCCCCTCGCTTGTTCACTTCTTCGCATCGCGCAGCCGCTCGCTACCGTCGCCGTTGCCATGGCCATCGGTTGCCCCGTGCCTCACCGCCGAGTCCCGGAGAACCCCTGGCGTCCGCTGCTTCATCCCCGACCACCCGTCCGAGCAGGAAGCTGCCACACCGTCGTGATTGACTGCTTCTTCCCGGTCGGCCCAGCCACTGCCTCGCCGTCGTCGCCGTCGATCTACCCCACCACGACCTCCCGGGGCCTTCCCAGCAACAGAGGTGAGCCCTCCCTTCGATTCCCCATCCCCTTACGATTCCATCGCTGTAGGACGTCGCACCACCATGCTCGAACTCACGGCCAACACGCCCGTCATCGTGCCCACGCGTGTTGTGCATCCTTGGGCGTGCCCCCTGATCCGTTTGACAGCGCCCGACCAGGAACAACCCGCGCGCGCGGCCTCGCCCTTCCCTCCTCCTCGCCGCTGGCCGATTCAACGCACCGACGATGCCCGTGCCATGCTCTCACCAGCGCCAACGCGCTGCTCGCGCCCGCCGCTGTCACCCGTGCTCCTATGCGAGCCGCTGCTGCTCAACCCCATGACGACGCCCCACCGTGGCCTCCACACCACACCTGCGCCCCGACCGCGACCGTTCCTTCCCCAAGGCGGTCCCCTGCTTCTGCTGCCGCGGCTGCCGTCGCCACCTCGCGGCACACTGCTCCCCGCGACCAACTACCGCCACCGCCGCCCCGCGTCGCATCGGCCCCAGTTGCGTGCCATGCCTGCTGCCACCGCGGTGCCCGCCGCAGCCGCCC
>LR738709.1:143270558-143284516 GCA_902687465.1 Secale cereale
GCCTCGGGCACGGGTGCCCGCACCGATCGCCCGTTTAGCCCCCCGGGCCCTATGACACGCGGGGCCCAGCCCCCAGTAAAAAAAGATTTCAAAAATAATAATATTATTATTAAATTTAAAAATAATTTAATTAATTAATTAATTAGTTAACCAATTAATTAACTTAACTAACCATGCTTAATTAGTCTAATGAACTAGGTTAGTCTAGTTAAAACAATTATTTAATATGTGGCTATGACACAAGGGTCCTATGTGTCAGGTTGACCGGCCAACCGACTGGTTGACTGAGGACGTCAGACTGACATCATAATTCATTTTTGAATTAAATTAAATTGTAGAATATTAGTAAAATTTTGAAAAATCATATAAAATAAACCGTACCTCGGATGAAAAAGTTTTATATATGAAAATTGCTCAGAACGACGAGACGAATCCGAATACGCGGTCCGTTCGTCCGCCACACATCTCTGTCATACCGAACATGCAACATCCCCCCGATTCATCTGTCCGAAAACATGAAACACCGGGGATACGTTCCCGGATGTTATTCCCCTTCGTCGGTATCGTGTAGCACCGCGTTAGAGCACCCTAGCACTACGTGTTGACTTGTTGTGCTTCTCTGTTGCATATCTATGCTTTGTATTTATTGTTTCTTCCCCCTTTTCTCTCCGGTAGACCGCGAGACTGATGCTACCACGGTGATCGACTGCATCGACGATGACCCCTCCTTCTCGTCTGAGCAACCAGGCAAGCCAACCCCCCTAGATCATTCCGATATCGCCCACTCTCTTCTCTCTTATGCTTGCATTAGAACTGCTACTGCTTTTTGTATGATCCTATTCTGATGCATAGCCTGTTGTTGATACCTGCGTTCATACCTTACATGTTTATACTAAACTGCTTAGTATAGACTGGTTAGAGATCCATCAGAGACCCCCACTTTGTCATGTCTGCCCCGCTAGATTATCAAAAGACCCGATCAACGGGATCGAAGACCAGGCCCCGACACCGCACATCACTTTCCCCTTAGGTGCTCGACACTACTGGGTTACTATCGAGTGTCGAGGGTGAGACCTCATCAGCACTTCCGATGTTAACCTTCTAGGTTAGTTCATCGGTTATGGTCATCGAGGGTGATTTCCTCCTCCACTTCCGATAACGACACTGTCGTGCAACTCCTCAAGAGTGGACCTCGAGGGTGACTCCTCTTTCGTTCACCTTGATGATAAACATCGGGTGGAATTCGATCGTGGGTAATTTCCTCAGGTTTTCCTTTGATGTTACACACATAGTTACTATGGTTACTATGACTTTACACTGAACCTTGTTACTAAAGACGGGTCGACCCTGAGGGCTACCCGCGTGAGCTTAGTTGCGAGTGATGTGTAGTCGGGTTGACCTGGAAGGTGCCCGCGAGATAAATACAAGACGTGGCCGGGCACTCGCCCTTGCCGCAAGTCCTCGAGACGGGGCAATGGGGTCACATGATCATGAGTATCTGCTCGTTACCACGCGTTCCCAAGACACTAAACGGTTTGGATATTTGATCCAAGGGGCCTCTTGCCTGATAGCGCTAACCATCACATGGGCATAGTGTGGGCGTTCTGCATCGTATGCATCAGCCGAAGCTTAACTAACGTCATTGCGACTGAGCGGCGTGCGCCGGGTTGGACTGGTTATGCACCTACCTTTTTAAGGAGGTAGCTAGGTCTGCTCACCGGCCGCGTAGGCAACATGCAGGAGTTCCTGGGGCGATTGGCCCATGACCCCTGGGGGCATAGGGTTTAGTCCGGCGTGCATGACCTCTCTATTAAGCCTAGGTCGGGTTGCGGCGTATTGTTTGGCCGAGGGTGGGAATGACCTGATGGTGTGTCCGGCCGGAGTTAAGCAAGCGTGGTGGGTAAGTTGGTGCACCCCTGCAGGGAAGAAAACATATATCGATAGCCTGTCCTACGGTAACGGACACTTGGAGTTGTATCCCGATCGCTACAACTAGAACTGGATGCTGAGGCATGTTTTGGATATGTTGCTTCGGGAGTCGAGAAAGGATCCCGGAGCGTTGAAACAACAACATAAATATGACTTATGTTATACTACTCTACTCCCCCTGTTGCTGCAAGACGGTGGTTTCCAGAAGATGCTAGTCTTTGATAGGACTAGCTTCTCCTACTCTTATTCTAGCCTTCTGCAGCTTAGTCCACATATACTACCCCTTTCATTGATACCGATGCATATGTAGTGTAGATCCTGGCTTGCGAGTACTTTGGATGAGTACTCATGGTTGCTTTGCTCCCCCTTTCCCCACCCTTCGTTCTTGTTGCTGGTTGATGCAACCAGATGGTGGAGTTCAGGAGCCATATGCCACACTTGACGACTTCTACTACCTCGACAAAGCCTACTACCTCATGGAGACAGCTGATGACCAGGAGCAGTTAGGAGGTCCCAGGCAGGAGGCCTTGCCTTTTCGATCGTTGATGATTTGTGCTAGCCTTCTTAAGGCAAACTTGTTTAACTTATGTATGTACTCAGATATTATTGCTTCCACTGACTCTTGTGTATTCGAGCTTATGTATTCGAGCCCTCGAGGCCCATGGCTTGTAATATAAAGCTTGTATTATTTTATTTGTGTCTAGAGTTGTGTATTGATATCTTCGAGTGGGTCCCTGATCTTGGTCGTACACATTTGCGTGCATGATTAGTGTACGGTCAAATCGGGGGCGTCACAAGTTGGTATCAGAGCCGACTGCCTCAAGGAATCCCCCTTTCCAACTCCTTGGCCGAAGTTGAGTCTAGTCTTTGAATTTTTTTTACTAACATGGCTCTGTGGCTTACGGGCCCACGTCGCTATTGGGTGGTATTAGGATCTTTTATTCCTCATCTTTACTCTGGGACTATGGTCTCTCTTCTATTCGGGTTATATGATTTTGCCAACTTCAACTTTAGGTTCTCGAAAATACTTTCTCCCGAAGAGCCCCTTCATTCCGGATGGTTACCTGCTTCACAAGAAGACTTTGAAGATACTCTCCGATATACTCCCGAGAACTTTTGTTCTTTTTATTTTGCAATCCCTTAATACCGTTGAATCCTTATGGATAACTGCATACCATCGCCGTTCATACTTCCATCCCTAGTTGTTCTTGTTATTACAAGACACCTGAAAGAATTCTTCGACTTCTGAGAATCCTTTTCCTGCTGCCTTGCAGCTCCTTTTCCGCATGAATACATGTATGAATAATTCCCCACACTTACTGAGGATTCGTTCATCCCCAGTTGATCATGCGTTTCACAAAGGTCTTCGAGACGCTATTCAGTCTTTCAAAATCCCCAGCAATCTAATGCTCTGGAAAGTTTTACCTACTTGCATAATGGTTAATTCCATATGTATACCAATATTCATTAAAATCCTTTATGATTGACTTTCTGCTCTTATTGATTCAATAGGTTGCAATTACTCGCAATCATCAGTTGATCCTTTTAAATTATCCTTCTAGCTCAGACGTCATTTTAAAGATGAGCTGGTTCTCGACCAATCAAATTGTCGTCGATTGCACCAATAAGCTTACTCAACATGTCAATCCGCAATCGGAGTGTTTGCTCCTGATCCCTCAAAATTGAACATCATAATTCCTTCGCATTTGAGCTTTGAATTAGTCAGTTGATTCTATGCTTCAATTCCTTTGCATTGCTTCTTCTTCTGGTTGTGTGCCAATGCTCACATCAGCTTCATTATGGACTGTTCGATCCTTTGTTGAATTATAATCTGACATTGTCCTTCATATTCCATAACTTTGTGAGTCTTTCCTTGGATACATAATACCTTTGGTAAATTGTATCCTCTGCTTTGGCAACCATGCTCTACTATCGAGCTTGTGATAATTACTCCTAAAAGTTTGTGGTGTATGCTCCTAAGATGCGCTAATGGGTTGAACCTATACTCCATAAAGCCGAGTGAACCTGAAAGATTTCATGGGTCTTACTCATCTATTATTTCACCAGGTAAAACTTTCAACACTAATGCCATTTTTGAAGCAAGAGGTGAATGAAAGGTCATACATTGAAGAAGTGGGAGTCGACCTTGAAAATTTTGTCAATGCCCATGGACACGATGTTGATCTTATCATTAAGGCTTCTCTTAAAATTAATTATCCGCTTGATATAAGTTCATCTTATATCTGGGATCTGGCCTTTTGTAATTGTGGTTCCAACCATGCTCTCCTTTAAATACCATTTCTCGGACAAGTTAAACCACTTGTCCTCTACAGGTCAATGCACATGTCCAACCTCTATTATGATATACATTCGAGTATTACCCGTGGTATCTCGATAATGTCACAGAACCATATTACTTCTCATCAATTCCAATTTTCCCCGGGTTCTTAGTTGTTAGACACTCAAGGACACTGATAAGTGGTTTCAATAACCTTTCGCTCCATCATTCATTTGACTTGATGTCATCGCCGATCGATTACATCTTAATGAAATCTCTCGACAAATGTGTCGTGATCATCATCAACAATGATTTGCCTTCTTCCAAGTTGTGAATCGAATTCATGATGGGAATTACCATCCTTTCCCCTCAATGATTTGTATTAACATCGACAACGTTCTTGCATTCCCTCCAACACAAACTTGATCTTGTATTGTGTTATACCTTGAGATCCTTGTTATCCGACTTATGATATGCTATACCTTGGAGTACTACCATCTTTCTTGTCAAGAATGTCGTGAGAATTTCACCACCCCTTATGAATTTTTGATACAATTATTACTTCTCGCCATCCCCATTCATATCTTGGTCCTTGTGTTGCTTCTAACCGGAATACTGATAATTAAACTGTGATGTGTGAATTCCAAAACTTCTGGCAACCCTATTGCTTCGAAGTGAATGGTCGATAGTTTCCTACGAACCCCTCTGGTTGTTGAATCACCATTCTAGCATTGATCATGCTACCTAGTCCATCTTTTCAGGTGCATGTTTCAATCAATGTTTACTTGTGGATATTATGCTCAAACATACTTCATTATATACTTTGGTATGTCCAATAATTTCACACTGTTCACTTAATTGTGGAAATACTGGATTATGGAAATCACGAGGAATTGTTGCTGAGCCCGTCAGCCACATCCTCATCTTCCCTTGCTGAAATTGTATGACTTATTTTATAAGTTGTTTCCGATGGATCCTTTGTGTATCCAAAGTCTGACCTTTATCTAATGACCATGTCAATGCTATCTCGAAGCATGTCTGTGATACTCCGAAGATCCACAAGAACATTGTAAGCGCAAGGCTAAATGTTTCTTGATCAACTATCCAACATCGTTGTGTGGGTACATATCATAATTCTTCATACCCCTTTTTATCTATATGGTCATGAATTTGATCTCCTGACACGTATATCATGCCCTGCCTAATCTTGGGAACGATATACTCCTATTCATTGTGTTTAAACACATTTTCCTTTCCATTTGTTTGTTTAACCTTTCTATGATCTACATATAAATTAAGTAGTAATAATTTTCTGCTTATCAAAACACCTTGGTGTACAACTCTGTCAGTAAGACCTTGTTACTATTGTTGATAACATTCAGGTAACCACCAATGGACGAGAACTTAGCCTATTGGTCTGCCTCATTCAACGAGCAGGAAAATAGTTCTCTTCGTCCCTCGCCCTTGGTACCGATGTTGACGCCGACGTAACTAACAGGCTATCCCCTGACATGACTTACACGATCGTGCAAGATGACAGCACCCTCCCTACTTTTAACCCATAGTTCTACAGGATCGAAACCTGACTCTCCTGTACAACCTTGATTCTGAAATATTCCTTGCACTTGGCTTCGTATGTAATTCACAAGCTAAATTCCTCGTCATGTTTCATTCCGGTATCAGAGGCAACATTATTCTTCATTGCTCTGAACCCCTTCATCGCCAGATTTAAGCATCAGCTGGATGCCTACCTGGTTGAGTCTTGTTGAACATTCTAATAGCACTCTCGATACGTTTCATGATGTTTCTAAATCTTCTTCCTTGAAATAACTACCGGATGTCGATCTTTTCAGACATCCACCCTTATAGCTCCCCCCCCCCTTATTTCACGCCTTAAATCTCGGGACGAGATTTCTTATAGTAGAGGAGATTTGTAACACCCCAATAATCAAGCTACAGTAATCCCCTGCTAATGAGGCCACATCACCCCTGTTACTATTGTTAATCTCATTTAGTTCAAAATGGTTCTATTCAAATTTACAAATAAAGTCAAAAATAAATGTTTTCATATGGCAATTCTCAAATGTGCAAACTGTGGCAAATAATTCATAAGTATTGCAGGTGAAGAAACCAAGTTTTTATAAAATGTTTAAGTGCTCAAAATTAATTAAAACGATTGCTGAAACAATTATGTAAATGCCTTTTATAATTTCTAAAATATCAAACTAATTTATCTGAGTCGCAAACTTTTTGTGGCAGAGGGTTAAACGAAAACATTGATTTACGTGCTGGTCTCATATTTTTATTAATCTAGAATAATGTGAAAATAAGTTAGGAAACCTTTAAACAAAAACTAGGTAAAAGAAAACAAAACACAATAAAAAAAGGCAAAGTAAGAGAAAACCCCCCTCCCGTGGGCCAAATGGCCCAGCTGGCCTCACTGCCCGAGCCAGGCCAACCCACCAGCGCCATCCCCTCCCTCCTCTGTTCACGAGGGGAGACGTGGGCACCTGCGATGGCCGCCACGGCCGAGGGTGACGCCGTGGCGCCCATCCGCCGTTCCCCGAAGCCGACAAGTCGTCGCTCGTGGCCTCCCTCCAAACCCTAGCGCCCACTTTCCCCTCCCCTCGATTGTTCTCTTCTTCGCATCGCAAAGCCGCTCGCTACCGTCGTCGTTGCCATGGCCATCGGTTGCCCCGTGCCTCACCGCCGAGTCCCGGAGAACCCCTAGCGTCCGCTGCTTCATCCCCGACCACCCGTCCGAGCAGGAAGCTGCCACACCGTCGTGATCGACTGCTTCTTCCCGGTCGGCCCAGCCACTGCCTCGCCGTCGTCGCCGTCGATCTACCCCACCACGACCTCCCGGGGCCTTCCCAGCAACAGAGGTGAGCCCTCCCTTCGATTCCCCATCCCCTTACGATTCCATCGCCATAGGACGTCGCACCACCACGCTCGAACTCGCGGCCAACACGCCCGTCATCGTGCCCACGCGTGATGTGCATCCTTGGGCGTGCCCCTGATCCGTTTGACAACGCACGACCAGGAACAACCCGCGCGCGCGGCCTCGCCCTTCCCTCCTCCTCGCCGCTGGCCGCTTCAACGCACCGACGATGCTCGTGCCATGCTCTCACCAGCGCCAACGCGCTGCTCGCGCCCGCCGCTGTCACCCGTGCTCCTATGCGAGGCGCTGCTGCTCAACCCCCTGACGACGCCCCGCCGTGGCCTCCACACCACACCTGCGCCCCGACCGCGACCGTTCCTTCCCCAAGGCGGTCCCCTGCTTCTGCTGCCGCGGCTGCCGTCGCCACCTCGCGGCACACTGCTCCCCGCGACCAACTACCGCCACCGCCGCCCCGCGTCGCATCGGCCCCAGCCGCGTGCCATGCCTGCTGCCACCGCGGTGCCCGCCACAGCCGCCCCGTCCTGCTCCCACACGCCGCTGCCTCCCCGCGGCTCCGGTCGGCCGCCCTGTGGCCGCCGGCGAGCGCACCCTCCTGGGCGCCCGAGTGCTCCCCGACCCCCCCCCCTGGTGGCCTCGGGCACGGGTGCCCGCACCCAACGCCCGTTTAGCCCCCCGGGCCCTATGACACGCGGGGCCCAGCCCCCAGTAAAAAAAAGATTTCAAAAATAATAATATTATTATTAAATTTAAAAATAATTTAATTAATTAATTAATTAGTTAACCAATTAATTAACTTAACTAACCATGCTTAATTAGTCTAATGAACTAGGTTAGTCTAGTTAAAACAATTATTTAATATGTGGCTATGACACACGGGTCCTATGTGTCAGGTTGACCGGCCAACCGACTGGTTGACTGATGACGTCAGATTGACATCATAATTCATTTTTGAATTAAATTAAATTGTAGAATATTAGTAAAATTTTGAAAAATCATATAAAATAAACCGTACCTCGGATGAAAAAGTTCTATATATGAAAATTGCTCAGAGCGACGAGACGAATCCGAATACGCGGTCCGTTCATCCGCCACACATCTCTGCCATACCGAACATGCAACATCCCCCCGATTCATCTATCTGAAAACACGAAACACCGGGGATACGTTCCCGGATGTTATTCCCCTTCGTCGGTATCGTGTAGCACCGCGTTAGAGCACCCTAGCACTGCGTGTTGACTTGTCGTGCTTCTCTGTTGCATCTCTATGCTTTGTATTTTTTGTTTCTTCCCGCTTTTCTCTCTGGTAGACCGCGAGACTGATGCTACCACGGTGATCGACTGCATCGACGATGACCCCTCCTTCTCGTCTGAGCAACCAGGCAAGCCAACCCCCCCTTATCATTCTGATATCGCCCACTCTCTTCTCTCTTATGCTTGCATTAGAACTGCTACTGCTTTTTGTATGATCCTATTCTGATGCATAGCCTGTTGTTGATACCTGCGTTCATACCTTACATGTTTATACTAAACTGCATAGTATAGACTGGTTAGAGATCCATCAGGGACCCCCACTTTGTCATGTCTGCCCCGCTAGATTATCAAAAGACCCGATCAACGGGATCAAAGACCAGGCCCCGACACCACACATCACTTTCCGCTTAGTTGCTCGACACTACTGGGTTACTATCGAGTGTCGAGGGTGAGACCTCATCAGCACTTCCGATGTTAACCTTCTAGGTTAGTTCATCGGTTATGGTCATCGAGGGTGATTTCCTCCTCCACTTCCGATAACGACACTGTCGTGCAACTCCTCAAGAGTGGACCTCGAGGGTGACTCCTCTTTCGTTCACCTTGATGATAAACATCGGGTGGAATTCCATCGAGGGTAATTTCCTCGAGTTTTCCTTTGATGTTACACACATAGTTACTATGGTTACTATGACTTTACACTGAACTTTGTTACTAAAGACGGGTCGACCCTGAGGGGTACCCGCGTGATCTTAATTGCGAGTGATGTGTAGTCGGGTTGACCTGGAAGGTGCCCGCGAGATAAATACGAGACGTGGCCGGGCACTCGCCCTTGCCGCAAGTCCTCGAGACGGGGCAATGGGGTCACATGATCGTGAGTATCTGCTCGTTACCGCGCGTTCCCAAGACACAAATGGTTTGGATATTTGATCCAAGGGGCCTCTTGCCTGATAGCGCTAACCATCACATGGGCATAGTGTGGGCGTTCTGCATCGTATGCATCAGCCGAAGCTTAACTAACGTCATTGCGACTGAGCGGCGTGCGCCGGGTTGGACTGGTTATGCACCTACCTTTTTAAGGAGGTAGCTAGGTCTGCTCACCGGCCGCGTACGCAACGTGCAGGAGTTCCTGGGGCGATTGGCCCATGACCCCTGGGGGCATAGGGTTTAGTCCGGCGTGCATGACCTCTCTATTAAGCCTAGGTCGGGTTGCGGCGTATTGTTTGGCCGACGGTGGGCATGACCTAATGGTGTGTCCGGCCGGAGTTAAGCAAGCGTGGTGGGTAAGTTGGTGCACCCCTGCAGGGAAGAAAACATATATCGATAGCCTGTCCTACGATAACGGACACTTGGAGTTGTATCCCGATCGCTACAACTAGAACTGGATGCTGAGGCATGTTTTGGATATGTTGCTTCGGGAGTCGAGAAAGGATCCCGGAGCGTTGAAACAACAACATAAATATGACTTATGTTATACAACTCTACTCCCCACCTGTTGCTGCAAGACGGTGGTTTCCAGAAGATAATAGTCTTTGATAGGACTAGCTTCTCCCACTCTTATTCTGGCATTCTGCAGCTTAGTCCACAGATACTACCCTTTTCATTGATACCGATGCATATGTAGTGTAGATCCTTGCTTGTGAGTACTTTGGATGAGTACTCACGGTTGCTTTGCTCCTCCTCCCCCCCCCCCCCTTCTTTCTTCTTGCTGGTTGATGCAACCAGATGGTGGAGTTCAGGAGCAAGATGCCACACTTGACGACTGCTACTACCCCGACAAAGCCTACTACCTCATGGAGACAGCTGACGACCAGGAGCAGTTAGGAGGTCCCACGCAGGAGGCCTTGCCTTTTCGATCGTTGATGTTTTGTGCTAGCCTTCTTAAGGAAAACTTGTTTAACTTATATCTATACTCAGATATTATTGCTTCCGCTGACTCTTGTGTATTCGAGCTTATGTATTCGAGCCCTCGAGGCCCCTGGCTTGTAATATAAAGCTTGCATTATTTTATTTGTGTCTAGAGTTGTGTTGTGATATCTTCCAGTGAGTCCTTGATCTTGGTTGTACACATTTGCGTGCATGATTAGTGTACGGTCAAATCGGGGGTGTCACAATCCCTGAAGAAGAAGGTTGCGGTGACATGGGCGCACAGCCGCGAGGACCACCGTCCTCCCACCACCACTGGGCCTAGCGACGCGGGCGGAGGAACATCGCGCCATCCACCCATCGCTCTGGCCTCCCGCATGAGGACAAGCCACACCTGGGTGCCAGGGGCCCTGCCGCCACCGGATCCGCACGGGCTTAGCCCGACCGAGTCCATAGGGCGGCGACGAGGGGGAAGAGAGGGTGCGAGAGGGACCTGTCGAAGTTGATCTTGCCGTCGCCTGAGTTGCCCTCGGAGGTGGGCTACGCGGCGGTTGTGCGGGGGCATACTAGCATCTACAACATGGCATCTCAAACTCCTTATAATTGGCATCCTAGCATCTACAACTGGTAAAAAAACTTTAGCCGGACTCCTCACACCAACCCTAAGAGCTCTACAATCGGGCATCTCAAACCCGCCTCAAACATTTGGATGGATGGTACGATCAGTGTCTGCTTGCGAAAATGTGACTTAAATGGTCTTAAACGGGCCTCAAACGTGTAGCCTGACTGACACATCTCATATCTAGCCCAAATATGAGGTGAATACGGGCCCTACCCGACCCCACATATATTTCTCCTTATCCGCTCAACGGGCCAAACTCTAGTCACTTCACTCCACTCCTCTCCGCCTCCTAAGCTCACCTCTGGCGATGTCCGGTCTTCTTCGGCATGGCGGGCAATAGATTTGACTCCGACTAGTCTGAATCCTTCTACTGGGGTGTAATTTTGTGCGGGTTGGAGGAGACAATAGGTGTCCGCATTGCACCCCGCCGCTCCCTGGAGGATAACGGCCGACTGATGGTTGGATCTGTCCGGTGCAACTCCGTAGCATCGGCTCAACGGGCACTCCGACGCAACTCCAGAACGTTGGCTCAACGTGCGCTTGGATCATCACGGCCCCGACAGCCTTCAAATCTCTCCTTCCCCATCATCGATCGTGCGGAGTATGAGTCCCACCAGAACCGGTGTGCTCATCATGGGAAGGAGAGGATAAGGGCCGCTGAGGCCCGACTCGCTGCCAACCTATTGATGGCGGAGGCAGCATGGGCGGCTGATGCGGTGCCGCGGGTGCCGCAGAGGAGGAAGCCATCTGCGCCCACATTCTGAAGAAGCGACAGCGGAGGAACACGAGCACCCTCATCCGAGAGCAGAATCTAGTGGTCCATGCCATGGCCGCTGCCACCAAAGGAGAAGAAGGAGGGTAGAGACGGTGAGGACAACGGTGACGAGCAGATACGGTTTGATCCCTACTGCGTCTTTGATTGGTACTTCCGCGACGAGAACAAGTCCACATCCCAAAACAATAAGATGCAGATCAGTATACCAATTTTCTGTAGATGCATCAGAATATTCGATATCATTAGGTACACACGCAACTTCTTAGTGATCTTGTGGACTATATGTGAAACAATAATGAAAACTAAAGAGCTAATATTTAAATTATGCACTTACAATAAATTTATATTCCAACTATGTAGTTTCTCTACGAACAAATATTACTTATGTGCGATTCGCGTGTATGTGCATCGATTTGCATGAACTTGAGACTTCGTATTTCTGTGTGGGTGCTGGGCAGAACATATGAGGGGCTGTCCCGCATCATCCACGGGTTTGTCCGAGCACGTCTGTGGACGTATAGAGGGGCGGAATTGCCAAGTCTGTCTATAGACGCTCTTAGGTAGCAACAAGGTTTTTTACATTCTGTTTTTGCACACATGGCGTGCTGGTTATATTCTATTTTGTTTTGTTATCATTCAGATAGTGAAACTCGATCCAATGTGGATTGTATGGAAAAGAAAACTTAAGAGTGTATTTCATTCACTTATATCAAAATACATGGACACCTAGGTCCAGGCACAACCCTCATTTCTCTCATTGCCGTCAAGATGGGTGATTGCACTTTGACAAAAAATAAACTACCTTCAGCTACCATCTCATTATCATGAGTGCTTTCAGTTGTACAAAAATTTGGTATTTTTTTCTAGATGTGCAAAAATATGGTCCTGACTACATTTCTTCCGCAAACCAATTGGGAAGAATCAATATACTGTACATGATTTAGACATACGGATTCATAAAATTAAATGTTTTATATCATTGTGCTTATATGCTACTCACATTAGTCACACAAAGATACAGACAGAGCTCACTCACAGTCTCATACATGCACACATATGGGGCTAAAGATGTGATGGATCTTTCTCCCCCGACCGCCTAGGGAAATGTCTGGAACTCGAGCTAGGAGACAATATACGTCAAAATGGCAGAAGTTTCACAATTTGGCCACATTTGGGTCTAATTTTTTAACTTTTGAAAATTAGATGAAGAGCTGCTAAAATGCCATTACGAAGAAGAGCCCGAGTTCGTTTTATTGGAGGAAAATTGGCCAAAAACCTGTATAAAATACATGCTACACCTAGCTAAACTATGTCAAAAAAGATAAACTATGTCAAAGCATCACAAGACATGCAAAAGTGCAAAAGGATGAGAAAACACAACACAAACATGCAAACAAAGCCTTGGCTCAGTGGTTGGGCATGTAGTTGTACATCCTAACGACCCGAGTTCAATTCCTAGAATTGACAGGTGATGCACAAGGGGCTTCCTTCATTTATTGAGGATCAAGCTTGTTGTGTGGCAGTGTCACTTATCAAGAAATATCTTGATACTCATTTAAAAAAAATCTGAGGACCTTATTTATCTTGGTACTCATAGTAAAATGGACGTATACATCCCCAGTTGGAGCAGAGGACGGGAAGTAAAAATCTCTCCCATCTTAAAGCTCTCCCTCTCGTAACCCTCGAAAACCCTAGATGTGTTACCGGATTGGACGATGGCGATGCCTCGCGCCGCGCCCCTAGAGCGTGCGTAGGCGGTGCACGCAGGGTCTAGCTAAACCGGTTGGTACTATCAGATTGCTAGCGAGCAGCTTCATGAGGCCACCGGAATTGATGTTGTGTGTTGATATGTGGTCAGGCACGTCATCAAGTGTAGTGGTAGTAGTGCTCGGGCTGATGGCTTTGGTTTCATCGTTGTATTTGGTTGGTTTCACTATATGGAATAACATAATATAATGGTTGTGTGCATCGGCCGATGCAGAGGCCAGAGGTATTCCTCCTTTTCCGAAAAAACAACAACACAAATATAAGAGCACACCACCAATAAGAGTAGCGTCATCATACATTGACAGTTGCACTCATTGCCCAACGACTTCGGCTTCGCCGCAACTTCACAACTTGGCACCATTCTACCTCATCAATCATGAACGCCACAAGTATATTCGACGAACACGTCGACAACAGAGAGAGGAGACATATCCGAGAAAAGAGCGGACATGCTGCTTCGGTCCCGAGAGGACATCCAACATGACCCGTCTGACGTTGCTTGAATGTCCATGGTGCCCCAACAGCTCGACAACGCCAGCCAACAACCAGCCCCACACGAACATATAAGCAAC
>LR738709.1:143284614-143341861 GCA_902687465.1 Secale cereale
CCCCGGCCCGCCCGCTACAGACAACTCCCAACATGGCACTCCACCACAAACCAAGTGCTTCGGCCAAGAGGTCAAATCTAAAAAACCGCTGGTTCCATGAAGAAATGACACCAATGATGTCGCCACCGTGGATCCGACAAGTCAGATCTAGGTTCTCACCCGGAGACTAGATCTCGAGGATGGGAGAGGTGCCGAATCTCCTCAGTGATGCCTCCAAAAAGAAACAACACCCACAGATCTTGTCATCACCGATAACAAGCAGGAATTTAGTTCGTAGTCACACAAGGTCTGAAACTGCCTCCAATGCATTTAAACTATCTGATTCAATGATTATATTGGAGCACCCGATATTTGAAGCCAGAATAAGACCATACTGAATAGCCTTTATCTCTAGCGAAATCGCTGATGCTACATGAACCAAATGCCATGTTGTCGTTGCGATAAAATTACCCTGATCATCTCTTGCCATAGCTCCGCAAGATCCTGCCAAGGTCTCCCAATACATGAACTAAGTATTGCGTAAGTGGCGTGATCACTGGGGACCCACATGTACGCAAGTGGGACAGAAATTTCAAACATGTTGGGTCACTAATGTTAATTTGGTGGACCCATGGTGTCAGCTTCTCAATACATGAACCAACGGTTGTGTACATGTCGGGATCATTGAGGAGCCGCATATACACGAGTGAGAGCGATTTTTTTGTCCAAAATATAAGCCTAGTGGGCTCAAGATTATTTTTGAGGGAAACAACAGGACTCTGCTGCATTTTTTTTTTTTTTTAATAAAGTACAAAGAATAAGGTCCATAAAAATAAAAAGAAGGACTATACATTGTAGAAACAAACGAAACTAAAGAAACAAAGAAAAACAGGAAACAACAAATACAACAACAACAAAGCAAGTTATCTATTGGATTTGATCCAAGTGTCAAATCCATTGTATTCCTTCCATTGAGGATCCAAGTGGGCCCAAGATATCAGCCTCTCAATACATTAATATGTTAAAAAGTTGGGCAAACATGAACTTGAACGCGAGAGCTCGTACGTTTGAGACGAGCACCTAACCAGCAAGCCGACTTAATTACAACTTATCTTAGATAGTTGTATGTGAAATTACTTATACATTTATGAGCAAGTACTAGAACAATGCAGACATGTTGTCTGATATAAACGAAAATCTAGCATATCCATCTCAATAGAAAATACTAGAGGCCAAATATAATCCATAGATAAAGAGCATATAATGAATCGATGGAGCAACCTTCTGGGTGGTCGATCGCTCCCAAACACTTTGTAGGATCGAAAGTATGTCTAGAGGGGGGGTGATTAGACTACTTGACAATATAAAAAATCTGCCTTTAGATCATGAACAGTTTTCGGCAGTTTCACAATTATGATCAATTCAAGTATCACCCTACACATGCAATTCTAGAGTATAAGCAGCGGAAAGTAAATTGCACATGTAGTAAAGAGAGGTGGAGAGGATCAAACGCAGTTTGGAGACACGGAGATTTTTGTCGTGGTTCCGATAGGTGGTGCTATCGTACATCCACGTTGATGGAGACTTCAACCCACGGAGGGTAACGGCTGCGCGAGTCCACGGAGGGCTCCACCCACGAAGGTTCCTCGAAGAAGCAACCTTGTCTATTCCATCATGGCCTACGCCCACAGAGGACTAGCCTTACTCGGGGTAGATCTTCACGAAGTAGGCGATCTCCTTGCCCTTACAAACTTCTTGGTTCAACTCCACATCTCAAAGACAGAGGCTCCCAAGCGACACCTAACCAATCTAGGAGGCACCACCCTCCAAAAGGTAATAGATGTGGTTGATGATGATGAACTCCTTGCTCTTGTGCTTCAAATGATAATCTCCCCAACACTCAACTCTCCTCACTGATATGGCTGTGGTGGAAGAAAGGTTTGAGTGGAAAGCAACTTGGGAAGGCTAGAAATCAAGTTTCATATGGTAGGAATGGAATGACTTGATCTCAACACAAGGGTAGGTGGTTCTCTTCTCAGAAAGTGTATGGTAGGAGTGGTAGACTTTCTGATGGCTCTCTCAACGAATGAAGAGGGGGTGGAGGGGTATATATAGCCTCCACACAAAATCCAACCGTTACACACATATTTGAGCAATCTCGGTGAGACTGAAGTGAAAACTCGGTCAGACCGAAAGTTCAAATATAGTGAACGTTGGGGTTTTCGGTGGGACCGAAAATACCATCTCGGTGTGTCCAATATGAGTCAAAGGTAGGAGCTTGCCATTCTCGGTGGGACCGAAATTAACAACTCGGATATTCCGATATGATGTCAATTGGTTACAGAAGGTTGGCAGTCCAGTTTCGGTGAGACCGAACTCAAAATCGGATGGACCGAAATATTAGGGTTTGGAAGAATAGCTGAGGTGGTTCATCTCGGTGGGACTGAGTTTGCAGAATTGGTTTGTCCGAGATTACTTATGAGTGTGTTAAGTAGTGAAAGTTGCTGATAGTTGAGGGAGCTAAATCACTAAGCACTTGAGCAACCAGATCATCAACACAACCTCATCCCCTTTTAATAGTATTGGCTTTTCCTATGGACTCAATGTGATCTTTGATCACTAAACCAAAAATAGAGTCTTGAGCTTTTGCCAATGCTTGTCTTAGCATTTTGAGGGGTCCACTTCTTCAAACATTTCCATACCCATATCATCGAACTTCTCTGAAATGATTCTCAGGTAAATATTAGTTCAATGATATATATGTTGTTATTAATTACCAAAACCACCCGGGGATAAGTTGCACTTTCAATCTCCCCCTTTTTGGTAATTGATGACAACATATAGATCAAAGCTTCGACAAAAGATATAATCAATGAATAATATCGTCGCTTTGAGAAGTATGTGATAAACAAGAGCTCCCCCTAAATTTGTGCATTATTTAAAATTTGCGTTTGAATGCAAATGCACAATCGATTAGGATTATGGGTCACTCTTCCATGTCACATACATCTTGGTGGAGCGCACAAAATGATAAGAATGAATAACATGCACCCAATCACCAAGACAAGAGTAAATAGCCATACAATAAGGAATAGCATATGATAAGCATTAAGCACACATTAAAGCATAGTACGACCAAGCACTCATTAAGGTAGCATCAAACGTAGTAGCAAGCACACTGAAAGTTTTAAGAACCAAAAGAACCAAATGTATCTCAAAGGAAACCGGCAAGAGAACGAAAGAGCACTCTCTCTCTCGAAGCCCTATGATCTATACAATTTCTCCCCCTTTGGCAACAAGTTACCAAAAAGTTCGAAAAGATATAGAACTAAGCGTCACTGTGGGCTCTGCTGGCGGCTCCCGTCTGGGTAGATGTCGGTGTAGAAATGACTGCATCGGCGAAGACTTCTGCTGATGTCTGCGCTGGAGGAGTGGATGCTGGAGCTGGAGTAACTGCTGGAGCTGTAGCTGGTGCTGAAGTGGTAGCCCTGGAGTCAGTCACTGGGATAGCTGCAGATCGGGATCCTCTGGGAACCTGAGTAGTCTGGCGATGAGAGTCCTGGACTAGATCATCCTGCATGATCTCTGCTCTCTCCTGCCTTGCTACCTCCATGTCCGCCTCAAGCTTGTTGACGGACACCTGAATCTCAGTCAGCTTCACGTCCAGAGCGTGGATCTTGTCCTCAACAATCCTCTCTAGGCTTTCCTAAGATTGTTCAATGCTGGCCAGGCGTTGTTCAATCCTCTGGGTAGCTTCAAGAATCTGCTCTCCGAAGCTCTTTGGCTTAGCTGCTGCTGCTGCTGCCTCTTTATCGGCTTTGGCTTTCTTTGCAGCTTCAATTTTGGCTTGTCCTTCAACTGAGGTTGGATCCTCCTCATCCATCACAACAACGTTGTCCTCATGCTCTGGCTGCAGTGGCAAGTGCTTCCTATCCAACATGAATTTGCCCGTGCCAAACTTGGCATTGATGAGCATCTGAATCTGCGGGGCAAATCCACACGACCTCTTCTGGTCAGCTGCAGTCCTCTTAATGGTCTCTACCATTAAGTCCATCACCTTGAAAGGTGCCTTCTCATCGAGAATGTGCAGCATGTTGATAGAATAGCCTCGAATCATGCGGTGGTCTCCAGACTTGGGCATCAAGGTATGCCTCAAAATAGTGTTTGTAGTGGTCAGACCTGCCTGGAGATAGTACACTGAGCCAAGCTTCCACCCTTCCAAATCAGCAGCGGGGATCTCCTTGTACATGTTCTTCATGGAATCATGGCTCTTCTTAGGAATCCCATAGACATCAATGTCGTCCTCTCTCTGCACTGGAGCATTCAGAAGTTCTGCCCATTCTTCAACAGACGAAGAAAACCTTTGACCTTCAGTCATCCAGGTGATCTTGCCATCAGGATAGAAGTGGGCTGTGGCGTAAAACTGCATGATCATCTCGTCATTCCAAGCTGTCAGCTCCTGACCCACGAACTCATCAACTCCACATGCAGTAAAGCTCTCATGCACATGGGGAAAGAAGTCTCGGTGCTCTTCACTGTCAATGTACTTCCAGTCAACATACCTGGTGTCAGCAACAATAGGCTTCTTATCCATCAGCACGGTCTCATAGAAGTCCTGCTGCTCTCTGGTGTGGAATCTGGGGTCCATAGCAGTCCTTCTCCTCACGGCATATGGATCATACTGTCTCCATAGCCTGAGACCTTTATCCTTCCTTGCCTTCATATCCTTGGCTTGAGGATGAGCATCGTTGTAGAGCGGCAACTTAGGACGGAGCTTAAGTAACACATGCTCTTCTTCAGACTCAGACGGTGGCATCTCACCTTTGTTCTTCTCAGAAGCTGGAATGCTCCTGGTTGTCCTCTTGGGCTTGGCTGGAGCTGCCTTGGCTTGAGCAGGCTTCTTGGGCTTAGAAGTGGCTTGAGCCCTAATAGCATCACCCATGAACTTAGCTTTCTGAGGAGGAGGCTGGGGTGCATCTTCTTCTTCTTCTTCAGCAGCAGCTGCATCATCATGAGGTTCAGCATATACTACCCTCTTCCTTTTGGAAGTTTTCTTCACCTTACTTGGAGCTGGCTCTTCCAAGTTGAGCTTCTTTGCAACAGCTGATTGCTTGACCTTGCTGGTGCCTTTCTTTGACTGCTGCCCTTCGCGCTCTTTGGCAACAACTTTCCTCTTGGGCTTGGAGGTAACTTCCTCAGCAACGAAGTCAGAGTCCTCATCATCAGAATTTCTCTTCTTCCTGGTCCTGGTGGCTGCAGGAGGCAAACCACTAGGGGTGCTCCTCTCACCATCATCACTGGAACTACTAGCCTCAGGACTAGTATCTGCCTCTGGAATCTCTGCAAACGGTGACTCAGACCTGTTCTGGCTGTCACTGACATCTGACATGGCTGACAACCTGTGAAAAGATAAGGTATAGGCAGAGTAGAAGAGTTATCACAACTGCAGAGGTTTTTGCAAAAAAAATGAGTTCAAATCTTAGTTTTGAGTTTTCACAGAATGCATTTCGGTCAAACCGATTTTCAGTTTCGGTGAATCCGAAGTGTATAACAGAAACCTACACACCACTTTCGGTCAGACCGAAATGGGTTTCGGTCCTACCGAAACACTAGGGTTTCACTGAGACTCTACATCGGTCACACCGATTTGCACGAATCGGTTAGACCGAACGGTGCAGTGCAATGGCCAGAGGCCAAATCGGTCATTCCGAGTTTTCAAAATCGGTTTCACCGAGATGTGTTCCGTGGAAACCTAAACCTAAGAATTTCGCTCGAAACTAAGAGGATCTGATCTGATGTTTAGGGAATATCTCAAACGTGGATAGATACATGGCAAACCAATCGTGCAAGAATCAGATGGGGAGCACGAGAGGGATCGGGACTCACCCTAACTTGGTGGAGTCCCTCTACGGCGGCAACGGCGCGGAGAAGATTACCGTTGACGGTGGCGGAGACCTGCGGCGAGGGCGCACAGGCGACGACGGCGACGATCCGAAGACCAGGGCGACGGCAGCAGGGGACTTGGGGGCGAAACGTTTTGAAGAATTAAATCGCGCGCAGCCCTCAGGTATATATATATCCCCATACTGTCGGTGGGACCGAGTTGAAAAACTCGGTGACACCGAAATGGCTAACTGCTGTGCAGTTACACATATCGGTCATGCCGAGATTTTGAACTCGGTTTCACCGAGATGAAACCTAGATCAGTCTAAGCGTTTCGGTTGAACCGAGATGGAGAAGTCGGTCAGACCGAAATGGACTTAGAAGGTTTTGGAAGTCAGCCTTAGACGGATCGGTGGCTCCGAGTGCTCCTCACTCGGAGGGTCCGAAAATGACTTGTTCAAAGTTGTGATATGAGCATGAATAGAATTTGAGACAAGAGAGCATAGATAGCTAGGGAAGGTGCTTAGGCATTCTTGTCCATCCATTTGGCCATAAAATTCAAAACAATCAAAACAACAAATGGATGTCCTTGAATGAATAAAATCATGCATTCAACATGCTCACACAATAAGATAGCAACTGAAATATGTGTCAAACATGCACAACCAAAACTCTAGCTACTAGCACACAAATTTGTCGATGACTAGGTCATCTATATATGAGTATTTTGACTTAGGAGTCAAATGAGAACATTTGATCATAGGTCATACTCATCGTTTAAGCACAAGTGGGGTTACCACTTTTACATAAAGCATTGATGTGTTCACATCATTTGGAGATGCTTTAGCTCAATTTTTTTTAGAGCAAAGCTCCCCCTAGATGTGAGAACCCCTTTTAAAGGGTCAAACTAACCTTGGGTTGTCGTAGAAGACTTCATGTAGATGTTGAAGATGTGGATGCTCAATGTTGATGTAGATCATCAAGAGTTGGGAGCTATCCTTTGGATTGGGGCACTTTCAATACCTACATGGGTTAGTCCCACAAGGAACAAACAAGGATATCCATAGACATAGATTGAAGTTCACAAAAGATGATGTCCATGAAAGCAATGATTACCTTGTCCCTTGACTTACCAACAAGAGGGTTTGTGACTCCATGAACTAGTGCATGATGTGGAAGTTGATTGCACAAGTTCTTGCCAAAATGAATATGAGTGAAGTATGTTGGCGGAGTCACCCTCAAGAACCTTCTAGTTCTTCTTCTTTGGGATCCACATCATCTTGATGGGAATCCTTGGTGTTGTAGTTGAGCTTGACAAAGTAGAACTTGATGAGTCCTTGGGAACCCACTTGACCATGGCTTGAGGTGCTTCAATGAATGCATCAATCTCCTCTTGAAGCTTGTCCTTGGCCTTTAGCTTGTGGTCTTGTGGTGGAAGGTCATCTTTAGCTTGTTCCACATTGGAAGAAGTAGGATCATACTTCTCCTTTTGTGAAACAAACTGTGGAGTAGGGTATTGACCTTCTTCCCACTCAACACCTTCGGCGTTGAACTTTCGCTCAAAACCAATCCCTTGATTCTTCCGGTGTCTTCCTTGTTTGCGAACAATTTCCTCAAAGTTCTTGCTTCCGGCAAGACTCTTGTAGACACCTTTCTCTATGATTTCCTTCAATAAGCTATTTTCTTGCTCAAGTGTAACTTGGCTTGAAACATTGTTAGTGGAATCAAGAGAACTACTAGAAGTAACAATATTGGATTTAACATTGTTATTGTTACTACTAGAGGAAGAACTTTTCTTATGCTTGTCATGTTTAGTCTTAATAGGTGGCAAGAAATTAGACAAGAGAAGTCGTTTGGCAAGATATGAAGAACTCTTCTTTCGAAGATCGTCATTGATTGCTTTTAGAAACTCATGTTCTTGCTCTAGAGTGAGCTTCTCGAAGCGTAGCTTCTCATGAGATCTTAGGAGCTCTCTATGATCTTCTTGAGTTGTTTCATGAGCTAACTTAAGAGTGTTTAGTTCTTTAGTTAGACGCTCAATCTCCTTCATAGCATTGTCATTCGACTCTTCTCGACTATAAAGACTACTAGCATTTTCATCATTACTAAGCTCACTAGATTTATCATGCAAGAGCTCATCTTCACCAAGCAATTCATCCTCATCACTATCAAAGTCAATGAATTCAGGGTGTGTTACCTTGGGGCCTTTAGCCATGAAGCATCTTCCAATTCCCTCATTTGGTGAATCAAATAAGTCGTAGGAGTTGGAGTTGGAGGATACGAGTGCAAGTCCGGCAACACCTTCATCTTGACTGTAGTCGGAGTCGGAGTGATAGCTTCCATCGGATTGATTGTCGGAGTCGGAGCCGGAGACCCATTCACCTACATGAGCTTGATGTCTTCTTCTTGTGTAGCTCCTTGATGACTTGTCTTTCCTCTCCGAATCCTTGCTTCTCCGAGAGGGCCTTCGTTCATAACGATCATCTCTACTCCTTCTCTCTCTCCGAGGTGACTCATCTCTTGCTCTTCTTCTTGGAGATTCTTCTCTTCTCTTGTGGGGAGCCGTACACTCATTTGAGAAGTGTCCGGGTCTTCCACAATTGTAGCAGTTTCGATCACGACTAGAAGATCTCTTTTCATCATATGATCTAGACTTTGAGCTTCTTTCTTTGCCTCTATTCTTGTAAAACTTGTTGAAGTTCTTAACCATTAGGCTTATCTCTTCATTGGAAATTAGCTTGTCACTTGAGGTGGTGGGAGCATCACTTGTAGCTTTGTAAGCACCACTTGACTTGTTGTGAAGCTCTTCCTTATCCTTAAGTGTCATCTCATGAGCAACAATTCTTCCAATGACTTCAGTTGGCTTGAGGGTCTTGTAGTTTGGCATCATTTGGATCAAAGTGCACACGGTGTCATATTTTCCATCCAAAGCTCTTAGAATCTTCTTGATGATGAATCGGTCAGTCATTTCTTCGCTTCCTAAGCCGGCAATCTCATTTGTGATGAGAGCAAGCCTAGAGTACATTTCAGCGACTCCTTCACCATCCTTCATCTTGAACTTGTCAAGTTGACCTTGAAGAATATCTAGCTTTGATTCCTTCACAGATTCAGTACCTTCGTGCATTTCAACCAAAGTATCCCAAATCTCTTTAGCATTCTCAAGACGGCTGATTTTGTTGAACTCCTCGGGACACAAAGCATTGAAGAGAATGTCACAAGCTTGAGCATTGTTTTGCAACATCCGCAACTCTTCCGGTGTAGCTTCGCGATCCGGAACTTTTCCTTCCTCGAAGAAATCACCTTGCATAACAACACAAATAATGCCCCATGCGGCTGGGTTATGACCAAGAATATGCATTTTCATTTTATGCTTCTAACTAGCAAAATTTGTACCATCAAAGTAAGGACCTCTACGATAATTACCCTCACTAGACGCCATACTCTCCTAGATTGTGAAACCAAGCTTATGGAGTCCAATGCAATGGAACCAAAACAATGGAGACCAATGCTCTGATACCACTTGTAGGATCGAAAGTATGTCTAGAGGGGGGGTGATTAGACTACTTGACAATATAAAAAATCTGCCTTTAGATCATGAACAGTTTTCGGCAGTTTCACAATTATGATCAATTCAAGTATCACCCTACACATGCAATTCTAGAGTATAAGCAGCGGAAAGTAAATTGCACATGTAGTAAAGAGAGGTGGAGAGGATCAAACGCAGTTTGGAGACACGGAGATTTTTGTCGTGGTTCCGATAGGTGGTGCTATCGTACATCCACGTTGATGGAGACTTCAACCCATGGAGGGTAACGGCTGCGCGAGTCCACGGAGGGCTCCACCCACGAAGGGTCCACGAAGAAGCAACCTTGTCTATTCCATCATGGCCTACGCCCACGGAGGACTAGCCTTACTCGGGGTAGATCTTCACGAAGTAGGTGATCTCCTTGCCCTTACAAACTTCTTGGTTCAACTCCACATCTCAAAGACGGAGGCTCCCAAGCGACACCTAACCAATCTAGGAGGCACCACCCTCCAAAAGGTAATAGATGTGGTTGATGATGATGAACTCCTTGCTCTTGTGCTTCAAATGATAATCTCCCCAACACTCAACTCTCCTCACTGATATGGCTGTGGTGGAAGAAAGGTTTGAGTGGAAAGCAACTTGGGAAGGCTAGAAATCAAGTTTCATATGGTAGGAATGGAATGACTTGATCTCAACACAAGGGTAGGTGGTTCTCTTCTCAGAAAGTGTATGGTAGGAGTGGTAGACTTTCTGATGGCTCTCTCAACGAATGAAGAGGGGGTGGAGGGGTATATATAGCCTCCACACAAAATCCAACCGTTACACACATATTTGAGCAATCTCGGTGAGACCGAAGTGAAAACTCGGTCAGACCGAAAGTTCAAATATAGTGAACGTTGGGGTTTTCGGTGGGACCGAAAATACCATCTCGGTATGTCCGATATGAGTCAAAGGTAGGAGCTTGCCATTCTCGGTGGGACCGAAATTAACAACTCGGATATTCCGATATGATGTCAATTGGTTACAGAAGGTTGGCAGTCCAGTTTCGGTGAGACCGAACTCAAAATCGGATGGACCGAAATATTAGGGTTTGGAAGAATAGCTGAGGTGGTTCATCTCGGTGGGACTGAGTTTGCAGAATCGGTTTGTCCGAGATTACTTATGAGTGTGTTAAGTAGTGAAAGTTGCTGATAGTTGAGGGAGCTAAATCACTAAGCACTTGAGCAACCAGATCATCAACACAACCTCATCCCCTTTTAATAGTATTGGCTTTTCCTATGGACTCAATGTGATCTTTGATCACTAAACCAAAAATAGAGTCTTGAGCTTTTGCCAATGCTTGTCTTAGCATTTTGAGGGGTCCACTTCTTCAGACATTTCCATACCCATATCATCGAACTTCTCTGAAATGATTCTCAGGTAAATATTAGTTCAATGATATATATGTTGTTATTAATTACCAAAACCACCCGGGGATAAGTTGCACTTTCACACTTTGTCTACTCTTTCTCCCATACTTCGGATCTCAAAAGGTCTGGTTACAGATGCCCACCCTTTCATATTGTGTACGTGATGCATAACTGATGGGATGTAGGATTGGTAAAACCTAACTAGAGAGTTGGTGTGTACCAGTGTCGTGTACATATATGTACCACTATCGGAATGCACGAACGCAAATAAAATTTTATGATGTAAATTAGGAATATATAGCTATGAGAGTGCAACAATAGACCACATGATTACCACTAAACATGAATGCTCGACGGGCAAGTAGAGTCGGTGCCATAGTCCAGATTGAATGTGGAACTAGATTGAGTCAATCGATATGGTATCGGACACCAATTCTACTTCCTCAATGGTTGTATGCATGTACTGGTAATAATCTCATGATCTATCATTACAACTATATATATTGTTGGTTCAGGTAGTAAAAATTTTTATTTGCACTTGTCTACTAGTACAAACGAGATTATAATGAAGCCAAAATTATGTGCACTAGTCTACAAGATTTTTATTTTGGGGAGATGTTTTGTGAGTACATCGAATTTGTTTATATACCCATCAATCACACGCTTGTCCAACTAAACATACATAATTAATTTACTACCACACTAAGTGAGTTCATTATGTTAGCCTCAGACATTGGGCTGCCATGTGAGCGCTTATCTGTCAGTAATAAAGGACTCTTGAAAGGATCGATATGGTTGACTAGAGGGGGGTGAATAGGCAACTAACACTTTTTAGCTTTTCTTAACCACTTTAAATTAAGCGTCAAAGTAAGTTGTCTAGATATGCTACTAAGAAGACAACTAAAAGTAAGTAAAGATAACAACTACACAAGCAAGCTATAGGAGATAAACAAGTAATGCTTGCACAAGTAAAGGTAAGAAATAACCACAAGAGGAACCGGTGGAGACGAGGATGTGTTGCCGAAGTTCCTTCCCTTTGAGGGGAAGTACGTCTCCGTTGGAGCGGTGTGGAGGCACAATGCTCCCCAAGAAGCCACTAGGGCCACCGTATTCTCCTCACGCCCTCACACAATGCAAGGTGCCGTGATTCCACTAGTGGTGCCCTTGAAGGCGACGACCGAACCTTTACAAACAAGGTTGGGGCTATCTCCACAACTAAATTGGAGGCTCCCAACGAAACCACGAAGCTTCACCACAATGGAATATGGCTTCGAGGTGACCTCAACCGTCTAGGGTGCTCAAACACCCAAGAGTAACAAGATCCGCTAGGGATTAGTGGGGGGAATCAAATATCTCGTGGTGGAAGTGTAGATCGATGCCTTCTCAAGCAATCCCGAGCAAATCAACAAGTTTGATTGACTAGGGAGAGAGATCGGGCGAAAATGGAGCTTTGGAGCAACAATGGAGTATGTGGGGGAAGAGGTGAGTCAAAAGGAGGAAGAAGAAGCCTTTATATAGTGGGGGGAACAATCCAACCGTTATCCCCCACTCAGCCCCGCACAGAGCGGTACTAACGCTTGGGGGAGCGGTACTACCGCTTATAGAGCGGTACTACCATTGCCACACAAGCGGTACTACCGTGCCATAGGGGTAGAACCCCAAGCGATACTACCGTGGACTCAGGGCGGTACTACCGCTGGGAGCGGTACTACCGCCACTACTGCCGCGCTTAGTACCGCAAAACTCGACACGAAAAATCGCTCGCGAATCGAGGCGGTGGTAACATGGATCAGCGGCGGTACTACCGCAGAGTGTACTAAGCGGTACTACCGCTTACTGGGGCGGTACTACCGCTTGTGACACACGGGCGGTACTACCGCTGGGGCCAGAAAAAGCTAGAGAAGATGGGAAAGAATAGCTCCATTGCGACGGGAAGGAATGATGGGTGCAATAAAGAAGTGTACGTGTTGATTCCACCAAACCTTACCAAAGCGGATCCCCTCTTAATAGTACGGCTTTCCTATCACTCAGAACCACCGAAAACTAAGCAAAAAGGAAACACCGTCTTCCATAGATTCCGAGGGGCCTCTAATCTTCTTGTGCCTTTGTGAGATGTATCTGAAAGAGCTTAGAACACATGATTAGTCCGCAAATGCATTGTCATCAATCACCAAAACACCATTTGGCTAAATATGCCCTTACAATCTCCCCCTTTTTGGTGGATTGATGACAACACGGGATTTGCACAAAAAGAATAATAACAAAATGTAAATGCAAAATCCACACCCCTAAAATATAGACTGGCTCCCCCTAGATGTGTGCTATCTAGATAAGTGCTTTGGACTGTACGGCACACATGCTAGGATCAGCACTCCCCCTATATTTTAGAGACCAACAACCTAAGGAAGATATGAGAACATAGTACATAGTAAGATAATCATGCATGCTAGATAGTACCAGGTACATAAATAAGATAGGGTAGCATATGTCTCACACCATATGACGGGAACTTAGGTCTCACGAAAAAACAACCAAACCACAAGAAGCGAAAAGCACATAAGCGACAGAAACACAAAGGCACAAATCCCTAAACTCTCTCCCCCTTTGGCATCGAGACACCAAAAGGGCATAGAGCTAAACTACGGCTCCAGGTGAGAGCACGAGAAGGTCTCGAGTCATCAGATTGCAGCAGGGTCATCGTCTTCGTCGTCGTCGATCAGAAACTGCTCGGCATCGGAATCAGTCCATGGGCAATGCTGCTTGATCCATTCTTCCTCCTCGGTTACCTGCTCCTCAGAGCCACTGGCCACAGTTGCACCCAACTGACGCAAGAGCTCCTTGTGATGCCCCCTGGCCTTCTTCTCTGCCACATGAGTCATGTACTGACCATGAGACTCCATGCAGAACAGCTTCTTCATCTTCTTCTTGAGCTTCTTTGCCCATGAGGGCTCTGCACCCGATGGCTCATAGTCATCATCATCATCTGCTTCAACCTCAGCCTCCTCTGTCTCCATAGCAGCAGCGGAGGATGAGCCTCCAGTCTTGGGTGCATGAGTGCCCCAGTTGTCCTTCCATCTTAGACGCTTGATCTCATGAGACACCAACTCTCCAGTCTCCAGCAATGCATTGGGATAGACATGATCCCAAGCCTTCTCAATCAGCAGCATGATGAACGGACCATAGATTAGGCACTTGCGTTCAGAAATAGCAGACAGGAGCTCAGACCACATCACATGTGAAATATCCAGAGTCTCACCGGTGTTCCTTTCTAACTGATGTTGGCAAAAGAGAAGCATGTCCACAAGATAGGAGTGAACCATATCATGATTCCCAATCCGAGGGAAAAGTGTCTCACGGAAGATGCGGTGAAGGATATCCAGATAGGTAGACAACTCATATGTTACCTTCTTAGTCTCTGGGTGGACCTTCGCAGTGCAGTAAGGCCATAGAGCTTGCTTGTGAGTGGAGGTTTCGTTCTGGTGAGGACGAAAGCCAACTGGTGTCTCAAGCCCCTGGTCTTCCACCCCAAGCAACTCCATGAACGCCTTCCACTTGACAGATAACAGTTTGCCATTGGTCATCCATGTCAGAGTTCTGTCCTCATCCGTCCCTAGATGGACCGTGGCATAGAATTGAGCCACAAGATCTGCATCAAAGTCCTTGTTGAACTGAATGATCTGAAGAATGTTGAGCTGAGTGCACATCTGAAGAGCCTCGCCAAAATACACCGGATCCTTCTCCAGATATTCCGTGTCTATGGAGCGAACACTGACAAAGAGATTCTTCTTAGCCTTGAGCACATCAAAGTAGATAGCAAACTGGAAGCGATTCCAGAACGGACGGTTGACCAAATTGGGTTCTTGATCAACCACATAGGGATTGCGGTGACACTTTACCCAGAACTCCTTGCCACTCATCTGTGTCACGGTTTTGCCATTTGGCTTAGCCATGGCCTTCTTCTTCTGTTGAGGAGGAGGTGGAGTACTCGAGGAACCTCCAGCAGACTCAGATGTGCGATAGCGCTTTGAGGTTGCACGATTGGGGTTGATATGGAAAGCCTGATGCTCGAGAAGTTCATCACCTGGAACCAAACACACACACAAATGAGACAACCAAAAAGAACGAGCATAAGCCAATGAACCCAACAAAAGAAGATCAAGGAATGAAGAAATATCTGTGAACTAGGCATGCCGCGGTAGTACCGTGATCTGGTAAGCGGTAGTACCGCCCGAGCGGTAGTACCGCTTCAGGGAGCGGTAGTACCGCTCGAGGCGGGGAAACATCGGTTTCCTACTACCGTGGTCAGATCCGGCACTACCGTCCTGTCAAATTCAAAAATATTTCTACCATACTCTAATCTAGATAGTCTAGTTGCTTTCTCCTTCCTACTCAAGCCTAGATTTAGTCAAAAATCTACAGATGCAAACACTATTGCCCCTAAACACAAGATCTGAAAAAGAACCACGAAGAGAAGAGGAACGGGGGCAATACCGGCATCCATGGCAAGAGGACGAGGTGGGGATCGACTCCACCGAAGGAAAAGGAGAGGAGCACCCTGGAGGAGAAGATCCGCCGGAGCCCTCCCGCGGCGACGAACTGCTGGAGAGAGAGAGAGAGAGAGGAATGAGGGGGCGAATGAATGGGTATGGGGGAGAGAAACCTCCCCCTGCCCCGATATAACCCCCGCATACCTCCCCACAGCGGTAGTACCGCGCTGGTGGGCGGTAGTACCGCTTACAAGCGGTAGTACCGCGCACCACCAGCGGTAGTACCGCCCAGCATGCCATGGCAACAAAGGTTCAAAGCAAAGCTCAAAGAAAAAGGAGCACAAAGAGGGAAAAAGAAAGAACAGACCACCACTCACACACACACACTAGCAAGAGGCAAGAGACCCCTCTACACGAGGGGGCGGTGACCGAAGTCACCTATGTTTGAGTCTAGAGGTATGGCGCCGCGAAGATTTTAACCTTGGGCCCATGACCAAAACTCGTCTTTGAAGCACTAGTACCATCAAGGATGGTTAATGAAAGACTAGATCAATTTATTCATAATGGGGGGAGAGAGAGTTCATTGAGAGAACAATGCTCCCCCTATGTCCATGCCTACACCTAGACTATACAATATGATGAGTATGGTGGGGTGTGCACGAGCTCAAGCCACATTGCTCAAATCAATGATATTTAGCTCATGCCTTAACTCGCGAAATCTTGCTTCATCCAACGGCTTCGTGAAGATGTCTGCAAGGTTATCATGAGTGTTGACATAGTGAAGCTCGATCTCACCTTGCCTTATGTGATCCCGGATGAAGTGATACCGAATCTCTATATGCTTCGTCTTGAAGTGTTGTACCGGGTTGAGAGAAATCTTGATGGCACTTTCATTGTCACACCAAAGAGGCACTTTGTCACAAGTGACACCGTAATCCTTTAAAGTTTGCCTCATCCATAAGAGTTAAGCACAGCAACTTCCAGCAGCCACATACTCTGCTTCGGTGGACGAGAGAGACACACAACTTTGCTTTTTGGAAGACCAACTAACCAGAGAGCAACCAAGAAATTGGCACCCTCCAGAAGTGGACTTCATATCCACTTTGTCTCCCGCCCAGTCAGAATCAGAGAAACCAACAAGGTTGAAGTTTGCTCCTCTTGGGTACCATAAGCCAAAGTTTGGGGTATGAGCCAAATATCGAAAGATTCGCTTGACAGCCACAAAGTGACTTTCCTTAGGTGAGGCTTGAAACCGTGCACAGATTCCCACACTCAACATAATATCCGGTCTAGATGCACAAAGGTAAAGCAAGGAACCGATCATAGAGCGATATACCTTCCGATCCACTGCTTTACCATTGGGATCAATGTCAAGTTGGCATTTGGTTGGCATTAGAGTAGTAGCCGGCTTGACATCACTTAGATTGAAACTCTTGAGCATGTCTTGAGTATACTTGGATTGTTTGATGAAGATGCCTTCTCTTCTTTGTTTGATCTCAAACCCAAGGAAATACTTCAACTCTCCCATCATGGACATCTCAAAATGTGTGATCATGAGTGCGGCGAACTCATCATTGAAAGCTTTGTTAGGAGAACCAAAGATAATATCATCAACATATAGTTGGCATACAAACAACTCCCCTTTGACCTTCTTAGTAAAAAGAGTGGGGTCGATTTTCCCAATTTCAAACCCACGATCTTGTAACAACTCGGTAAGATGCTCATACCACGCACATGGGTCTTGTTTAAGGCCATAGAGTGCCTTATCGAGTTGGTACACATGATTGGGGAGCTTAGGATCCTCAAACCCCGGGGGTTGTTTAACATACACAAACTCATTAATAGGACCATTAAGAAATGCACTTTTCACATCCATTTGTTGCAATTTAAAGTTATGATGGGAAGCATAGGCAAGCAACAAACGAATGGATTCAAGACGAGCAACAGGGGCAAAGGTTTCACCGTAGTCGATACCCTCGACTTGGGAGTAGCCTTGAGCCACCAGACGCGCCTGGTTGCGGATGACAATGCCATGCGCATCTTGCTTGTTCTTAAAGATCCACTTGGTTCCAATGACATTATGGTTCTCCTTTGGCCTTGGCACCAGACGCCACACCTTGTTGCGCTCGAAGTTATGGAGTTCTTCATGCATGGCATAGAGCCAATCAGGGTCTTCGAGCGCCTCATAAACCTTCTGAGGTTCAACACAGGAGACAAAAGCTTGATGAGCACAATAGTTTGCTAATTGTCTACGAGTGCTTACCCCCCTTTTGATGCTTCCTAGAATGTTCTCCATGTGATGTTATTTGGAAGCAAGTCTGGAGGCAACTTTTGCAGCACAACGCTCTAATTGCTCTTCAAGAGATAACTGAGGAGCATTGAGTTGATCATCTTGAGCGTCGTCAGGAGCTAGATCTTGATCTTGATCTTGAGCTTCCTCTTGACCTTGACCTTGCTCGGAGGTCGGAACTTGGCCTTGTGCATCATTTGGTGGCTCTCCACCATCTTGTGATTGATCTTGCACTTGGCCTTGTTCGTCCGGTTGAGGGCCTTCACTTTGTTCTTCGGAAGCGTGTGGGTCTTGGGTTGGTGATGGTTCCACTTGAGTGGAACATTGTCCTTCTCCTTCGGCCACAAGGGGTTCCTCAATGGGTAGGATACATCCAACACCCATTCTTCTTATGGCTTGAGGAGGAATTTCATCACCTGCATCACAAGTACCACTTTGCTCCACTTGGGAGCCGTTATTTTCATCAAAATCTACGTTACTTGTCTCCTCAATGAGTCCATTGGACTTGTTGAGGACACGGTAAGCATGAGAGTTTGTAGCATAACCAACAAATATGCCCTCGTGAGCTCTAGATTCAAATTTAGACAAGCGAACACCTTTCTTGATGAAACACTTACACCCGAATACCCGGAAGTACTTGAGATTGGGCTTGTTACCGGTAAGTATCTCATATGGAGTTTTGTTCAAGCCTTTGCGGAGATAGAGACGATTTGATGCATGGCAAGCGGTGTTGATGGCTTCAGCCCAAAAGTTGTATGGAGATTTGAATTCCGCCATCATGGTTCTTGCCGCATCCATCAGAGTTCGGTTCTTTCTCTCCGCTACACCATTTTGTTGAGGGGTATATGGGGTTGCATATTGATGTTTGATCCCCTCATCACTGAGAAATTCATCCAAGGTGTAGTTCTTGAACTCGGTGCCGTTGTCACTTCTGATCATCAAAATCTTTGCTTCATGTTGTCGTTGAGCTTCATTTGCAAAATTGATGACGGTTTGTTGGGTCTCACTCTTCTTCTTGAAGAAGTATACCCAGGTGTATCGTGAGTAATCATCCACAATCACCAAGCAGTACTTTCTACCCCCAAGACTATCAGAAGATGGAGGCCCGAAGAGGTCCATGTGAAGGAGCTCTAGGGGTCTCTTTGAATAGATGATAGTCGTGGGAGGGTGAGCCATCTCATGTAACTTTCCTTCAATGCAAGCCCTGCAAGCACGATCTTTGCCAAAGCTAACATTTGTTAGTCCACGGACATGGTCCCCCTTGAGAAGACTTTTCAAAGATCTCATATTGACGTGGGCCAAACGGCGATGCCAAAGCCATCCCACATCAACTTTAGCCATTAAGCATGTCGCGACCTTAGTGGGTTTCTTCGAGAAGTTAACCACATAAAGACCGTTCTCGACATGCCCAACATAGGCTACTTTAAGATTCTTGCTCCACAAGAGGGCCACGGTATCAATATCAAAGAATGTAGCAAAGCCCATGAGTGCAAGTTGGCGAACAGAAAGTAAATTGTATGCAAGGGACTCAACAAGCATGACTTTCTAGATCGTGAGATCATGAGAGACAACAACCTTGCCAAGCCCCAATACCTTAGAAGATGAAGCATCACCCCATTCGACATTGGTGGCCATAGATGAACCTAGATGCACGTCCACCACCAAGTCTTTGCTTCACGTCATATGATTTGTGGCTCCGCTATCGAGCAACCATGATCCCCCACCGGAAGCAAACTCCTACAAGAGATCAATGCTTGGATTTAGGTACCCATTTGGTAATGGGTCCTTTGAGGTTAGAAACAAGGGTCTTAGGAACCCAAATGGACCATTCAATGTACTCATAAGAAGAACCAACAAACTTAGCAAACACATGACCATCACTAGCATGTCATAAAACATATGAAGGATTAAAGTCGCCGGCCATGTTTGATGGTATGGTGGAGTCTTTCTTGACACCATCACTTTTCACCATTCTCTTCTTCTTTGATGTGCCCTCTCCTTCTTTCACAAAAGATTGTCGGAGAGGGGGTGGTTGCTTGGTCTTGTCATTCTTCTTCTTCTTGGGCTTAGGATCAAACCCAATTCCTTCCTTTGACACAACCTCCTTTTGATTGCTTAAAAGGTTGTTGAGGTTCTTCTCACCTTGTATACATGTCACAAGGCCTTTCTCCAGTTGCTTCTTCAACTCGGCATTCTCTTCAACAAGATGCACATGCTCGCAACACGGGTTAGTAGCATTTGCATTATCAATTAATACCATGCGAGGAAAGATAGCCTTTTCCTTGGTTAGCGAAACTAGGAGTTGATCATGAGACTCCTTGATAGTAAAATGCATACTTTTCAAGGCCTTGTGAGCCTTGTCGAGTATGTCAAACTCTTCTTTGAGTTTAGCATGGTAAACCTCAAGTTTTCCCTTCTCAGAATTAAGCACACGAGAGACAACTAATGCATGATCAAGATCTTTCTTTAATTTAGCATGATCATCGTTGTGTGACTCCTCAAGAGCCAAACGAAGACCACGCTCTTCCTCTAGGGTGTTAGAGAGATCCGATATCTCATCGGCATAGTCTCGACTATGTCCTTCCATTTTAGTAATGGTTTCCTCGTGAGCCTCGATCATGTCATTAGCCTCACCGAGTTGTTCCAAGAGAGCAACAAAATGCTTCTTGGGTTTGGCCTTGAGATTTTTCATGAACAACTCAAATTCATTCTCTCCCTCCTTAGTTCCCTCACTTTCATCAATACAATTCATCAATGAAGGAGAAGAGATAGTAGTATTGATGTTTGGGGTTACCTTGTTGGTGGCCTTGGCCATGAGACACTTGGCGGTGATGTTCTCATTTGGTGAGTTGAAGAGAGATGAGTGCGGAGTAGTAGCGATAGCAATTGTGGCCATGGTGACCATCTCATCCTCTTCATCATTATCATCATCATCAACATATTCTTCTTGGGCCACCAACCCTTTAGGAGGAGTCTTCTTGTTGAAGTTGTTCTTGTTGGGATAGGACTTTGACTTGTCCTTCCGGATAAGCTTGCCTCCAAAGCCTTCTCTCTTCTCATATGGGCAATCCGCAATGAAGTGGCTTACATTGCCACAGTTTAAGCATGTCCTTACTCGTTGCTTGCCCTTGTTTCCACTTGAGTTGTTCCTGTTGAAGTTGGGTCTTGTGTTCTTCTTGCCCCATAATTACCTTGAAGCAAGAGCCATGTGCTCATGATAGGCATATTTGGTGTCCTCGGGGCTACACTCATCATCATATTCCACCTCCTCTTCTTCCACACAAGCCTTGGCCTTCAGGGCAAGATTAGGCTTCTTTGATCGTTGAGCTCTTAAGACCGCATTGTCGGCGGTCATGTCCAAGATCCTCATGGCAACGAACTCATCCAACACTTCATGAGATGACAAGTGGTGGAAATCCGGTCTATGACGAATGACAGAGGACATGGCCTTATGATAGGGCATCATGGCCTTGAGGAACTTGCGCTTGATCCAGTTTTCATCCGCATCCTTACTGCCATGATCTCGAAGAGAGACCGCAAGGGTGGTTAAGCTCCGATAAAGTTCACGAGGATCTTCTTCTTCGATCATAGCAAACTCATCGGCTTCATCTTACACAACTTCATAGTTAGAGCGTTGAATGCTAGTGCTTCCCTTGTACATGGTGCCAACATGCTCCCAAGCTTCCTTGGCCACAGTGAAGGGTCGAAGATGTGCAATGTCTTCTGGAGGAATAGCATCTTGGAGAATGCAAAGAACAGACTCGTTGAACTAATGATCCGCAGTTTCTCTTGGAGTCATGTTGTCGGGATCATGTGGATAAAAACCTTGCTCAATGATTCTCCAAAGATTAGTGGAACAATGATTTATATGACGTTTGAAACGAAACACCCAAGTAGCAAAATCAGAATTTTTTATAAACTTGGGAGGTGGCCCAACGGAATTTAAATGCGGTGTAGGAACGGGTCCTCCATAGTGAGTAGGAGGAGCGGAGTGGGCAAAGATCCCACTCCCATTCTTAGTAACAGGGGCTTGTTCACTACTAGCTTCTCCCTTTTCGGGATTAGCCTCTGACACGTTAGTAGCGGGATGAACCACTTCCAACAGTGCGGTGGATACTTTAAGCCCCTCAAGCAAATCTTTAAACATGCCTTTGACCTCGCTCGCTAGTGACTCTTTCAATGTGGTCAAGGCCACATTGAACTCCTCACGAGAGACCGAGGCTCCCCCATCTGACGTAGGCAAGGACGGAGTTCCACCGGAATGGTCCTCCGTCTCGACTACGTTGTCACCCATACTCTTTGGACGGTAAAGTCCTTAAAAAGAGACGAGGCTCTGGTACCAATTGAAAGGATCGATATGGTTGACTAGAGGTGGGGTGAATAGGCAACTAACACTTTTTAGCTTTTCTTAACCACTTTAAATTAAGCGTCAAAGTAACTTGTCTAGATATGCTACTAAGAAGACAACTAAAAGTAAGTAAAGATAACAACTACACAAGCAAGCTATAGGAGATAAACAAGTAATGCTTGCACAAGTAAAGGTAAGAAATAACCACAAGAGGAACCGGTGAAAACGAGGATGTGTTGCCGAAGTTCCTTCCCTTTGAGGGGAAGTACGTCTCCGTTGGAGCGGTGTGGAGGCACAATGCTCCCCAAGAAGCCACTAGGGCCATCGTATTCTCCTCACGCCCTCACACAATGCAAGGTGCCGTGATTCCACTAGTGGTGCCCTTGAAGGCGGCGACCGAACCTTTACAAACAAGGTTGGGGCTATCTCCACAACTAAATTGGAGGCTCCCAACGAAACCACGAAGCTTCACCACAATGGAATATGGCTTCGAGGTGACCTCAACCGTCTAGGGTGCTCAAACACCCAAGAGTAACAAGATCCGCTAGGGATTAGTGGGGGGAATCAAATATCTCTTGGTGGAAGTGTAGATCGATGCCTTCTCAAGCAATCCCGAGCAAATCAACAAGTTTGATTGGCTAGGGAGAGAGATCGGGCAAAAATGGAGCTTTGGAGCAACAATGGAGTATGTGGGGGAAGAGGTGAGTCAAAAGGAGGAAGAAGAAGCCTTTATATAGTGGGGGGGAACAATCCAACCGTTATCCCCCACTCAGCCCCGCATAGAGCGGTACTACCGCTTGGGGGAGCGGTACTACCGCTTATAGAGCGGTACTACCGTTGCCACACAAGCGGTACTACCGTGCCATAGGGGTAGAACCCCGAGCGGTACTACCGTGGACTCAGGGCGGTACTACCGCTGGGAGCGGTACTACCGCCACTACTGTCGTGCTTAGTACCGCAAAACTCGACACAAAAAATCGCTCGCGAATCGAGGCGGTGGTAACACGGATCAGCGGTGGTAACACGGATCAGCGGCGGTACTACCGCAGAGTGTACTAAGCGGTACTACCGCTTACTGGGGCGGTACTACCGCTTGTGACACACGGGCGGTACTACCGCTGGGATCTGCGGTACTACCGCTGGGGCTAGAAAAAGCTAGAGAAGATGGGAAAGAATAGCTCCATTGCGACGGGAAGGAATGATGGGTGCAATAAAGAAGTGTACGTGTTGATTCCACCCAAACCTTACCAAAGAGGATCCCCTCTTAATAGTACGGCTTTCCTATCACTCGGAACCACCGAAAACTAAGCAAAAAGGAAACACCGTCTTCCATAGATTCCGAGGGGCCTCTAATCTTCTTGTGCCTTTGTGAGATGTATCTGAAAGAGCTTAGAACACATGATTAGTCAGCAAACGCATTGTCATCAATCACCAAAACACCATTTGGCTAAATATGCCCTTACAACTCTGTTTATTGGGCCCGAGTCAATGGGCTACCATGTTTGTGAGGACCCGAATTAATCACATGCTGATCCAACTGAAAAGACATAACAAAATTAGTTGCACTAACATATTGGGTGGGTTCATCTAAAAAAGCATATTGGGTGGGTCCATCATGCGAGTCTCGATCAATGGGTAACATGTGAGTGACTATAACTATGTAACTATGGGCTCCGTGGGCCCGAGTCATCGGGCTCTGTGGGTGACACAATCAAAATCCTTGTGATCTTAGAATGGTTTTTTTCAAAGCCTCCATCAATGTGAAGTAGGATAGCATCAACTATCCGAACAAGGAAAAAACATCGTCGGGCCCCTTGTGTTTGCATCCTCTAAATCCTATCATCTTTACTTACTTGCAAGTTATCATGTTTTTGTCATCTAGTACTCTTTATAGCTTGCCTATTAATTTGTTTACTCCTACTCTGAGTTGTGCTAAAACGGCCACCCCTAAAAACATGAAACTACATGCTTTTGTTTCTTTCTAGGACTATTCACCCCTCCAGTCTATACCTCGATACCAACACACTCCCCATCGACACAACCCAAGCCAAGTATGCTAGATTTTAAACAACATTACTACTTCCCAAGTCTCGAGAGCGCAATCTCCTTCATGGGTTCTGATGTTGTTCTACTGAGCTAAGCACCTCACACTATTGGGAGTACTAGGCTTTCCAAGAAAAGTCCATGTGATCTTCTCTGAGATTGTATGGCCAAGTAAGGTCCACACAATTAGTCTACCCATAGAAGAGGACGAGCCTGTCACCAAGGTTAGATGTTTAGGGAAAAGCTCACTCTGTTACCATGTGGATTACGTATGTGTACCAACAACGAATCAATGTGTTGTTACGGTGCACAATACAATTGGAGCGAGTTGTGGTAGATGTCTTCCAAGCAGGAAGAAACTAGGCATCATGGATCCCTAGGATGATATAATGAATTCGGTTGTGGTAGTGAGTTTCTTTTTGAAGGTGTGCCTATCGGCGTATTTTATTTCAAGTCCAGCAGAGTTACATCATTTATTACATGATGCAACAAAAACCTGGGTGGATTATCCTCCCAAGAAACTACAAAATTTGAATCATATGAGTAGTTACTATCTTATCGGCCACATTTCCTAAGATAATGCTGAAATGAAACTCCATTGATAGAACGGGCTAGAGAAAAATAGTCTACAAAAATTGTTGAGTAGGGGATGAAGACATCAATCTCACAATTCACACTTTCATAAGTTCCAAGGAGTCGGGTTCTATACTCAATCGTTAGCATTCCGAAGAATTCATAGTCTCTCATGAGCATCCTAGGGAAGCCATAGTCCCTCGTAAGCATCCTGCAAAATCCAGCAACTCAATTTCTTTAGAATGCCTCCAAAGTAATGGCATCAAGCAAATGATTGCGAGGACAAGCCACACCCACAACAACTTCTCCTAAACTATTCCTGAGATATCACCCATATATAGCTCTGGTATCATCCTCATGGAAGGATGCATCAATGTTCACCTTATAGCAGCCACGGCTCAACTTTGACCAACCAACTTCCCGAGGGTGGTTGTTGTGTGTCAGTGAATCATAGTTTCCAGTCTGGGCATGAATCACAAACGTTGTGTAGGGTGATGTCGCCATTGGCTCGCCCTACACAAACTCCCACCGCTGCCACCACACAAACCATCAAGCCAGAACCACAGACTCTTGCATGCCAAGCATTCTGAGAACTAGGGAACTCTAATTTGGATTACATAAACCAAAACAATCAAAATGACAAGTCCATGTCCAATAACTTCGTCTAGCCCCATCTCCTTCCATACTTAGTTCTTGAAGCACCTGGTTTGTCATCTCTCCTAGCCTGAGACCCAAACTGGTGCTCCCACTCCGTAGACCATGCAAGTAGCACCGAAAAGGTGCTCAACTTGGTTTTGTGTCGTGCCACAAAATCCTCTGTTAAGTGAGCACTCAAGGGGATCATAAGAATTCTCTCCACGTCAATTGGTAAAAAGATCGCCCCGATAAGTTTTTCATCCCAAAGAGACTAGTGTCTGGGTTTCCTCAACTATACACAAGATAACATGCCGCTTCAAAGTCTGAATCTTCCTTTTATGGTTATTTAGGATCCAATGATCTTCCCAAATGTTTATTGGTTGGTTCGACACCACTCTCCTAAAATGACCACGCCTGGAAGTTTGCAAACCAGGAAGAATACTTCGCCAAGTATATGAATAGCCTTTTTTGGTCCATCATTTAATAGGCTGCCATCTGGGAAGTATTTAACTCTGAACACTTTGGCACGAAGGGAATCAGGATTGCTTAGCAGTCTCCAAGTTTGCTTTGACAACATAGCAAGATTAAAATCATACAAATCTCGAAAGTCTATAGCTCCCATTTTTTCAGAATACGCATCCTCCACCATTCGCGCCAGTGCATCCTTTGCTGATCCTCCGTATCACCCCACCAAAAAGTAGACATTGTACCATTAATTTCTTCATAGAGTTTCTTATGGAGCTTAAAAATAGCCATGGCAAAAAACATGGATATATTGGATAATTGCCTCCCATAATATTTGAACTATCCTTTTAAGAAGATGAGTAAAACTATCACTCCTATCCTATCTAGTTACATCATGGTTAGGGACCGATGTATTTATCAATGATAGATTCGGTCATACTTCCTCTATACCGAAATACTTGTAGTCGAAAGAAACTAGTATAAGTTCCCCCAACTACAAGTATTTTGGTACAGAGGAAGTAATATTTAGCTCGATTTGCGCTTTTAAATCAACATTTATGTTTGGACTAAAAAGCATATTGTATTTATCTTTGCTTGCCAGCTAGCCTGATTTGTACAATATTCATCTAGCACTTGTTTGAACAAGGTTGCAGCAATCGAATCAGCCTTCATAAGTATTAGGAATCATCAACAAACTGTCAAACTGCAGAATTTAGTAGCTTCTAGGCGTAAGTGTGAACAGTGTTTCTTTCTCCAGCTTTTGTTTTCTTTACGCGGGGAATAGATTTAGGTGCTATTGTCCTTTATATCCTTGGCAAAATCTAGTGTTTGCTATTCTTTTTCAGCTTTGATGGTCGTCGGTGATGGTGTGTGAAGTAGCGTGTAAGTATATTGTCTGTTTCTCTTCGGACTTTTTAAAATACGTATGACAGTTTCTCTTAATGGAAGCTGCGAGGAACCTTCGCATAAACAGAAAGTGTTTTAGTGTCGTCTCTGAGCCAAAGATTTGGGCATGAGACGGTAGCCAGAATGGACGTCGTGGGAGGATGAGACGAACACGAACGGTCTAGATGAGGATGACGTGGAGCCACGTGTCAGCGGTGGCTGCTCCCGCGCAGCTATATAAAGGAGCACAACTCCAGCTCACCCTCCGCATCTTTCATTCGTGCCTGAAGCAGCAGCCATTGCCCATTGCTAACGAGAGTGGAGTGGTAGAGCGGTTCGAGTTTGCCTTTCTCTCTTGCTTGATTGGTTGATCGGTGACTCGATCCATCGTCCGAGGTACATATATTTAGCGAGGAATTCTCCGGCCGGCCACCGGCGACGACGACCGCAAGTGATCCGTGAGGATGGTGAACACGACGGCGGCTATGGTGAGCGGCGGCAAGGGCGGCGTGCTGCCGCTGGCGTCCCTGAACCACATCAGCATAGTGTGCAGGTCCGTGGAGGAGTCGCTCGACTTCTACATGAACGTCCTCGGGTTCACGCCCATCCGCCGCCCCGGCTCCTTCGACTTCGACGGCGCGTGGTAATCCAACCGGATCCTCAGCTCAATACGTAGGAGCGTCAGTGTTAATTGCACTGCTCTGAATCTCTGATGGTGGTTTTCTTCTTGTTGCTGCGAGTGAAGGCTGTTCAACTACGGGATCGGCATCCACCTGCTGCAGTCGGAGCATCCCGAGAGCCTACCGGCGAAGAAGGAGATCAACCCCAAGGATAACCACATCTCTTTCCAGGTACCTTGTGCGTAGTTAATTTCGATTTGGTTGCGAACACTGCTGCTGTGGCTGAGGTGGGTACGATACATCGTCCGTGACTGAAAGATGGCAACGGTTGCCTTCCTTCTTTTTATTGAACACAATATGTTTTAACGCAGTACAGCCGTGAGCGCGTATATATACATGCATACACTCACTTCTCGCCTTCGAAACACCCTAAAACCACATAGGCTCACATACACTCGGTCTTTACAAACCCTCACACACCAGCACCCCTACAAGTACTTATAAAATACTAGACCGGTACAATATCTTAAGGTTGATGAAGTCATCACAGGTATGTCGTAATTCGAAAGGACCATCTCCTCCTGCTGAACAAATTTGTAACGGTCCTCTTCGTATGTAGGTGAAATAGGTTAGGTTCTCCATCGTCGTTAGCACCTCCTTTTTATGCCCATCACGTTTATCCAACCCTTGTTTGCACATGCGAGCGTTGCTTTCAGCACAACTTGGTACTCCTTTCGTATCAAAATTCTTGTCTTAGATTTGTTTAGAGTATCTAACACTAAAACGTGATTAGATATATCCGTATTTAGACAAATCGAAGACAAGAATTTTGGGACGAGGGAGTACAATGGTAAGCGGACGGAACTTGTTCGTCACGACCCATTAACCAAACTTGAAAAATTAAAAGAAGCCAATGATTAAGCGAGATATGTCTTCTGATGAAGCGCGACAGGCCCTACCCTCGAGTGCAGTTGTTCACATGCACGTCAAAGTGGGTGTGACTATGAGTCCAGTACTTGCACGGCACATGTTCATGCAGTGCGGTTTTATCCCACGGTACATGCACTTACCGGGTCGCTGTCCACGGTGACGAAGGTAGATAGGCATGAAGAAATGGGCGTAGAAAGTGGGCATTCAATCGTTCGGTGGTAGTACTCGCCATGTTGGGTCTATGAACCGTGAACTCATTGGCCACGTTGCAAAACAAGGCTACTCGGACCCGTGTTCCGTGGAAAGGCTATGTATGCCTACCCAGGAAAGCCTACCCAACATTTCTCGAACGGTACGTGCAATTTGAGTTAGGCAAAATCATTGTGCCGGTATAGTAGGATCCCTAAAAAAACATTTTCAAAAAAAAAGAAACGGTGCGACTAAATCTCAGTCGACTGTCTTCCTTCTATCTTACATAGAGATTTGTGTAAAGTTTTTTTTTTTGCTTTTCTTTTTTCTTTTTATACACTATCTCACTTGACTGACTGAGACCTAGCAACACCCAAAAAGAAATTCATCATTCGATAGTCTAAATACCACTACCACTGTAAAAAATCATTACCTGTGGTGTTTTCTGATACAAAAACTTTGTTTCCTAAAAATATATAAACTTTTTGGCGAAATATATAAAAATGTATGAACTCCCAAGATTTTTTTTACTAAAAATATAGTAAACAAATCTTGGAGTTCAGGGGTAAAGAACTTCTTTCCCTTAAGCTAACCATTTTTCAATTGTGTTCCAAAATGTTGCAGCATGAATGTGTGGTCTAGATTCAGAACCACCAATAAAAACTTAGCCTCAAGAGTGTTGCTTGTGGAACTCTCTAGAACGCACGTATGCATTGCATGTCTTTTCCTAACTGGTCGCCCGTGGCCAAAAGCAGTTCGGTCATCTCCATCACCAACAAAGCCTTTTCCCACAAACACATCCACATGGATGATAGATAGGAAGTACTACGTATTAGGGTGTGACGAAAGGGACGTCGGCGTCTTGTCGCCGTCGACGGCCCGCATGTGTTCCGGCGAACTGGCAGTAACAGTGCGATCGATCGGTTCCTTGGATCAATCATGGGTGACAGCTCATTTTATTACATCGGTGGACAACAACGACCGGTCGGGCTGGTGTGCAGACGTAGTACGTGCACGGCGCATATAAATCTTCTTTAATTTCACGCGTTGGTTTCTTGTGCCGTCGTGATGCACGGGTTGCTTGGCATGCACGGTGGATACCAAATCTAGTCACCACTCACCACACAGAAACGAGTTGAATGCCGAGTCACCTGTCTGTCTCACTAGCTCAAGAATGTGGAAGTCCACTTGCGAGACTAATTTTCGTTTATCAAGTAAGAAAAGCTTCTGAGATTAATGGCGGCACAAAATGTGTGCGTGTTTTGTTTGCAGTGCGAGAGCATGGTGGCGGTGGAGCGGCGGCTAAAGGAGCTGGGCATCCCGTACATCCAGCGATGCGTGGAGGAGGGCGGCATCTACGTGGACCAGATCTTCTTCCACGACCCCGACGGCTTCATGATCGAGATCTGCAACTGCGACAACCTCCCCGTCGTCCCGCTCGCCGACAAGACCTTCGCCATGGCCGCCTGCAAGAGGGTCGCCTCCGTCAAGCAACAGCAGCTGCCCATGCCAGTCGCGCAGGTAGCGCAAGCGACCCCTGCTCCGACAGCGGCCGCGGCTTCACAGTGCATTCCGGCGCCGAACCCGGCCTTGCAGCGCGTCGGCGGCGAAGAGGCAGCGCATATCTCGTGCGCGTGAGGGGTGGGAGTCCGGGGTAGCCAGGCCGCCCAACTGGTGGGTGGCGCGCTCCGTGGAGTTGTGGTTTTTGTACATTGTGATATAACAGTGTGCATATGAATAAATGGAGCAGAGTGTAGTTTCAGCTTCAAATCTGCGTCTGGGAGCGGATGAGCCCTCTGTTTGCTCTGTTTTTGCTCGTGATCCTTCGAACTAGTAGTAGTACTCCCTCCATTCTAAACAAATTATATTTTTTTTTCTTCGAGCAAAACCTAAAATTCTTTTCATTAGAATCACCTTTTTATTAGCGAAAACGCCTGAGCCTATTTACTCACCAAATGGAAAATTTTACATAGCCCGGGGGCTCCAAAAGGCAGACATGACGGCCTTGCAGAGGATGTAAAGAGTTCTTAGCAATGTTGTGAGCATCAACATTGTCTACTCTCCTTTGAAATTTAAACTTAAAATCTCCTAGTTCAGCACTCAAACTCGCAACCTCCTTAGTGATCATGGAATTCCCGCTTGTGCTCCCTTTCTCAATAGCACGTACAACATCCATGCAATCTCATGCCACATCTGCACGCTGTGTGAAACAATATATGAAGTGTTAAACCCTTTTGTGCGGTATTGTATATATTGAGCGAAAGCCTTGGCGTACAAGTTGCAGGAGAGATCGATCAGAAATCGTTATAGAGAGAAAAACGAGAGGGATACGAGAGAAGAACAGATAGAGAAAGGTTACAAGTTTAAACAGGTTCCTAACCCTATGCGGTTTATTCTAACACTCCCTCTCAATCTGAACCGCAAGAAACTTTGCCAAGGTTGAGATTGTATTTAATAAACTCATCTAACCTTCTCATGATAAGAGGTTATGTGAATCCATCCGCAAGTTGATCTTCTGTAGGAATAAACTGAATCTCAAGCAACTTCCAAGCTACTCTTTCTCTGATAAAATGAAAATCAACCTCAATGTGTTTTATTCGTGCACGGAAAATAGGATTGGCTGAGAGATAGGTTGCACAAATATTGTCACACCATAGTCTTGCAGCATGTGGAGCCTTAATTTCAAGCTCATAGAGTAATGTTTGTATCCACATTACTTCAGATGTAGCATTTGCCAAGGCTTTGTATTCAGCCTCTGTACTTGACCTTGAGACAATGGCCTATTTTCTTGCACTTCATGACACAAGATTTGTTTTCAGAAACACAACAAAGCCACCTGTAGATTTTCTATCATAAGCACACCCTGCCTAGTCTACATCAGAGTATGCAGTAACAAGCATAGAAGAGGACTTGGTAATTTGATGTTCAAGACCTTTTGAGAACTTGAGATACCTTAGAATTCTCTTAACTGCAGTCCAATGAGTAGTTCTAGGTGCATGTAAATATTGACATACCTTGTTCACTGAATAAGAGATATCAGGACGGGTAAATGTTAAATACTGTAAAGCACCTACAACACTTCTATAATTTGTTGCATCTTCTGATCCAAGAGATTCTCCGCTTTCCACTGTAAGTTTTTCTGAGGTAGAGATTGATGTACTGACTGACTTGCAATTTGCCAATCCTACTCTCCTGAGAATATCAGTTGTGTACTTTTCCTGTGAGAGAAGTATGCCATCTTTAATTTTCTTTACCTCTATGCCACGAAAAAAATGAAGATCACCCAAGTCCTTGAGAGAAATTCTAACTTTAGATCCTTAAGCAAGCAACTAGTGGCATCTGAACTTGAACTAGCAATAATTATATCATCAACATAAACAAGCACAAAAATAGTGACATTGCCTTTATTAAAAAAGAAGAATGAGGTATCTGCCTTGGATGATATGAACCCAACATGTTGTAACTGCATGCTCAATCTAGAATACCAAGCTCTTGGGGCCTGTTTCAAACCATACAAGGCTTTATCCAACTTACAGACATGTTGTGGTGTGATGTGACTCTCATAACCTGGTGGTTGCCGCATGAACACTTCTTCCTCAAGAACACCATGAGGAAACGCGTTCTGAACATCTAGCTGTCTTAAAATCCAACCTTTGGAAATAGCAAATGTGAAATGATCTAAATGACGACTAGAGGGAGGTGAATAGGCGTTTTAAAACTTTTACGGATTTCGTTTTATCCTAATGCAGAATTAAACTAAATGGATACTTTTCAAGAACAAATCCTAAATACGCTAGGCTCAACTAAATGCACCAACAATCTATGCTAAACAAGATAGGCACCAAGTGACTCACCGTATTCTCCCTTTAAAGTCACCCCCAACGGATGAGCCTCGATTCACTCGGGGTTGGTCTTGAAGGCGGCCACCACACCTTTACAAGCTTCTTCGAAGCACACCACAAACACGAAAGCTTCCGGAGGAACTTGACCACCTAGGCCACTTCACACCCTTCCCCAAAGCACACCACAAAAGGAAGCTTCTGGAGGAACCTTGGCCACCTAGACCTCTTCACAAACTTCTCAATATATCACCAAACCGTCTAGGAGGCGGAAGCCTCCAAGAGTAATAAACTCACGGGCTCTCACTCAAATAAATCGATGCGGGGAGCTCAAACCAATGCAACAAATGCAATGCAAGGTCAAGCAACAAATGCTCAACTCGCTCTCTCAATATCACAAGATGCACTCTCGAAAGTAGGAGATTGAAGAGAGGGAATGCAATGGATAGGATCAACAAATGGCTCACAAATACATCCACAAACCCCCCTTCACATAGAGGGGAGATAGGGCTTCAGGAGATGTGGTAACATGCTCAAAATGGTGTTAGGAAAGTGTAGGAACAACCCCACAACCGGTGGGAGGAAGGAGCCGTTAAATAGCCAAAACCCAAAACTAGCCGTTGGGGCTCAACGGTCAGTTCCTGGACACCCCGTGCCCACGGGGTCCCGTGCGCATGGTACAAGCCCGTGCACACGGGGGGCCATACCCACGGGGGTCAAAAACCCCGTGTCCACGGGGTACCCACGACAACATGCGACAGCCCACTAAAATAGTGATAACTTTGGCATACGGACTCCGAATTCGACGATCTTGGGCTCGTTTTGAAGCTATGGAAAAGCCCAAGGTCCTCACATTGAGAACCACAGAAGATCAATAAGAAAGAATGATGCAAATTATGCAAAGGTTTTATCTCTCTTTATGCAATGTGATCAAGCAACTTCCCAAAAGTCCCTCTTGATAGTGCGGCTATCAAACCTATAATCCGGTCTCCCTCCAAGCACCATGAGACCGGTAAAACTAGGAGAACCTAGCTAAGGTATACCTTTGCCTTGCACATTCCACTTGAGCTTGATGATTACTTTAATGCTTGCCTCAAGTTGGAATCCATTTCTTGTCCACAACCGCTTGGTGAAGATACCTGAATTGCTTCCTCATATTGCAATGAGGGAAGCCTTAACTTAAGCCCATCTTCACATGCACATTATCATGATGTGGACCGCAAGATTCAAAGCATATAACCTTCGGCTTCTCATCTTGCACTTAGAATCCTCAAACCCAATGACCTTCACCACTTGATGTCATCCACACATAGGCTACTTGAAATCTTTCCTTTTGATGCAAGCCCATGAGAAACACCTAACCCACATAGACATAGAAAGCACATAGCATGGGTTAGGTAACAAAGCACAATTCATAATTACTTACCATACCACTAGGTCACTTGATCCCACGTGGTACAAATATTGCACTTTGTGAGTTGACCATATATATAATCTTCGAGCTTCATCTTGGTCAACCAACATCTTTACTTCATGCCCCATCTCAGTTTCTTGAAAGCCATAATGGACTCTTCATTTCCCTTGATTGCTTCAAGACTAGAGATCACCAAAGACTCTTTCATGACCATATCAAGTTCCACTATGAATATCACCTTGGTCACCATTTGCTCTTCTAAAAACTCCATCATAATGTCTTGAGAGGCATAATGAATTCTCCACTCTAGTTGCTTGCTTCAAGACTTGATCAACTGAAACCCAACACGAGATTCCCATGATCTTGTCTTGAAACCATAACTTGATTTCTTCTATTTATTTAAACTCTCAAGATCTTGATCCTTAGAATCCCACATATGTCAATCTTTGAGATCCTCTAACGAACTTCATCTTGAACATATTTGATTAGACATTAAAATCAATCTTGATGGCTTCAATAAAAATCCCCAAAGACCAACTTGAAACCTCACTGGATATTGGACCTCAAGAGCCAAAACGTACGCCCCGTGTGCATGGGCGTCAAGGGCCCCGTGCCCATGGAGTATATCCAGAAAGGGATACCATGAGGACTTCTTCGGATGTTTTCATGGCATTCTTCCCACATAAAACCAACATGCTTCATGCATCACTGTGGAACATTTCTTCATATAGGATTCAATGCACTTGATGCTCCATAGGAATTATCAATTAATGCCAAAGCTTAGAGCAAACATATCTTCATATATATGGACTTCATCGTTCATTCCATCTAATATCCTTGATGCACCATCTATATAGAAAACCTTCAAATATATCTCAGTGAAAACATTAGTCCATAGAGATTGTCATTAATTACCAAAACCATACTTAGGGGCTACATGCCATTTCAATCTCCCCCATTTTGGTAATTGCTGACAATATATCAACAAGAGAGTTTATATAACCTCAAGAATAAATTGTATACTTGAGGTGGTTTTGATAGCCTCAAACATCACAAAGATAGTTGATGTTGTCAAAACCGGTTGTACTAGCATCAAAATGCTACACAAGAATTTGATGCTATTAAAACCACACTATATATAGCAAACTCCCCCACAATATATGCATGCGAAAGAACTTGGTGAAGTTTTCTCTATATACACATCCATGCAACAAGTAAAAACAACAAATGTAGATATGCATGAATGATAAGAACGAACCCACTTCTCCTAAACCCTCCAAACTTCTCCCCCATTGGCATCAAATGCCAAAATGGAAGAAATCTAGAAGGCCAATATAGTATGAGGTCCTCCTTAATTTGTGCATTTCTCAAATGTGAGTGGAACAAAATGCACATACCCATTTATGAATGAATGGAGGAGCTCAAACTATATTGGGGATCCATAGAATGCGACAAGAAGATAAAACATGAGAGTCACACATTCAAAAGATCCAAAGAACATATTTTGGACAAGATATATGGAAGTATCCAATAGGATCATCATGCTAAGAATGGGTCAAAAATATATCCAGAAACTCATGAGTGCAAAGATATAAGAAATACATAGAAGCACTCACTACTCATACTCTTACCTGATCCGTCAAAGAATAAAAAAGAGACAATCCTAAGAACCGGTTGTAAAAGAACATATATCAAAGAAAGATATGCACTTTCTCATGTGTATAAGTTTCTTATGAGGCAAATAATCATCAAGATGAGCATCCATAAAGAAACTTGCACACACAAATAGGTAAAAAGGATAAGAACTTGATATCCATGAATGAATCCATTATTATACAAACTTGATCTTTAGCATAAGAGCTTTGTCACATGACACATGGCACAAGGCACATGTCGTAAATTGATCTCAATTGCATAAAAATGAATTACTAAGCATGAGAGATAATACCATAACCAAAACGAGTGTTTCTGCAAATTTATCAATATTGCACATAAGAGCATTTTGAGGACTTGGTATGCAATAAATTGCTTAATTGGCATATTTGGGATGAGTGAACCATGAGCATGGTTTTATAGATCCCCATAATATGCTCCTTCTCAAATGGCTCATAGATGTTAAAGGGAGCTTTAAGATTTTGCAAGAAACACAGACTCAACAAGTACTAATCATGCTAAGATGCAACATACATAATGTTGACTCTAATTTAAATAATGCATAAGGTGAGTATTTGTTACCGAGAGTGCATTGGTTCAAGGGGCCCTTGATCTAGTACGCAAACATGAGGGAATTGATCTTGTTATTGGATAGGTACATGATCTCCCATAGCATCTTGCTCTTGTCTTGGGGGTGATGACTTTCCTTGTGGTGGATCCACAAGAGGGTCTCTTACTCCTTCTACATGGACATGGGGTGTTTCTGGTGGAAGAATATATATGATCAATCCCCATTGTACTTGTAGCTTGGGATGGAGCCTCATCACCTACAACACTTGAAACAAATTGCTCTGCATGGAAGCCGTTATTTTCATCACCCTCCACATTCTCTGTTTCCTCAATACATCTGGTGGATTTATTGAGAAAATAGTAAGTGTGGGAGTTTGATGCATATCCAACAAATTGACCCAAATATTTGTTAACCGGGTTTTTATGATCAGAATGAAACACTTACAACTGAACCGGGTTTTCATTTATAGTCTTCCTCATGAACATATTTATGATCAGAACAAAGTACCTAAAACACAATAAGGTACAATTTGGTCCCCAAACTTATTGGGTCCTAAGTATTTAGTCCAACTACAATACATAGGACAAACTCCACATTAAGTATGTGAAAATGGATATGAACTAGATATTCATGCGCATCCTTAACCATTAAGGATATTATGGAGTTTATCCTATATAAAGGATCAAGTAGAGCAAGCAAGGCATGAAGAAGTATATAAATAAATATGCATGCACATGCCTACCCATGATCCAAAGAGATACAATTTGGACAAAAGAACACATACACGATGAATGCACCAATACAAAGCATTCAAGTTGTCCAAATTATATCAAAATGACAAATCCACACAAGACCGCCCACAAAGAACAACATATGAACTAAGCAAAGACCAAAGAGCATAAAGGATATACACTACACACACGCTCAATCTCACTCAAGTAGATAGTAGATAGAACACGTAGTGAGATAAGGCAAGTTGAAGCACGAGCCAAGAAGAAGATGACCATAATGTTCTACCACATGAAGAAATACCAATTGTAAGAGAATAACAATGGTATTCGGAATTAACACTTAGTGGTATATTCCGAAGATGCACATGATCAAAATCACAATCCAAAGGCCAAGAAAAGAGTTTCATAGTGTACTTGGTGGGGTGGGCATTTCTATGTTGGAGATATGCCCTAGAGGCAATCATGTATGATGATATTTCCTATGTGTTTATGAATAAAGATAGTCCTTGGATGTAATCAATAATACTTGTTGGCAAGTATGTGACTTGTCTGTGAGATATTGTGTAGTATGATACATCCTAAATGGTCCCTAGTCATAAGTGATGTGTGGACACACGTCGGACTAGACTAGCATATGCCTCGGTGGATGGCTCGGTCTCACTAGCCATGGGGCATTGGATGCTAACCGGATAATATGGACTTGGAAAGGTCTGATCGGATTTGACGTAGTTGGATCCGAGTCGAGATAAGGTCCGAGTCGGACAGACCCAACTATGAGATGCAGCGATATGTCATCTGTGAGTCTCTAGTACAACATACATTCTATGTCCTAAGACCTGAGCTGACGCATGTACTCGGATGGTGATAGACTTGCTTTGGGACGACCAAACGCTACTCCGCGACTGGGTAGTTACAAAGGTAGGTTTCGGGCTTGTCCAGACCCATGCTGCGAGACATGGTCGAGCAAGATGGGATTTGCCCCTCCGATCAGGAGAGATATACTCTGGGCCCTTCGTGTGATCCGACCAGGATAAGCATGGCCATGCGACAAGGATTATGAGATAATCCGGTTTGGGCGGCATCACTGGAACGAGAAAGAGGTCGGGCTAGCATAAGGATGACATACTCGCCTTGAGCCTGACAACATATATCATGAGGCGACAAGACAAGACGAATAGTAGCTGACTTAACGACGGGACTGAAGGTATCTTCTTAATCAATTCCAAATGTCTGTTCAAATCCATTGGCAACTAATCTAGCCTTATACCTGTCTATGCTTCCATGAGACTTTCTTTTTATCTTGTACACCCATTTACAATCATAATATTGTCTCCATGTTTTGGTGGTACCAAGTGCCAAGTATTATTTTTCATAAGTGCATTATATTCATTGTCCATAGATTCCTTCCTATCCTTATTAGCAAGGGCATCATGCAAATGAATTTGTTCATCGGTAGTGGTAAGAAAAGCACGTTTGGTTTTTTTCATACCTTATCGTACCATCACTGTACTGTTTGCCCTTGACAATACCTGATCGAGACCGTGTATGATGGAGAGAAGGTGCAGGAGGCACAGGAAGAGCAGCTATGGACGGAGGCACGCTCGATCCTGGTGAAGTAGAATCCGCCACAGAAAATCTAGCCGGCTCCCGATCGGATGTGGGCAGCAGGCCAGCTGGCTCCCGATCCAACGCAGGGCCAGGCGCCCGATCGGTTGCAGGGCCAAGCACACACATGTAGTCGGCCACTGCTAGGGCCCGCACGAACATGGCGGCAGGCAACTCACCCCCTCCCGTACCTGGGCTGGTGGGTGTCTCAGCGCGCAGAGATGTGGCGTGAGGCGACGTGGCTGGATCGGTGGGCTCCACCCGGTTGGCACTGTCGGCCACCAGGCCGTGTGTGGCCACGCGCACGGGGGGATTCTCCTGGGATTGAGCGCCGCCAGAGACAGCAGGCTGGGTGCGCGAATCCGCCTGGGATCGCATGTTGTCAGCCGGGTCAATAGGGGATTCCGTGCCCATCTTGTTTGTTTCCTCACACATAAAATGGCAGCCTGAATTAGCACATATATCAACAGAATCACAATTTCCTTTGGGTTCTTGTACATGATCAAGTTCAGTTAATTCACCCCTGTGATCAGGAAGTGTGATAGAGTCTGGTAGGAGGGCTATTTTAGCACGAAGCAAAGCTCTCGCATTGGGATGAAGTTGGCAAAAGGGAAAAGAGTCTCATCAAAAACAACATCGCGAGAAATATAGATGCGTCCAGTTGCAATCTCGAGACACTTATAACCTTTATGAAGATTACTATAGCCAATAAAGACACATTGAGTGGATCTAAACTCAAGTTTATGGTAATTGTAAGACGTAAGTTGCGATAACTAGCACGCCTAATTTTTTTGAGATAGTTGTAGTCAGGTTTTTGATGATATAATCGCTCTAATGGAGTAGAATTGCCAATGACTTTGCTAGGAAGACGATTGATAAGATATGTGGCTGTGATAAAGGCTTCATCCGAATATTTTAGAGGCATGGATGCATGAGATAAAAGAGAGAGACCGACTTCAATAATGTGATGATGTTTGCGCTTAGCAGAGCCATTGTGTTGATGAGCATGAGGACAAGAAACATGATGGGCAATCCCAATGCTACGGAAGAAAGAGATGAGTTTCTCATGCTCCCCTCCCCAGTCACTTTGGACTGACAAAATTTTCCTATCAAAGTGTCTCCCAACAAGTTTCTAAAATTCTTGGAAGATGGAAAAACTTCAGATTTATATTTAAGCAAATAAATCCAAGTAGACTTGCTGTAATCATCAATGAAACAAACATAATATTTTTTATTCCAAGAGAATCTCAGGCATGGTCCCATACATCACTAAAAATAAGTTCTAACGGAGCATGAGACACACTATTTGAGTTAGGGTAAGGAAGCTGATGACTCTTGGCACATTGACAAGGTTCACAGACAGACTCACTAATTTGACTATGTGACAATGGAAGATTGTCTTTATTAACTACTTGTTTGACTATGACTGATGATGGATGTCCTAATCATTGATGCCACCTTGCCAAAGAGGGCCTGACAATGGAGTACACTTGACGACGCTTGCGACTAAGTGCTCCGGATGTAATGGGGGTATATTCCTCCAATGCATCTACCATGATGGAGGAGTTTCCTCGTTGCCTGATCCTTGATAAAAAAGTAATGACGGTGAGTTTCAAAGAAGACATTATTATCGGTGGCTAAATGATACATGTACGAAAATTTTATATGGTTTTGGTATGATTTGGATGGAACTAACCTAGACTGACATTGTTTTCAGCAGAACTACCATGGTGTTGTTTTTTGTGCAGAAATAAAAGTTCTCCAAATGCGAAGAAGCTTTTTGATGATGTGTTTTGGAGTAAAAGAGGCACTAGAAGCTTCGTGGAAGGACCAGAAGGTGGAGGAGGTGAGCACAAGACACATGGGGGCGCCAGGAGGCCCATGCGCGCCCAGGTGGGTTGTGCCCACCTCGAGTCCCATCTTCGCGTGATTCCAACGCTGAAAAATTCTATAAATAGAGAAAACATCCTAAATAACCCTAGATTGGAAGTTCCGCCGCAGCAAGCCTTTGTAGCCACAGAAAACCAATCTGGACCCTATTTCGGCACCCTGCCAGAGGGGGAAATCATCACCGGAGTCCATCTTCATCATCCCGGTGGCCACCATGATGAAGCGGGAGTAGTCCACCCTCGGGGCTAAGGGTTTGTACCAGTAGCTATGTGTTTATTCTCTCTCTCTCTCTCTCTCTCTCTCTCTCTCTCTCTCTCTCGTGTTCTTGAGATGGCACAATCTTGATGTATCGCGTGATTTGTTTATATAGTTGGATCATATGGTGTTTTCCCCTCTCTATCTTGTTGTGATGAATTGAGTATTCCCTTCGAGATTTCGTTTTATCGGATTGAATACTTTTATGGATTTGAGAGCATTTGATGTATGTCTTTCTATGAATACCCGTGGTGACAATGGGGTGTCATATTGATTCACTTGATATATTTTTTGACACTTAACTCGCGGATCCCCGAGGTGACATTGGGGTAATCTATATATGCATAGGGGTTGATGCCCGTTTTCTTCTTGGTTTCTCCGGTAGAAATCTTGGGGCACTCTTTGAAGTTCTTTCTGTTGGATTGAGTATTATAAATACGAATTTGTTTTGGTGTTAATTTAGTACAAACTCTTGGATAGATCGATCGGGAAGGATAACTTGGTGTCATTTTAGTATGAACTCTTGGATAGATTGATCGAAAAGAATGGCAAGAAACAATTTCTTCTTATGTTCTCCGCTAGATAAGAACTTTGGATTGATTATTCATCACATGTTGAGGGATAGTTATATGATCCAATTATATTAGCATTGTTGAGATATTGCACTAGCGAAATTACGAACCCTAGGCCTTGTTTTCAAGCATTGCAATACGGTTTGTGCTCCATTTTATCACTTGCTACCTTGCTGTATTTATTTATTCAGATTACACTTGTATCACCATCTCTTCGCCGAACTAGTGCACCTATACAATTTAACATTGTATTGGGTGTGTTGGGGACACAAGAGACTCTTTGTTATTTGGTTGCAGGGTTGTTTGAGAGAGGCCATCTTCATCCTACGCCTCCCACAGATTGATAAACCTGAGGTCATCCACTTGAGGGAAATTTGCTACTGTCCTACAAAACTCTACGCTTGGAGGCCCAACATGAGTCTACAAGAGCAAGTTGTGTAGTAGACATCACGTATTAGCATCCCCAAGCTTAATTCCCGCTCGTCCCCGAGTAGGTATATTATAAAAATAGAATTTTTGAAGTGGAATGCTGCCTAACATGTTTATCACATAATATTTTCTTTTATAGCATGGACATTGGATTTTTAGATGATTTAAAGCAATAGTCTATAATTGACATGAGGACATCAATACTCAAGCATCTCAACAAGCAACCATGTCTTTCAAAATATCAACACTAACGAAAGCTATCACTATCCCATTTATGCTCAATCATTGATCCATTCATGAAACACACCCAAATATTAGCTACATCCAATATCAACACTAAGAAACTCTTTTTCCAGAAATACGAAAAAAAAATCAGAAAATATAATAAATATATTTTTAAAAATCGCAAAAAAAATTCACACATAACTAGGGCCTTATTAATGACCTTGTGAATATTTTTCCGGACCTAAATGCCTAAAATAAAAACAAATATTTTAGTACTAATAAAATTGCATAAAACAAATATTCTTGCAAATAAAAATCCAATAAATATATTTTGAATCAAAATTCAATTTCCAATATTTATATTCTGTTTTTGAAGAAGTATTGTTATCTTCTCTCTTTATTTTATTTATTTTGAAAATATTGGAATTGAAAATTGGCAAAATTTGTATTTGATCCAACCCCACTTGGAAAGAAATAAAATGTGGGTCTTATGGGAAACTTCCAACTCTCTCATTTGGTCCTTGAGTTGCTTAAAGTCTCCTGGATCAATTTCCAACCAAATCCAAATTAAAAAAAATGCACAAATTATGAATGCATATGAATGTTCTATATGATAACATCCAAATTGAAAACCGGGATGTTACAAACCTACCCCCTTAAGATGAATCTCGCCATCAAGATTCGGGTTGGCTAGCAAAAAGGTGTGGGTGGTCCCGTTGAAGGTTGTCCTCTCGTTCCCAGGTGGCTTCGCCCTCTGTATGGTGACTCCACTGAACTTTGCAAAACTTGATGACCTTGCTGCGGGTAACTCGGTTGGCAAACTCGAGAATCTTGACGGGCTTCTCCTCATAAGTCAGGTCACTCTCTAGCTGAATTGCTTCCAGGGGCAATGTATCACTTAAGGAATATCGGCCATCTCTGCATGACACTTCTTCAACTGGGAAACGTGAAACACATTGTGAACTCTAGACAAAGCTTCGGGTAATTCCAACTGATACGCAACTTCTCCTCTGCATTCCAAAACTCTGTACGGTCCCACAAATCGGGGCGCCAATTTACCCTTAACTCCAAAACGTTTAACTCCTCGAAGTGGAGACACACGAAGATATGCTCTATCTCCGACTTCGTAGGTTACCTCCTTGCGTTTAGCATCGGCATAAATCTTCTATCTGGACTGGGCTATCTTAAGTCTATCACTGATCAACCTGACTTTCTCCTCTGTATCTCTGATTAAATCGGGTCCAAACAGTTTGTGGTCTCTGACTTCATCCCACATCAATGGTGTCCTGTACCTCCTTCCGTACAAAGCCTCGAAAGGGGCCATCTGCAGACTGGTTTGATAACTGTTGTTGTAAGAGAACTTTGCGTAAGGCCAATTGCCATGCTAGCTAGATCCATAATCTAGCGCACAAGCTCTCAACATGTCCTCCGGAATCTGATTGACTCTTTCTATCTGTCCATCTATCTGTGGATGAAAGGCTGTATTGAACTCAAGCCTGGTACCCAAAGTTTTGTGCAACAGCTTCCAAAACTTTGAGGTAAACTGTGTTCCTCTATCTGATACGATATTTCGAAACTCCGTGCAGACATATGATCATGGACATGTATATCTTGGCCAACTTAGCACTCGTGTAAGTGGTCTTCACGGGGATGAAATGGGCTACCTTAGTCAAGTGATCAAGTATAACCCAGATGGAATCGTACCCTGATCGTGTTCTGCATAATCCTGTAATAAAATCCATTTTGAGCTTATCCCACTTCCAATCTGGTATCGGCAATGGCTGAAGTAACCATTTTGGTTTCTAATGTTCTGCCTTAAATCTCTGAGAGACATCACATACCGCTATATACTCGGCAATGTCCTTATTCATACCTGTCCACTATAAATTCTGCTTCAAATGCAAATACATCTTTGTATTGCCTGGGTGTATCGAGTAAGGCCAATCATGAGAGTCCTGAAGAATCAACTTCTCGATCTCCTGGTCATTGGGCACGTATATACGTTCTTCGAACCACGGTGTTCTGTATTCATCCTCACGAAATCCTTCTGCCTTTCCTTGGTTCATTCTGCCCTTTATTTCTGCAATACATTTGTCCGTCTTCTGGGCTTCTCGAATCTTTCCCAACAAAGTGGACTGAATCGCCAATGTGGCAACATAACCTCTTGGAACTATCTCCAACTATAGGTCTCTGAGATTATCTGCTAACTCCTGGGGCAAACCTTCGGTTATGAGAGTATTAACATAACTCTTCCGACTCAAAGCATCTGCCGTGACATTGGCTTTGCCTAGGTGATAATGTAATCTCATGTCGTAATCCTTTATGAGCTCTAGCCATCTCCTTTGCCTGAGATTTAACTCCTTCTGCGTGAAGATGTACTTCAAACTCTTGTGATCCATGTAAACATCGCAACGGTTTCCAATAAGAAAGTGCCTCAAGGTCTTGAGTGTCTGCACTACGGCTGCTAACTCCAAATCATGTGTGGCATAATTCAACTCATTTGGTCGAAGCTGATGTGAGGCATATGAAACAACTCTTCCTTCTTGCGTGAGAACGCCTCCAAGTCCCTGACGAGAAGCGTCGCAATACACTTGAAAATCCTTGCATATATTCGGAAGAATCATCACTGGGGCTGTAACCAAACGTTTCTTCAACTCCTGAAAACTGGCCTCACATTCCTCGGTCCAATTGTACTTAGTTTCCTTCTTCAAAAACTTTGTCATGGGCTTCGCAATCTCGGAGAAATTCTAGATAAACCTCCGATAATATCCTGCGAGTCCGAGAAAACTGCGAATCTCTCCGACTGAGGTGGGTGATTTCCACTCGGTGACAGCCTCAACCTTGGAGGGGTCTACTGCTATTCCATATCCTGATATAACATGTCCGAGAAATCTGACTTCCTTCAACCAAAACTCGCATTTGCTGAACTTGGCATACAACTGATGTTCCCTGAGCTTGTCGAGAACTAAACACAAGTGTTCCTTGTGTTCTTCTTCATTCTTCGAGTAAATCAATATGTCATCAATGAATACCACCACAAACTTGTCCAAGAACTCCATGAACACCTTGTTCATCATACTCATAAAGTAGGCAGGGGCGTTAGTCAAACCAAAAGACATGACTGTATACTCATAAAGCCCATACCTCGTGGTAAAAGCTGTCTTAGGTATGTTTTGTTCTCGGATCTTCAACTGGTGATTTCCGGATCGTAAATAGATCTTAGAGAAAACTTTGGCTCCTTGCAGCTGGTCAAACAAATCATTGATCATCGGCAGAGGGTACTTGTTCTTGATCATTACCTCATTCAGTGCACGATAATCCACAACCATCCTTAATGTTCCATCTTTCTTCTCAACTAGAAGCACTAGGGCTACCCACGGTGAAGAACTCGGTCGAATGTAACCGTTCTCCATTAACTCCTTGATTTGCTTCTTAATCTCCGCTAGATCGTCAGCGTTCATCCGGTACGGTCTCTTGGATATTGGTCCAGTGCCTGGTAACAACTCGATAAAAAACTCGATGTCTCGGTCCGATGGCATACCTGGTAATTCCTCCGGGAACACATCAGGGTAATCCTTAACAATAGGTACTTCCTCCTGGACAACTCCTGAGAGGGCATTCACTTGCGTCCTCCTTGGCGTGTGCCTCGACACGTACTTGATCCTTTTGTCGGGGAACGTAGTATCTTAACATTTTCCTATGATCACACAAGATCTATCTACCAGATGTATAGCAACGAGAGGGAGAGTGTGGCTACGTACCCTCGTAGACCGGGAGCGGAAGCGTCAAGTGACGCGGTTGATGTAGTCAAAATTCTTCGCGATCCAACCGATCATGCACCGAACGTACGACACCTCCGAATTCAGCACACGTTCAGCTTGATGACGTCCCACGAGCTCTTGATCCAGTTGCGCTTCACGAGAGAGTTTCGTCAGCACGAAGGCGTGGTGATGGATATGATGAAGTTACCGGCGCAGGGCTTCGCCTAAGCAATGCGATAGTATGACCGAGGTGTGTTTTTGTGGAGGGGGGCACCGCACACGGCTAAAACAATTCAACTTGTGTGTCTTTGGGTGCCCCCTGCCCCCGTATATAAAGGAGCAAGGGGGAGGCCGGCCGGCCCCTATTGGCGTGCCTAGGAGGAGAAATCCTACTAGGAATAGGATTGCAATCCTATTCCTAGTAGGAACTACCAAAAGGGAGAAGGGGGAAAGGAAGGAGATGGAGAAGGAGAAGGAAAGGGGCGCCGGCCCCCCTCCTTCCTTGTCCAATTCGGACCAAGGGGTGGGGGGCGTGCGGCCCAGCCCTGGCCCTCCTTCCCTCTTTCTCCTACGGCCCATTAAGGCCCATAGCTTCCCAGGGGTTTCGGTAACCCCCCCGGTACTTCGGTTAATTCCGAAACTTTACGGAACACTTCCGATGTCCGAATATAGTCGTCCAATATATCAATCTTTACGTCTCGGACATCCCGAGAGTCCTCGTCATGTCCGTGATCTCATCCGGGACTCCGAGCTACCTTCGGTACATCAAAACTCATAAACTCATAATACCGATCGTCATCAAACGTTAAGCGTGCGGACCCTGCGGGTTCGAGAACTATGTAGACATGACCGAGACTAATCTCCGGTCAATAACCAATAGCGGAACCTAGATGCTCATATTGGCTCCTACATATTATACGAAGATCTTTATCGGTCAAACCGCATAACAACATACGTTGTTCCTTTTGTCATCGATATGTTACTTGCCCGAGATTCGATCGTCGGTATCTCTATACCTAGTTCAATCTCGTTACCGGCAAGTCTCTTTACTCGTTCCGTAATACATCATCTCGTGACTAACTCATTAGTCATTTGCTTGCAAGGCTTATTATGATGTGTATTACCGAGAGGGCCCAGAGATACCTCTCCGACACTCGGAGTAACAAATCCTAGTCTTGATCTATGCCAACACCATGAACACTTTAGGAAACACCTGTAGAGCATCTTTATGATCACCCAGTTACGTTGTGACGTTTGATAGCACATAAGGTGTTCCTACGGTATTCGGGAGTTGCATAATCTCATAGTCATAGGAACATGTATAAGTCATGAAGAAAGCAATAGCAGAAAAACTAAACGATCATTGTGCTAAGCTAACGGATGGGTCTAGTCCATCACATCATTCTCCTAATGATGTGATCCCGTTGATCAAATGACAACTCATGTCTATGGCTAGGAAATATAGCCATCTTTGATCAATGAGCTAGTCTAGTAGAGGCATACTAGGGACATACTGTTTTGTCTATGTATTCACACATGTACTAACTTTCTGGTTAATACAATTCTAGCATGAATAAAAGACATTTATCATGATATAAGGAAATACAAATAACATCTTTATTATTGCCTCTAGGGCATATTTCCTTCAGTCTCCCACTTGAACTAGAGTCAATAATCTAGATTACAAAGTAATGATCCTCACACCCATGGAGTCCTGGTGCTGATCATGTTTTGTGCGCGGAAGAGGCTTAGTCAACGGGTCTGCAACATTCAGATCCGTATGTATCTTGGAAATCTCTATGTCTCCCTCCTTGACTAGATCGCGGATGGAATTGAAGCGTCTTTTGATGTGCTTTGTTCTCTTGTGAAACCTGGATCCCTTCGCCAAGGCTATTGCTCCAGTGTTGTCACAAAAGATTTTCATTGGACCCGATGCACTAGGTATTACACCTAGATCGGATATGAACTCCTTCATCCAGACTCCTTCATTTGCTGCTTCCGAAGCAGCTATGTATTCCGCTTCACACGTAGACCCCGCCACGACGCTCTGCTTGGAACTGCACCAACTGACAGCTCCACCGTTCAATAAAAATACATATCCAGTTTGTGACTTAGAGTCATCCGGATCAGTGTCAAAGCTAGAATCGACGTAACCGTTTACGACGAGCTCTTTGTCACCTCCATATACGAGAAACATATCCTTTGTCCTTTTCAGGTATTTCAGGATGTTCTTGACCGCTGTCCAGTGATCCACTCCTGGATTACTTTGGTACCTCCCTGCTAGATTTATAGCAAGGCACACATCTGGTCTGGTACACAACATTGCATACATGATAGATCCTATGGCTGAGGCATAGGGAATGACTTTCATTTTCTCTCTATCTTCTGCAGTGGTCGGGCATTGAGTCTTACTCAACTTCATACCTTGTAACACAGGCAAGAACCCTTTCTTCGACTGATCCATTTTGAACTTCTTCAAAACTTTATCAAGGTATGTGCTTTGTGAAAGTCCAATTAAGCGTCTTGATCTATCTCTATAGATCTTGATGCCTAATATATAAGCAGCTTCACCAAGGTCTTTCATTGAAAAACTCTTATTCAAGTATCCTTTTATGCTATCCAGAAATTCTATATCATTTCCAATCAACAATATGTCATCCACATATAATATCAGAAATGCTACAGAGCTCCCACTCACTTTCTTGTAAATACAGGCTTCTCCAAAAGTCTGTATAAAACCATATGCTTTGATCACCTCATCAAAGCGTATATTCCAACTACGAGATGCTTGCACCAGTCCATAGATGGATCGCTGGAGCTTGCACACTTTGTTAGCACCTTTTGGATCGACAAAACCTTCTGGTTGTATCATATACAACTCTTCTTTGAGATATCCATTCAGGAATGCAGTTTTGACATACATTTGCCAGATTTCATAATCATAAAATGCGGTAATTGCTAACATGATTCGGACAGACTTAACATCGCTACAGGTGAGAAAGTCTCATTGTAGTCAACTCCTTGAACTTGTCGAAACCCTTTCGCAACAAGTCGAGCTTTGTAAACAGTAACATTACCGTCTGCGTCGGTCTTCCTCTTGAAGATCCATTTATTTTTTATGGCTTGCCGATCATCGGGCAAGTCAACCAAAGTCCACACTTTGTTCTCATACATGGATCCCATCTCAGATTTCATGGCCTCAAGCCATTTTGCGGAATCTGGGCTCATCATCGCTTCCTCATAGTTCGTAGGTTCATCATGGTCTAGTAACATGACTTCCAGAACTGGGTTGCCGTACCACTCTGGTGCGGAACGTACTCTGGTTGATCTATGACGTTCAGCAGAAACTTGATCTCAAGTTTCATGATCATCATCATTAGCTTCCTCACTAATTGGTGTAGGAATCACTGGAACTAGTTTCTGTGATGTTCTACTTTCCAATTCGGGAGAAGGTACAATTACCTCCTCAAGTTCTACTTTCCTCCCACTCACTTCTTTCGAGAGAAACTCCTTCTCTAGAAAGGATCCATTCTTAGCAACGAATATTTTGCCTTCGAATCTGTGATAGAAGGTGTACCCAACAGTTTCTTTTGGGTATCCTATGAAGACACATTTCTCCGACTTGGGTTCGAGCTTATCAGGTTGAAGTTTTTTCACATAAGCATCGCAGCCCCAAACTTTAAGAAACGACAACTTTGGTCTCTTGCCAAACCATAGTTCATAAGGTGTCGTCTCAACGGATTTAGATGGTGCCCTATTTAATGTGAATGCAGCTGTCTCTAAAGCATATCCCCAAAACGATAGTGGTAAATCGGTAAGAGACATCATAGATCGCACCATATCCAATAAAGTACAGTTACGATGTTCGGACACACCATTACGCTGCGGTGTTCCGGGTGGCGTGGGTTGTGAAACTATTCCACATTGTTTCAAATGAATACCAAACTCGTAACTCAAATATTCTCCTCCACGATCAGATCGCAGAAACTTTATTTTCTTGTTACGATGATTCTCTACTTCACTCTGAAATTCTTTGAACTTTTCAAATGTTTTAGACTTGTGCTTCATTAAGTAGATATACCCATATCTGCTCAAATCATCAGTGAAGGTCAGAAAATAACGATACCCGCCGCGAGCTTCAACACTAATTGGCCCACATACATCAGCATGTATGATTTCCAACAAATTTGTTGCTCGCTCCACAGTTCCGGAGAACGGAGTTTTAGTCATCTTGCCCATGAGGCATGGTTCGCAAGCACCAAGTGATTCATAATCAAGTGATTCCAAAAGTCAATCACTATGGAGTTTCTTCATGCGTTTACACCAATATGACCTAAACGGCAGTGCCACAAATAAGTTGCACTGTCATTATTAACCTTGCATCTTTTGGCTTCAATATTATGAATATATGTATCACTACAGTCGAGATCCAACCAGAATAGACCACTCTTCAAGGGTGCATGACCATAAAAGGTATTATTCATAAAAATAGAACAACCATTATTCTCTGATTTAAATGAATAACCGTCTCGCAACAAACAAGATCCTAATATAATGTTCATGCTCAACGCTGGCACCAAATAACAATTATTTAGGTCTAAAACTAATCCCGAAGGTAGATGTAGAGGTAGCGTGCCGACGGCGATCACATCGACTTTGGAACCATTTCCCACACGCATCGTCACCTCGTCCTTAGCCAATCTTCGTTTAATCCGTAGTCCCTGTTTCGAGTTACAAATATTAGCAACCGAACCGGTATCAAATACCCAGGTACTACTACGAGCATTAGTAAGGTACACATCAATAACATGTATATCATATATACCTTTGTTCACCTTGCCATCCTTCTTATCCGCCAAATACTTGGGGCAGTTCCGCTTCTAGTGTCCAGTCCCTTTGCAGTAGAAGCACTCAGTTTCATGCTTGGCTCCAGACTTGGGTTTATTCGCGGGAGTAGCAACTGCCTTGCTATTTTCCTTGAAGTTCCCCTTCTTTTCCTTGCCATTTTTCTTGAAACTAGTGGTCTTGTTAACCATCAACACTTGATGCTCCTTTTTGATTTCTACCTCCGCAGCTTTGAGCATAGCGAAGAGCTCGGGAATTGTGTTCTGCATCCCTTGCATATTATAGTTCATCACGAAGCCTTTATAGCTTGGTGGCAGTGATTGAAGAACTCTATCAATAACACTATCCTCGTCAACTTTGCAACCAAGTTGAGTCATATGATTGTAGTACCCAGACATTCTGAGCAAGTGTTCACTGATAGGACTATTCTCCTCCATCTTGCAGCTGTAGAACTTATTGGAAATCTCATATTTCTCAATCCGGGCATTTGCTTGAAATATTAACTTCAACTCCTGGAACATCTCATATGGTCCATGACGTTCAAAACGTCGTTGAAGTCCCAGTTCTAAGCCGTAAAGCATGGCACACTGAACTATCGTGTAGTCATCAGACCGCGTCTGCCAGACGTTCAAAGCGTCTACATTAGCGGGAGGGGGCTTGTCACCTAGCGGTGCTTCAAGGACATAATTCTTCTGTGCAGCAATGAGGATAATCCTCAAGTTACGGACCCAGTCCGTGTAATTGCTACCATCATCTTTCAACTTAGCTTTCTCTAGGAATGCATTAAAATTCAAAGGAATGGTAGCACGGGTCATTGATCTACAACAACATAGATATGCAAAAACTATCAGGACTAAGTTCATGATAAATTAAAGTTCAATTAATCATATTACTTAAAGAACTCCCACATAGATAGACATCCCTCTGGTCATCTAAATGATCACGTGATCCAAATCAAATAAACCATGTCCGATCATCACGTGAGATGGAGTAGTTTCAATGGTGAACATCTTATGTTGATCATATCTACTATATGATTCACGCTCGACCTTTCGGTCTCCAGTGTTCCGAGGCCATATCTGCATATGCTAGGCTCGTCAAGTTTAACCCGAGTATTCTGCGTGTGCCAAACTGGCTTACACCCGTTGTATTTGAACATAGAGCTTATCACACCCGATCATCACGTGGTGTCTCGGCACGACGAACTTTCGCAACGGTGCATACTCAGGGAGAACACTTATACCTTGAAATTTTGTAAGGGATCATCTTATAATGCTACCGTCGTACTAAGCAAAATAATAAGCATAATAAGATAAACATCACATGCAATCAAAATATGTGACATGATATGGCCATCATCATCTTGTGCTTTTGATCTCCATCTCCAAAGCACCTTCATGATCACCTTCGTCACTGGCGCGACACCTTAATCTCCATCGTAGTATCGTTGTCGTCTCGCCCACTATTGCTTCTACGACTATCGCTACCGCTTAGTGATAAAGTAAAGCAATTACATGGCGATTGCATTTCATACAATAAAGCGACAACCATATGGCTCCTGCCAGTTGCCGATAACTTTGCAAAACATGATCATCTCATACAAAACCGTATATCTCATCATGTCTTGACCATATCACATCACAACATGCCCTGCAAAAACAAGTTAGACGTCCTCTACTTTGTTGGCAAGTTTTACGTGGCTGCTACGGGCTTAGCAAGAACCGTTCTTACCTACGCATACAAAACCACAACGATGTTTCGTCAAGTATGTGCTGTTTTAACCTTCACAAGGACCGGGCGTAGCCACACTTAATTCAGCTAAAGTGAGAGAGACAGACACCCGCCAGTCACCTTTAAGCAACGAGTGCTCATAACGGTGAAACCAGTCTTGCGTAAGCGCACGCGTAATGTCGGTCCGGGCCGCTTCATCTCACAATACCGCCGAAGCAAAGTATGACATGCTGGTAAGCAGTATGACTAGTATCGCCCACAACTCATTGTGTTCTACTCGTGCATATCATTTACGCATAGACCTGGCTCATGATGCCACTGTCGGGGAACGTAGTATTTTAACATTTTCCTACGATCACGCAAGATCTATCTACCAGATGTATAGCAACGAGAGGGAGAGTGTGTCTACGTACCCTCGTAGACCGGGAGCGGAAGCGTCAAGTGACACGGTTGATGTAATCGAACTTCTTCGTGATCCAACCGATCAAGCACCGAACGTACGACACCTCCGCGTTTAGCACACGTTCAGCTTGATGACATCCCATGAGCTCCTGATCCAGTTGAGCTTCACGGGAGATTTTCGTCAGCACGAAGGCGTGGTGACGGATATGATGAAGTTACCGACGCAGGGCTTCGCCTAAGCAATGCGACAGTATGACCGAGGTGTGTTTCTGTGGAGGGGGGCACCGCACATGGCTAAAACAATTCAACTTCTATGTCTTTGGGTGCCCCCTGCCCCCGTATATAAAGGAGCAAGGGGGAGGCCGGCCGGCCCCTATTGGCGCGCCTAGGAGGAGCAATCCTACTGGGAATAGGATTGCAATCCTATTCCTAGTAGGAACTACCAAAAGGGAGAAGGGGAAAAGGAAGGAGAGGGAGAAGGAGAAGGAAAGGGGTGCCAGCCCCCTCCTTCCTTGTCCAATTCAAACCAAGGGGTGGGGGGCGCGCGGCCCAGCCCTGGCCCTCCTTCCCTCTTTCTCCTACGGCCCATTAAGCCCCATAGCTTCCCCAGGGGTTCCGGTAACCCCCCAGTACTCCGGTTAATTCCGAAACTTTACGGAACACTTCCTATGTCCGAATATAGTCGTCCAATATATCAATCTTTACGTCTCAGACATTCCGAGACTCCTCATCATGTCCGTGATCTCATCCGGAACTCCGAACTACCTTCGGTACATCAAAACTCATAAACTCATAATACCGATCGTCATCAAATGTTAAGCGTGTGGACCCTACGGGTTCGAGAACTATGTAGACATGACCGAGACTCATCTCCGGTCAATAACCAATAGCGGAACCTGGATGCTCATATTGGCTCCTACATATTCTACGAAGATCTTTATCGGTCAAACCGCATAACAACATACGTTGTTCCTTTTGTCATCGGTATGTTACTTGCCCGAGATTCGATCATCGGTATCTCTATACCTAGTTCAATCTCATTACCGGCAAGTCTCTTTACTCGTTCTGTAATACATCATCTCGTGACTAACTCATTAGTCATTTGCTTGCAAGGCTTATTATGATGTGTATTAACGAGAGGGCCCAGAGATACCCTTCCGACACTCAGAGTGACAAATCCTAGTCTTGATCTATGCCAACACCACGAACACTTTTGGAGACACCTGTAGAGCATCTTTATGATCATCCAGTTACGTTGTGACGTTTTATAGCACACAAGGTGTTCCTACGGTATTCGTGAGTTGCATAATCTCATAGTCATAGGAACATGTATAAGTCATGAAGAAAGCAATAGCCGAAAAACTAAACGATCATTGCGCTAAGCTAACGGATGGGTCTAGTCCATCACATCATTCTCCTAATGATGTGATCCCGTTGATCAAATGACAACTCATGTCTATGGCTAGGAAACATAGCCATCTTTGATCAATGAGCTAGTCTAGTAGAGGCATACTAGGGACATACTGTTTTGTCTATGTATTCACACATGTACTAAGTTTCCGGTTAATACAATTCTAGCATGAATAAAAGACATTTATCATGATATAAGGAAATACAAATAACATCTTTATTATTGCCTCTAGGGCATATTTCCTTCACCTTTTTCCTTCCGAGTGGTGAGGAGAATAGATTTATTGGCGCAATCAATGTTTCCCTCATACTTGGATAACCAATCCATACCTATGATTACGTCCACACCCTTGGATTCCAAGACAATGAGGTCTGTGGGAGAAACATGTCTCCCTATAGTCAAAGGCAATTGATAACACCCTCGACTAGCCATGTACTCTGCTCCAGGGGAACTCACTAACATAGGTGACTCAAGGGCTACGGTTGGAAAATTATACTTTTCCACAAAACCCCTTGATATGTATGAATGCGATGCACCAATGTCAAAAAGAACAAGGGCTGTAAATGCATCAACCAAAAACTTACCAACCACTAAATCGGGCTGCTGGTCAATTTCCTCCAGATTGACGTGATTCACCTGTCCTCTGGTGAAGGGATTGGGCTTCTTTCCTGAGCTTCGATTGCCATTTCCATTCTTTGACTCAGGACACTCGGTAGCGTAATGTCCGGTCTTCCCACACTTGAAACAAGTAATGTGACTCAGATCCTTCTTGGCGGGGGTTGTTGGAGCGGTACGGCTCTAACTGTTGTTTCCTCCATTCCCATTGCCATTCTTGGGGCCACTATGGTTGTGTGAAATCCCTCCATGGTTTGAATGGCCTCCATGGTTATGATGGGTACGTCCTCCTGAGTACGGGGAATATCGGGGCTTCTGCTGAGCTCCAGAATTGTACTTCCCCTGTCCATACTTCCGCTTGCGACTCCCTATCTGCTTCTACTTTCCTTCAATCATGATGGCCCTATCTACTAGCTCTTGGTAGTTGTTGAAAGTTGCCACCATCAGCTGCACACTCAGCTCATCATTGAGTCCCTCAAGAAATTTCTCCTGCTTTGCGGCATCTGTGGCCATGTCATCTGGGGCATAGCGAGCTAGCTACTAGAAGTCATCCACGTACTGCCCCACGGTACGATTTCCCTGGCGTAAGTAGCGGAACTCATGCTTCTTCGGGCGCATAGCTCCAACTGAAACATGTGCAGTGCGGAAGGCTTGCTGATACTGATCCTAAGTAACTGTGGCAAGGGCATAAGTGGCGGTGTAGTTCTCCCACCAAGCGGCTGCTGGTCCCTCAAGCTGATGTGCGGCAAAGCGCTCTCTCTCTGCATCTATGCACCCAGCAGTTGCTAGATCCCTTCCCAACTTGCGGAGTGAGTCATCAGCAACAATCGGCTCGGTGCTACTAGAGAACACCGGCGGATTCAACCTTAGGAAACGGGTCAGATTGTCAACTGGGGGAGGGTTGTTGTTGTTGTTGCTATTGTTATTGTTGTTGTTGTTTCCTTGGTTCTGGACAAGTAACTGCATCAAATTGTTCTACTTCTGGACCAACTGGGTGAGCTCGGGTGGGAAAGTGAATCCGGGCTCACGTCTTGGAGGCATCTGATGGGTTGGAGGGGTGAGAAATAGAATAGTATAAGGTCTAATGAGAGAATTCACTATCCATATGCACATGAGACAAACATATTCAATTCACACCACTCAATTTATAACAAGATTCACACAATCGATCCTAAGCTACTATTACAAGATCTCACAAATGGTTTCTAACTATTTGGAAGAATACTGATAGTATCAGGGTGGTCGACTAAAAGTTTTGGTCGACAGAAGACTCCATTGGCTCAATATCAGCACCAGCTTCGTCTTCATAATCATCACTATCTTCATCATCATCACTGTTCGTGTCAGTGTCATCTAGTATGATGTAGTCTTTTGAATGAATTTCCACTTCAGGTTCTGGTTTCACCACGCGTATTCCTAGCTTCTTCTTCAGGTCTTCATTCTGCTCCAGTAGCATAGCAGTTTCCTCTTCATATCCATCACGAGTTGCCTTGAGTTCATCTTCTAGCTCGATATTCCGGGTCATCAACTTCTTGGCCTTATGCATGACAGTGCATATCTGATTCTTATATCGACGAATGTGTTGGTCCATCTCATGTATGAATGCTGTAATAGATCTATCATTCTTGGTGCGAATCACCTCCCATTGCTCGTCTCGGCGTCCACAAATCCGGTAGACGGTGTCTTCAAGATCCTTGTTATAAACCTCGCAAATACGTCCAAAGGTGATGTGAGCGGCCATACTCTTTCCTAAGCTCCAAGTTGGTGCATCAAAGATAAGCTCGATGGGCTTCGTAACTGTTGTAATAGTCCTCCGAGGAACACAAACTTTGATCCTCCAGCGCTCCTCTTCTAGTAAAGTTGCAGTGAAGGTTCCGATGAAGCTTAGTATTCGGATGTTCAGGTACTTCGTGACTTCCTTTAAGTGTCATCCGAAAGGGGTGTTGTCATCGGGCTGAGTAAACTTCTTCCTGGGGTCCGACATCTATAGAGTAGAAATAGAGAAGGTAGAAATGAAAAGAGAAGAGTATCATGTGGCTTTTCCTAGTGGTCGCGTCCTATAGTCAACGTGTGCTTTGATACCATCTTGTAGCGACCCGATCCCAATGGATCGAAGTGTGACACCCAGATATTTAAGCTACAGTAAACCTGTGGTAATGACACCATGTCACCACTGTTAGTGCTGCTAATCTCGCGATGATTCAAAATCGATTCAAATTCAAAATTCAATTCTAGTTAAACAATAGAAGTTTTCAAACATAAAAACTAAAAATGTTCAAAGTGTGACAAATAATCTCTAGTTATTTGCATTGTGGAAACCTATATTTTATAATGTATTTTTAATGCACTAAAATAAATAAAGCTAAAAGGTAACCGTGGAGCAAAAGAAAATAAAACGGAAAAGATCCCCCCCTACGCTGGACCAACCGGCCCAGCTAGCCAACCGCCCGGCCCAACCACACCCTCTCTCGCCTACAAGCCCCCCTGAAAGGATCGATATGGTTGACTAGAGGGGGGGGGGTGAATAGGCAACTAACAATTTTTAGCTTTTCTTAACCACTTTAAATTAAGCGTCAAAGTAAGTTGTCTAGATATGCTACTAAGGTGGCAACTAATAGAAAGTAAAGATAACAACTTCACAAGCAAGCTATAGGAGATAAACAAGTAATGCTTGCACAAGTAAAGGTAAGAAATAACCACAAGAGGAATCGGTGGAGACGAGGATGTGTTGCCGAAGTTCCTTCCCTTTGAGGGGAAGTACGTCTCCGTTGGAGCGGTGTGGAGGCACAATGCTCCCCAAGAAGCCACTAGGGCCACCGTATTCTCCTCACGCCCTCACACGATGCAAGGTGCCGTGATTCCACTAGTGGTGCCCTTGAAGGCGGCAACCGAACCTTTACAAACAAGGTTGGGGCTATCTCCACAACTAAATTGAGGGCTCCCAACGAAACCACGAAGCTTCACCACAATGGAATATGGCTTCGAGGTGACCTCAACCGTCTAGGGTGCTCAAACACCCAAGAGTAAGAAGATCC
>LR738709.1:143341959-143411310 GCA_902687465.1 Secale cereale
AATCAAATATCTCTTGGTGGAAGTGTAGATCGATGCCTTCTCAAGCAATCCCGAGCAAATCAACAACTTTGATTGGCTAGGGAGAGAGATCGGGCGGAAATGGAGCTTTGGAGCAACAATGGAGTATGTGGGGGAAGAGGTAAGTCTTCTTGGGGAAGAAGACCCCCTATATATAGTGGGAGAGCAAATCCAACCGTTATCCAAGTTTTCTGCCCACAGAGAGCGGTAGTACCGCACGTAAGTTGCGGTACTACCGCTTGGTGAGCGGTACTACCGCCCTGGTTGCGGTACTACCGCTAGGCATAAACAAGCGTGCTGAGGACAACCACGGATGAAATAAATTACATCCGTGGCTACATCTGCAGAAATACGGTAGTAGCAAAACACGACGCGGTACTACTGCTTGGAGCAAGCGGTACTACCGCATAGGATGCGGGAGTAAAAAATTACTTCCACACCTACTTCCACACTTGGTACAGTGCCGGGCCAGATACACAGTACTACCGTTCTGGAGCCGCGGTACTACCGCTGGTGCGGTACTACCGTGTCTTCAGGCGGTACTACCGTGTGGCTGGGCGGTACTACCGCTTATGGAGCGGTACTACCGCTTGCCAGGCAGATGTATTAGTTAAGAAGCCATGGTTTGCATATACGATAAGAAACGGTTGGAACTCCAGAGAAGCAAGGGAAAGGTGGTGTGAGAGTAAGGTGTGTACGTGTTGATTCCACCCAAACCTTTCCGAAACGGACCCCCTCTTAATAGTATGGTTTTCCTATTACTCAAAGCCACCGACAGGGAGAAAAAAGGAAACACCGTCTTCCATCGAATCCGAGGGGCAAGCAATCGTCTTGTGCCTAAGTGAGATATACCTGTAGGAGCTTAGAGCACACGATTAGTCCGCAAATGCATTGTCATCAATCACCAAAACTACTTAGGGAGAAATATGCCCTTACAATCTCCCCCTTTTTGGTGGATTGATGACAATACGGGATTTGCACAGGGATAAAATAAATAGTATGCAATCCTAAACACTAGAATATAGGTGAGCTCCCCCTAGATGTGTGCCTACACGAGAGAGTGCTTTGGTCTGCACAACACACATACTAGGTTCAATGCTCCCCCTATATTCTACAAATAATATACTCCTTATAAAAAAACTGAGCACAAAAACAAGGGAAAGTAAACTAACTGCTCACGATATAATAATAAAGACATAACGACGAGTTTAACGATAGAGAAGCATATGTCTTACACCATATGATAGTCTCACGCACACGACACAAAAGCACACAAATAAACTTAGTTCGACCAACGAAAGAGAAACAAACGGCACAAGACGCAAATCACTCTCTCCCCCTTTGGCATCGAGACACCACAAAGGGGAAAGAGGACACAAAGAAGGGTGGCAGCCCCGGCGGAGGATCTCAGTCATCGTACTCGCCATCGGACTCCTGCTGCTCCTCCTGCTGCTCCTCGTCAGACTCAGACCACTTGTACCCCTGACGAGCCATCCAAACTGCCTCAGGGGTGATGTTGTCCTCGGATCCGTTAGACACATCCTCACCGGAAACCGCCATGATCTTCTTGTCACGCTGGCGAGACTTCTTGTCATTGACATGAGCCCTGTACTGACCTTGAGCTTGCATGCAGAAAAGTGCCTTCATCTTCTTCTTCAGCTTTTTAGCCCAAGAGGGCTCAGAGGAGGAGGGAGCAAATCTTCCAGGGCCCTCCTCATCGGCCTCCTCCACAGGCTCCTCATCAGTGCCCATCTGAGCCGCAGCAGCTTGCGCATGAGTGGTAGTGTTGGCCCAACGAGTCTTGATGCGAAGAGAATGGGATCATGATGGATACAGTCGGCCTCGAACTCCTCATCAGGGTACAGCTTCTCCCAAGTCTTGGAGATGAGCAGAAACAGGAACGGACCATAGATGGGTACCTTGCGAGTGTAGATCACAAAGCGGAGCTCACACCACATGATATGGGATATGTCAAGAGGTGGAGACTGCGTCGTGCGAGCCGCTTCACACATCATCAGCATGTCAACTAGGTATGCATGGATCTTGTCTTTGTCCCCAACGCGAGGAAACAGAGTGTTGCGAAAGATCCGATGCATGATGTCCAAAAATGGGTTCAACACCCAAGTCTTCTTGCCACTTGCAAGGGTCTTCTCCACATAGAATGGCAGCAACTTGTCTTTGTTGGCAGATTCTGGATTGGCATGAGGCCGAGCTCCAACTGGGTTTTGGAGTCCTTCGTCAGCAATCTGTAAAAGATCCATGAAATCCTTCCATGATGCAGTCATCTTATGACCATTGGTCATCCAAGTCATTGGGCGATCATCCTTGGTGTGGAAATGGACTGACACATAGAACTGAGCAATGATCTCTGGATCAAAATCATGCTGAAAGGTCATGAAGTGCTCAAGTCCAAACTGCTCGACCAGATCCAGAGCCTCGGCAAAGTAGGCCCGGTTGGTGTCCCTCCGCATGTGGGCCACGTCCACCCAATGAGCATCCACGTACAGGTTGGTCTTGCTTTTGAGCACCTCTGTGTAGATGCGATACTGCTGCTTAGTCCAGAAAAGTTCATCTCCATGAAACTGAGCACGGGGTTCTCCATAAGGGTTGTGCTTCCTCCGTGCCATGAACTCATTAGCTGGCATTTCTTCCATAGTCATAGAGGATTCCTTTTGCTTGTTGGTGACGGTCTTGAACTTGCACTGGGGATTGGACCCCTCTGGCACATCACTGGGGTTGCGTAGACGCTTGGACCCGGTGTCGCGGACTGGATTGGCACGTCGAGCATCGGAACCGGAGCCACCACATAAAACACAAACACAAGAAGACGACGAAAGCACAAAGAGAATCAATGCAAAAGCCTCAAAAAGCACAAGAAACGAGTAGAAAGGGGAATATGTGGGTGCTACGAAGGTACTATGACACAAGCGGTAGTACTGCCTGACTGACGCGGAAGTAAAAAGTTAGTACCGCTGAGTGAGTGGTAGTACCGCTTGATGGATGCGGTAGTACCGCACACTCTGCGGTAGTAAAAAATTACTTCCGTGATCAGAGACGGAAGTAAGAAACTAGTACTGCTTACGGAGTGGTAGTACCGCGTCGGGGTTGCGGTAGTACCGCTCAGTATGCAGTAGTAAAATTTTACTTCCGCTCCAGAGCGGTAGTACCGCCCGGGTCAGATCTGACGAACGAATCTGGACCAGATCGGGCGGTTGTACCGTGGTTCGCCAGCGGTAGTACCGCTCGGATCAGATATGAAAAGAACTGATCTGGATAAGACTGCGTAGATCGAACAACGGTACTACGGCTGATCATAGTAACTTGGTAGCAACATACATACTAGCATTTCTAGAGCAAAAGCACTCTCCTACATCCTAATCTTCCATGGATAAGAACACGAAGAACGCAAGAACACTAAGCATCTCCCCTAACCCTAAAACAACAACAAGGCAACAAGAAGAGGGGAAAAGGGGAGAAACCTTCATCCATGGCAAGAGGGCGAGGTGGGGAGCGATCCCACCGGTCGGAATGCGAGGATAGTGGCCGAGGGAGGAGATCCGGCGAGGTCCTCCGGCGGTGTTCTTGAGAGGGAGAGAGAGAGAGATGGCGTGGGGGTTAGGAGTGAATGGGTATGGGGGAGTTGAAACTCCCCCTGCCCGCTTATAACCCCCACCCGTGCAAATATGTACGGTAGTACCGCAGTCATCGCGGTAGTACCGCTTGGGCGGAAGTACCGCACGCTAAGCGGTAGTACCGCTCTACCAGTGACAGTAAAAAAATACTGCCGTGGTGGACTTGCGGTAGTACCATAACCTCCTTTGCGGTAGTACCGTGACTGCGCACGGTAGTACCGCTTCTCCAAGAACTTGCACGTTTCGACACGAGGCTTTTAGCAAAGAAGAGAGAAGAAAAACAAAAGGACGCACAAGCAAGGCAAAAACGCAATTCCACAAAGGAGGGCGGTGGCTGAGGCCACCTATGTTTGAGTTCTTTGGTATGGCACCGCAAAGAACTATCCTTGGGCCCATGACCAATACTCGTGTTGAAGCATTTATACCAACTATGTATGGCAAATGATAAAGACTTGATCAATTTATGCATAATGGGGGGAGGAATGGTTCATTGAGAGAACAATACTCCCCCTATGTCCATGCCTACATCTAGACAAGATAACTATATTGAGTGTGAGGAGTGTGTGCAAAGACTCAAGCCACATTGCTCAAATCGATGATATTTAGCTCATGCCTTAACTCGCGAAATCTTGCTTCATCCAACGGCTTCGTGAATATATTTGCAAGGTTATCATGAGTGTTGACATAGTGAAGCTCGATCTCTCCCTGCCTTATGTGATCTCGGATGAAGTGATACCGAATCTCTATATGCTTCGTCTTGAAGTGTTGCACCGGATTGAGAGAAATCTTGATGGCACTTTCATTGTCACACCAAAGAGGCACTTTGTCACAAGTGACATCGTAATCCTTTAAAGTTCGCCTCATCCATAAGAGTTGAGCACAACAACTGCCAGCAGCCACATACTATGCTTTGGTGGACGAGAGTGACACACAACTTTGCTTTTTGGAAGACCAACTAACAAGAGAGCAACCAAGAAATTGGCACCCTCCAGAAGTGGACTTCCTATCCACTTTGTCTCCTGCCCAGTCCGAATCAGAGAAACCTACAAGGTTGAAGTTTGCTCCTCTCGGGTACCATAAGCCAAAGTTTGGGGTATGAGCCAAATATCGAAAGATTCGCTTGACAGCCACAAAGTGACTTTCCTTAGGTGAGGCTTGAAACCGTGCACAGATTCCCACACTCAACATAATATCCGGTCTGGATCACAAAGGTAAAGCAAGGAACCGATCAAGAGCGATATACCTTTTGATCCACCGCTTTACCATTGGGATCAATGTCAAGTTGGCATTTTTTGGGCATTGGAGTAGTGGCCGGCTTGACATCACTTAGATTGAACCTCTTGAGCATGTCTTGAGTATACTTGAATTGTTTGATGAAGATGCCTTCTCTTCTTTGTTTGATCTCAAACCCAAGAAAATACTGCAACTCTCCCATCATGGACATCTCAAAATGTGTGGTCATGAGTGCGGCAAACTCATCATTGAAAGCTTTGTTAGGAGAACCAAATATAATATCATCAACATATAGTTGGCATAGAAACAACTCCCCTTTGACCTTCTTAGTAAAAAGAGTGGGGTCGATTTTCCCAATTTCAAACCCACAATCTTGTAACAACTCGGTAAGATGCTCATACCACGCACGTGGGGCTTGTTTAAGGCCATAGAGTGCCTTATCGAGTTGGTACACGTGATTGGGGAGCTTAGGATCCTCAAACCCCGGGGGTTGTTTCACATACACCAACTCATTAATAGGACCATTAAGATGAACTTTTCACATCCATTTGTTGCAATTTAAAGTTATGATGGGAAGCATAGGCAAGCAACAAACGAATGGATTCAAGACGAGCAACGGGGGCAAAGGTTTCACCGTAGTCGATACCCTCGACTTGGGAGTAGCCTTGAGCCACCAGACGCGCCTTGTTGCGGATGACAATGCCATGAGCATCTTGCTTGTTCTTAAAGATCCACTAGGTTCCAATGACATTATGGTTCTCCTTTGGCCTTGGCACCACACGCCACACCTTGTTGCGCTCGAAGTTATGGAGTTCTTCATGCATGGCATTGAGCCAATCAGGGTCTTCGAGCGCCTCAAAAACCTTATGAGGATCAACACAGGAGACAAAAGCTTGATGAGCACAATAGTTTGCTATTTGTCTACGAGTGCTTACCCCCCTTTTGATGCTTCTTAGAATGTTCTCCATGTGATGTTCTCTGGAAGCAAGCCTGGAGGCAACTTTTGCAGCACGACGCTCTAATTGCTCTTCAAGAGATAACTGAGGAGCATTGAGTTGATCATCTTGAGCATCGTCAGGAGCTAGATCTTGATCTTGAGCTTCCTCTTGACCTTGATCTTGCTCGGAGGACAGAACTTGGCCTTGTGCATCATTTGGTGGCTCTCCACCATCTTGTGATTGATCTTACACTTGACCTTGTTCGTCCGGTTGAGGGCCTTCACTTTGTTCTTCGGAAGCGTGTAGGTCTTGGGTTGGTGATGGTTCCACTTGAGTGGAACATTGTCCTTCTCCTTCGGCCACAAGGGGTTCCTCAATGGGTAGGATATATCCAACACCCATTCTTCTTATGGCTTGAGGAGGAATTTCATCACCTACATCACAAGTACCACTTTGCTCCACTTGGGAGCCGTTATTTTCATCAAACTCTACGTTACTCGTCTCCTCAATGAGTCCATTGGACTTGTTGAGGACACGGTAAGCATGAGAGTTTGTAGCATAACCAACAAATATGCCCTCGTGAGCTCTAGATTCAAATTTAGACAAGCGAACACCTTTCTTGAGAATGAAACACTTACACCCGAATACCCGGAAGTACTTGAGATTGGGCTTGTTACCGGTAAGTATCTCATATGGAGTTTTGTTCAAGCCTTTGCGGAGGTAGAGTCGATTTGATGCATGGCAAGCGGTGTTGATGGCTTCGGCCCAAAAGTTGTATGGAGAATTGAATTCTGCCATCATGGTTCTCGCTGCATCCATCAGAGTTCGGTTCTTTCTCTCCGCTACACCGTTTTGTTGAGGGGTATAGGGAGCTGCATATTGATGTTTGATCCCCTCATCACTGAGAAACTCATCCAAGGTGTAGTTCTTGAACTCGGTGCCGTTGTCACTTCTGATCATCAAAATCTCTGCTTCATGTTGTCGTTGAGCTTCATTTGCAAAGTTGATGACGGTTTGTTGGGTCTCACTCTTCTTCTTGAAGAAATATACCCAGGTGTATCTTGAGTAATCATCCACAATCACCAAGCAGTACTTTCTACCCCCAAGACTATCAAAAGATGGAGGCCCAAAGAGGTCCATGTGAAGGAGCTCTAGGGGTCTCTTTGAATAAATGATAGTCGTGGGAGGGTGAGCCGTCTCATGTAACTTTCCTTCAATGCAAGCCCTGCAAGCACGATCTTTGGCAAAGCTAACATTTGTTAGTCCACGGACATGGTACCCCTTGAGAAGACTTTGCAAATATCTCATATTGACATGGGCCAAACGGCGATGCCAAAGCCATCCCACATCAACTTTAGCCATTAAGCATGTCACGACCTTAGTGGGTTGCTTCGAGAAGTTTACCACATAAAGGCCGTTCTCGACATGCCCAACATAGGCTACTTTAAAAGTCTTGCTCCACAAGAGGGCCACGTTATCAATATCAAAGAATGTAGCAAAGCCCATGAGTGCAAGTTGGCGAACAGAAAGTAGATTGTATGCAAGAGACTCAACAAGCATGACTTTCTCGATCGTGAGATCATGAGAGACAACAACCTTGCCGAGCCCCAATACCTTAGAAGATGAAGCATCACCCCATTCGACATTGGTGGCCATAGATGAACCTAGATGCACGTCCACCACCAAGTCTTTGCTTCCGGTCATATGATTTGTGGCTCCGCTATCGAGCAACCATGATCCCCCACCGGAAGCAAACTCCTACAAGAGATCAATGCTTGGATTTAGGTACCCATTTGGTAATGGGTCCTTTGAGGTTAGTAACAAGGGTCTTAGGAACCCAAATGGACCATTCAATGTACTCATAAGAAGAACCAACAAATTTAGCAAACACATGACCATCAGTAGCACGACATAAAACATATGAAGGATTAAAGTCGTCGGCCATGTTTGATGGTATGGTGGAGTTTTTCTTGACACCACCACTTTTCACCATTTTCTTCTTCTTTGATGTGCCCTCTCCTTCTTTCACAAAAGATTGTCGGAGAAGGGTGTTTGCTTGGTCTTGTCATTCTTCTTCTTCTTGGGCTTAGGAACAAACCCAATTCATTCCATTGCCACAACCTCCTTTTGATTGCTCAAAAGGTTGTTGAGGTTCTTCTCACCTTGTATACATGTCACAAGGCCTTTCTCAAGTTGCTTCTTCAACTCGGCATTTTCTTCAACAAGATGCACATGCTCGCAACATGAGTTAGTAGCATTTGCATTATCAATTAATACCATGCGAGGAAAGATAGCCTTTTCCTTGGTTAGCGAAACTTGGAGTTGATCATGAGACTCCTTGAGAGTAGAATGCATACTTTTCAAGGCCTTGTGAGCCTTGTCGAGTATGTCAAACTCTTCTTTCAGTTTAGCATGGTCAACCTCAAGTTTTGCCTTCTCGGAATTAAGCACACGAGAGACAACTAAAGCATGATGAAGATCTTTCTTTAATTTAGCATGATCATCGTTGTGTGACTCCTCAAGAGCCAAACGAAGACCACACTCTTCCTCTAGGGCGTTGGAGAGATCCGATATCTCATCGGCATAGTCTCGACTATGTCCTTCCATTTTAGTAATGGTTTCCTCGTGAGCCTCGATCATGTCGTTGGCCTCACCGAGTTGTTCCAAGAGAGCAACAAAATGCTTCTTGGGTTTGCCCTTGAGATCATTCATGAACAACTCAAATTCATTTTCTCCCTCCTTAGTACCCTCACTCTCATCAATACAGTTCGTCAATGAAGGATTAGAAGAGATAGTAGTATTGATGTTTGGGGTTACCTTGTTGGTGGCCTGGGCCATGAGACACTTGGCAGTGATGTTCTCATTTGGTGAGTCAAAGAGCGATGAGTGCGAAGTAGTAGCAATAGCAATTGTGGCCATGGTGGTCACCTCGTCATCTTCATCATTATCATCATCCTCAACATATTCTTCTTAGGCCACCAACCCTTTAGGAGGAGTCTTCTTGTTGAAGTGGTTCTTGTTGGGATATGACTTTGACTTGTCCTTCCGGATAAGCTTGCCTCCAAAGTCTTCTCTTTTCTCATATGGGCAGTCCGCAACGAAGTAGCTTACATTTCCACAGTTGAAGCATGTCCTCACTCGTTGCTTGCCCTTGTTCCCACTAGAGTTGTTCCTGTTGAAGTTGGATCTTGTGTTCTTCTTGCCCCAGAATTGCCTTGAAGCAAGCGCCATGTGCTCATGATAGGCACATTTGGTGTCCTCGGGGCTACACTCATCATCATCTTCCACCTCCTCTTCTTCCACACAAGCCTTGGCCTTCAGGGCAAGATTAGGCTTCTTTGATCGTTGAGCTCTTAAGACCGCATTGTCGGCGGTCATGTCCAAGATCCTCATGGCAACGAACTCATCCAACACTTCATGAGATGACAAGTGGTGGAAATCCGGTCTCTGACAAATGACAGAGGACATGGCCTTATGATAGGGCATCATGGCCTTGAGGAACTTGCGCTTGATCCAGTTGTCATCCGTGTCCTTACTGCCATGATCTCGAAGAGAGACCGCAAGGGTGGTTAATCTCCGATAAAGTTCACGAGGATCTTCTTCTTCGATCATAGCAAACTCATCGGCTTCATCTTGCACAACTTCATAGTTAGAGCGTTGAATGCTAGTGCTACCCTTGTACATAGTGCCAACATGCTCCCAAGCTTCCTTGGCCACAATGAAAGGTCGAAGATGTGCAATGTCTTCTGGAGGAATAGCATCTTGAAGAATGCAAAGAGCGGACTCGTTGAACTGATGATCCGCAGTTTCTCTTGGAGTCATGTTGTCGGGATCGTGCGGATAAAAACCTTGCTCAATGATTCTCCAAAGATTAGTAGAACAATGAATTATATGACGTTTGAAACGAAACACCCAAGTAGCAAAATCAGAATTTTTTATAAACTTGGGAGGTGGCCCAACGGAATTTAAATGCGGTGTAGGAACGGGTGCTCCATAGTGAGTAGGAGGAGCGGAGTGGGAAAAGATCCCACTCCCATTCTTAGTAACAGGGGCTTGTTCACTACTAGCTTCTCCCTTGTCGGGATTAGCCTCCGACATGTTAGTAGCGGGACGAACCACTTCCAGCGGTGCGGTGGATACTTTAAGCCCCTCAAGCAAATCTTTAAACATGCCTTTGACCTCGCTCGCTAGTGACTCTTTCAATGTGGTCAAGGCCACATTGAACTCCTCACGAGAGACCGAGGCTCCCCCATCTGACGTAGGCAAGGACGGAGTTCCACCGGAATGGTCCTCTGTCTCGACTACGTTGTCACCCATACTCTTTGGACGATAAAGTCCTTAAAAAGAGACGAGGCTCTGATACCAATTGAAAGGATCGATATGGTTGACTAGAGGGGGGGTGAATAGGCAACTAACAATTTTTAGCTTTTCTTAACCACTTTAAATTAAGCGTCAAAGTAAGTTGTCTAGATATGCTACTAAGGTGACAACTAATAGAAATTAAAGATAACAACTTCACAAGCAAGCTATAGGAGATAAACAAGTAATGCTTGCACAAGTAAAGGTAAGAAATAACCACAAGAGGAACCGATGGAGACGAGGATGTGTTGCCGAAGTTCCTTCCCTTTGAGGGGAAGTACGTCTCCGTTGGAGCGGTGTGGAGGCACAATGCTCCCCAAGAAGCCACTAGGGCCACCGTATTCTCCTCACGCCCTCACATGATGCAAGGTGCCGTGATTCCACTAGTGGTGCCCTTGAAGGCGGCAACCGAACCTTTACAAACAAGGTTGGGGCTATCTCCACAACTAAATTGGAGGCTCCCAACGAAACCACGAAGCTTCACCACAATGGAATATGGCTTCGAGGTGACCTCAACCGTCTAGGGTGCTCAAACACCCAAGAGTAACAAGATCCGCTAGGGATTAGTGGGGGGAATCAAATATCTCTTGGTGGAAGTGTAGATCGATGCCTTCTCAAGCAATCCCGAGCAAATCAACAAGTTTGATTGGCTAGGGAGAGAGATCGGGCGGAAATGGAGCTTTGGAGCAACAATGGAGTATGTGGGGGAAGAGGTAAGTCTTCTTGGGGAAGAAGACCCCCTATATATAGTGGGAGAGCAAATCCAACCGTTATCCAAGTTTTCTGCCCACAGAGAGCGGTAGTACCGCACATAAGTTGCGGTACTACCGCTTGGTGAGCGGTACTACCGCCCTGGTTGCGGTACTACCGCTATCCATAAACAAGCGTGCTGAGGACAACCACAGATGAAATAAAATACATCCGTGGCTACATCCGCAGAAATACGGTAGTAGCAAAACACGACGCGGTACTACCGCTTGGAGCAAGCGGTACTACCACATAGGATGCGGAAGTAAAAATTACTTCCGCACCTACTTCCACACTTGGTACAGTGCCGGGCCAGATACACGGTACTACCGTTCTGGAGCCGCGGTACTACCGCTGGTGCGGTACTACCGTGTCTTCAGGCGGTACTACCGTGTGGCTGGGCGGTACTACTGCTTATGGAAAGGTACTACCGCTTGCCAGGTAGATGTATTAGTTAAGAAGCCATGGTTTGCATATACGATAAGAAACGGTTGGAACTCTAGAGAAGCAAGGGAAAGGTGGTCTGAGAGTAAGGTGTGTACGTGTTGATTCCACCCAAACCTTTCCGAAACGGACCCCCTCTTAATAGTACGGTTTTCCTATTACTCAAAGCCACCGACAGGGATGTCACACCCTGCATTTTGTAACATGTTATTTGTACCTTTGAAGCATGAAAATTTGGACCAGCAAAATTTATTAGCATCATTTGGCTTTTATTTGGAATTGAGTTTTCTTCATGTGCTTTTTCTTGTGCTCATTAAAGTCAACTATGATCTCTTGTAGATTTCAACTCCATACCCAAAACTTCTGCCCAATGATCATGCCAAGTGTTATATAACAGTATAGTATTTTTTTACAAAATTAATTTGGCCAAAAAGTATTTTGTAAATTTAGTTTTTCCAAAAACCCCTGAATTGAGATTTGCACTGCAAGTACTTGATTTAGGGTGAGAAAATTATTTCAAAAGGTTTATTTGAGACCTAGTAGTCATAGGACTCCCAGAAACCACAAAGGTATAATTTTAAATGTTATTTTCCTATTTTATTTAAAAGCTTTTTCTTAAGGCCAGAAATGGTCTTTAATAGGGGAAAATTATTTAACTATTTCAAAAATATTTGCCAAAATTCAGAGAGACTCAAAGGACATATATTGTCCATATATAAGAGTTTCAACACTTGGTCATGTTCAAAATAATGGGCTAAATCCTCTAAAACCCTTTCTGGATATTTCAAGCTTTTGAAATATTTACAAAGGGAATTTTCTCCAAAAATTCCAGGGAAATTCTATCATGTCATATATGACATATTTGATGATCTTGCCAAGTCCCATGCCTTGGGAAGCAAGAAAACATCCTCTAACCCCTTCATAACCATTCTGTCCATATTTGAAGTTTGAGCAACTTTACATTGCCAAACTTGTCCAAATGCTCTCAAACTTGGTGCACATGCTAGAATGACCTAATAAGGCATCTAGACCAAATGGCACAAGAATTGGAGTAGAGCAACTTGATCTGATCACCTCCAAACCCTTTCTGTTCAAATGCAAATTTGAACAACTTTACATTACCAACTTTTTATCTGGAGCTTCAAACTTTGTGGGCATGATCAATACCCCAAATGATGATGCTACACCAAGTCAGGCATCAAGGGGAGATGATTAGCTTGACTCAATCAAGATGAAACTGTTTCTGTTGATTTCTAGGGTTCACCAAAGTTACATTGGCTAGTTTCTTCAAATGAGCCCAAATTTGGTGAAGCACCCTATTTTCTCATGTCTTTCAACCCTGTTAAGTGCCATGTCAAGTGGAGGTCATTTACTTGAACAAACACTGATCAAACACCTTCTGCAGATTTACTAAAACCTCCAACTTGATCACTTTTACTCTTCTCCATGACCTCAACTTTTTACCACCTGATCATTGAGTTACTAGCTACCTCCAGTAACTTCCCCAACACCCCAGCTCCATGATTGAGGGGTGAAAGCCCTGTTTTACCTTGCTGGACAGCAGGTTTTCACCATTTCACCAGCATCTCCACTCTCTCTCAGCATCTCCAGGGCATCCAAGGCCTCAGGCCAATTCTTTACTTCCCCCCTGACCTTCTAGACGCTGCTGGACACGTTGGTTTTGACCAGGAAGGCGAGAGCGCAGCGATGCCAGCCAAATGCGCGCTCTGGAGCACGCAACAGTGCAGACAAGCACTGTAGCTTCAGCCAATCGGCCTCCCCCGACAGCCTCGGGCCTCCCCCTCGCGCCAGTCGAGGCCTCTCGACGTCCGCAACCTCCCCGGCGCTGTCCCCCCTCCTCCTGCGCCCTCCAGTGGCCGACACCGCACGCGCGCTGGCCGCCCGCGACGGCCACTCTGCTGCTTCACGCGCGCGCACGCTCCAGACGCTTCCCCGCTCCTCTTTCTCCCTCAGCTGGACGTGGAGCAAGTCCACGGTCCTCCCCGGCTTGATCCAAGGCTCCAGAACCCCTCCTAGCCTCGCCTGCAACCTCGCCGGCGCACGGGTCCACGGTGGACCGTGGGCGCGGCTATATAAGCCCCTCCCGAGCCTCTCCAGCAGCATCAGCGACCTCTCCTCACTCCACTGAGCCTCCCAGCACCACCCACTCCTCCCCAGGATGTCCCAGTACTCGGGATCGACCGGAGCGCCGCCGCGTCGGGCCGCCGGTGATCTCGCGGTACGGGCCTCCCCTGCCTCTCCTTCCACCTGATTCGGAACCCCCTCGCCTCACTGATCCTTTCCCCCATGTTTCCCCCTCCGTTTGCAGTCGGAAACAGCCGCAACCACCACCTCCCGACGAGCTTCCGCCATCCCACCTCGTTGCCGGCGAACCGGACCTCCCCGGCGTGCCGCACCACCACCACAGCAACCGCAACACGACGCTGAGTCCATCCCTGGCCTCCGTTGCCGTCGCCGTGGACGGAAAACTCGCCGATGAGCTCGCCGTCACCGTGGCCGCAAGGTTGGAGATGACAGGCGGGCCCCGCCTGTCATCCCCACACCTCTTTCCCCCTTCTCTCTGTCACTGACCCACGGGCCCCGCCCGTCAGGTTTAAAAACCTGACGTGCGCGCGCAGGCTCCCGTGCAGCTGGGCTGGACCGCCCTGGGCCGTGCACTGTGGCCTCTCTGGCCCAGTTGCACATGTCTTTTTATTCTTTTTCTTTTCTGTAAATGTTTTAAACATTTCTACAGAAAAGAATAATGGTCCAAATTAAATTATTCCAACTCCTAAAATCTTGTAATATTCCAACCTATTTAATGGTACCACTTTCATTCAAATCCATGAAACTTTTTTGTTCTGTTCAAATTTAAATTCAAATTTGGGCAGTTATACTCCTGTTCAAAAATCAATAGATTCCATTATGTTACTCCAAAACTCCAACTAAGATTTTTCCCCATCTTAGAAATTCCTCTAGTATTTTACAAAAATGAGTTGACATTTTTCTGAGCACTTTGATTTTTCTGTTTTGTTTGTATTCTTATTTTTCCGTTATTATTATGCGACGTATAGATCCCGTATTTGACGAAGTTGCTGTGGAAGAAGAAGGAGAAGGATTTGAAGACTTTGAAGACCAAGCCAATCCAGGCAAGCAGCCCTTTGACCATGATACACTTGTTCTCGGAACCCGTTTGTTTCCGATGCATAATGATAGGGTTACGATGGTAACCTAGATGAACCACCACATGATGCATGCTTTATTGATGATCTCACTATGTGCTAGATGACATACAAATAGTTGGTCATGATGCTTATATGATGCATGTGTGATTTGAACCTTCGTAGTTGAAATCATTTGCATGAACCCATCGGGTGCCCCTAATGCCCGAGGGTGATGATGTGTTAGGTCATCACTTGGGGAAGAAGTGATGTGCCGGTAATATCATGTGCATGGTGGAATGATGGATTAGATTTATGTGTGACTACCGACCCAACCAAACATGTGCAACCACACTACCCCTTATGGGACGGGTCTTTATTAATTACTTAGGTCGATACTAGCATGGTGCCCGCATTACTAGTGACGGGAGGACTTGAGGTCTTTCCCGGGACGGGGTCGTGCTTGGATAGACGACCATGTCTGTTTTCACAGGGCACCGGACACACCGTTGGTCCCTTCGGGTACGCGTGACATTGAAATTAGGGCAAGTCCCGTGATCTACTGTTTGTACCCGAGGGCCGTGTATCAACGAGTGGACTCTATGTTAGTGTCGTCTAAGGAAAGGTAATGACCGGGTGCTTACCCCGGGTACTTGAGGTACCGCGGGTCGTGGATGACACGGAAGTTCCCCGGATCTTGTGGGTAAAGTGCGCAACCTCTGCAGAGTGTAAAACTATTCGAATAGCCGTGTCCACGGTCATGGACAGTTGGGTGGTGCTACTTAAAATATGTCCAGAATTTTACTTCATCGGTGATAGTATGTGTGTGATAAGTCAAGGATGGTGACTTGACTCGATGAGTTGAATCTTATTCATGTTGATATCGGTAACCTGTCTTCGAGGTTACGCAAGGTTATTGATGCATAAACTTGAAGGTAGAATATTTGTTCTAGCCTTGCTAGATTGATCATTATTATTCAATTGCATTGTTACTTTGAACCACATCATGGGTTGCTTGCGAGTACATTCAAAGTACTCATTGGCTTGCCACTGGTTATTTAATTGGCCAGGCATGGAAGAACAGGAATATGAGGAAGAGTTCTTTGGAGACGAACATGCGAACTAGGACGCTATCCCAGTCAGAATGCCTGTAGGGTTAAGGCAGATGGCATGGGTTCTACCCGTTATCAAAGACTTCCGCTATTTAAGTTATTTGCTATTCAGCCCGTGAGGCTCTATCTATGTAAGACTTGGCCATAATGGCCTTAATTCGTGTAAGACTATTTGTATGGATGTAAGACTCTTGTTATTTCAGCTTCTGTGTGTTCAGTGAGCATTGATCTCTGGGATCACTATACACGTGCATTCGGTGATCTCGACTTCTAAGTCGGGGTCCCCACAGAGCTGGTATCAGAGCCATCCTGACTGTAGGAAGCCTTAGTTAGCATGGGCGTTAGTTAGATGAGACCCTTTTTCAAAAACCTTCTGAACCTCTCTTCTTTTCTAAACCTGAGATTTCATCAGCTTATTAACCCCTCCCATTCCACCTTTGTAGATGGCCGCTGTACCCGAAGAGCACCTGACCACTGGGTTTCCCTTACTTCTCGAGGATAGCCTCCAGGAGTGTCAGTTCCACCGAGCACCCATCCTCTCCTACCTTGAGCATTGGGTGAGCGACACTGAGGTGGAGTACCATGTGGAAGTGATCGTGAAGGCAAACGATCCTCCCACAAGTTGGTTTTTCGAGGGGCCCCAGATGGCAACACTACCACTCGCTGTCGAGGCTGCAGCACTCAAGGCACTAACCCGTCTCCGCGAGCTTCTTCCGGAGATGGCAGCCAAGATGGCAACTCACTTCTTACCTTAACGGAAGGAAGGTGACGAAGAAAGCAGCGCACTAGCCCCTCCACTGAAGGAAGGACTCTCGCTTCGGTTCCAGACCTACTTCAGTCTATGTGCCGACAGCCTGGCACAAGACTTGGCCTCGGAATCAATGAAGCTTCGAGAAGAACTTCACAAGACCAAGGCACTTCTTCGTCAAGCTCAAAAGAAGGCAAACAGGATCAAGAAGGAAGGAGCACCTTCTGGACAATCCGCTATCGCATATCGAGGCGGAAGGCCCTCCGAGGATGTATCTTCCAAGGGTGAAGAACCACCTCGGCGACGCCAGATGACGTCAAGGGAATATCGCAAGCTTTTCCCTGCACCACCGACAAAGCACCGTCGTATCCAACTCCTCCACTCCCCCACTCCCTCAAGCGACAAGGGAGCCCAGACAGATGAAGACAAGGAGGAAGACCCAGAAGAGCCGGAATACGCGACCGAGCATTCCGCCGCTTAGGCATTATTCGCTAGTCGGATATGCCAGTTGTAACCTCTACGGTAGGATAGGTCGTGTAACCCCTATGCGCAGTCGAGTCCTTGTATGGTTCATATGAAACCATCTAGTGTTTGCTTTTGTTGTGTCTGGATGTAAGTCGTAATCTTCCTTCGGGAATGTGTAAACGACTACATCACCCATTTGGAATTTAATGGATGTGTTTTGGCCTTTCGGCCCTTGCATAATTTAATTTAGTGTCACACCCACCCCTTACTAGGCACCCATCTATCTTGCTTTCCCTCTTCCGAGTCATGAGACCTTTTACCGCTCCAACAGGATGCCTGTTGTAACTCGTACTGGTACCTCTACCCAGCAGCCCGAAGCCGGAGCATCCTCTCAGCCAGAGGCAGGCCACGACCAAACCAACGACCAAGCTCCACCACCACCTCCTCCAAGCATGGACATGGCTCAGCTTCTCCAAGCTTTCCGAGAGGAACGCCAAGCCAACACTGCAGCTCTTCAGCTGATTGCTCAAGCTGTCACCAACAACAGCCAGCCGGCGGGGAATGGTAATGGACGTTCCACGTTGGCAGAGTTCAAGAAGCATGCACCGCCAACCTTCATCGAGACTGCATAACCCCTGGAAGCAGATGACTGGGTCCGTTCCATTGAGGAAATCCTGGAACTAGTCGGATGCACCGAAGTTCGTGAGAAGGTGGCTTATGCAGCCCACTGCCTCGGGGGAACTGCTAGAGCTTGGTGGGATGGATTCAAGGTCATGCATGCTGAACAAGACATCACTTGGGTTAACTTCAAGGCATAATTCCGCAAGGCCCACATTCCTTCCGGAATCATGGCTATCAAAAAGCGTGAGTTCCGAGCCCTGAAGCAAGGAAGTGGCACTGTCAAGGAGTACATGCAGAAGTTCAGTGTTCTGTCAAGGTATGCCCCTGAAGATGTCAGCACTGATGCTGCCAAAAGGGAGCGCTTCATGGAAGGCCTCAATCAGACTCTGCAATACTCGCTTGTCGTGTGCGATTGCCCGTCTTTCCCTGACCTGGTAAACAAGGCACTCGTGCTTGAAGACAAGCGGCGTGCTTTGGAAGACACTCGCAAGCGCAAGTTGGTCAGTAAGGGAAGTTCCAGCAACCAGAAGCATCGTCCGTGGCAGTCAGCCCCGGCCAAGCCAACCTATCAGCAGCCAAGAGCTCCTGCACCTCATGCCAACCCCAGGCCAGCTTTCAACCCCAATACCAGTGGTGGCAACAAGATCAATCCAAACCAAGTCACTTGCTTTGGGTGTGGTCAGCCCGGACACATCTCAAGGGTGTGCCCCAACAAGAAGCCTGATGCCCCGCGCCCCAATGCGCAGAACCAGGGACAAGGCCGTGGGATGCCACCAAGGAACCCAGCTCCTCGCAATCCACCAAACTATGGGAAGGGGCGTGTGAATCACGTCACTGCTGAAGAAGCCCAGGAAGACCCGGACGTCGTGCTGGGTACGTTCCTTGTCAATTCAGCACCTGCAACTGTCTTGTTTGATTCTGGAGCAACGCATTCATTTGTCACTCAAAGATTTGCATTAAAAAGTGGCATGACCCCTACACCCCTGAATAACCCTATGGTGGTACAAACCCCCGGAGCCGAGATGAGAGCCAAGATAGGCTGTAAAGGAGTCAGTATTACCATTAACGGTGTAGATTTCCTAGCAGACCTTATCATCCTGAGATCGCAAGGCTTGGATGTGATCTTAGGGATGGATTGGCTCAGTAAGCACCAAGGCTTGTTAGACTGTGCCAATCGGACAGTCACTGTGACCAATGACCAAGGAGTCGAAGTCAAGTTTGCTTCCAACTCCTCTTCCGCTCAAGCCGCTAAAGTCAACTGTCTGTCTGAAGTTGGGCTAGATCAAGTACCGGTGGTATGTGAGTATCCTGATGTCTTTCCGGATGAACTACCGGGAATGCCCCCTGACCGTGACATTGAGTTCATCATCGAGCTCGTGCCCGGAGCAGGACCCATCTATAAGAAGCCTTATAGAATGGTGACGGAAGAATTAGCCGAGTTGAAGAAGCAGCTGGAAGAGCAGCTAAGGAAGGGATTTATCCGCCCAAGTGCCTCCCCTTGGGGATCTCCTGTTCTGTTTGTGGCAAAGAGGGACGGTACCATCCGCTTATGCATTGACTATCGTTCCCTCAATGAAGTTACAATCAAGAACAAGTACCCACTTCCCAAGATCGAAGATCTGTTTGATCAACTCAGCGGAGCCAAGGTATTCTCCAAGATCGACCTCAGATCTGGGTATTACCAGCTGAAGATCAGACCCCAAGATATTCCGAAGACGGCATTCGTAACCAGATATGGCCTCTACGAGTGCACGGTCATGTCTTTTGGGTTAACCAATGCCCCAGCTTACTTCATGTATCTCATGAATAAAGTCTTCATGGAATATTTGGACAAGTTTGTTGTTGTCTTCATTGATGACATTCTTGTGTTCTCGAAGTCGGAGGAAGAGCACGAGCAGCACCTGAGGATGGTCCTAGACAAGCTTCGTGAGCACCAACTGTATGCCAAATTCAGCAAGTGTGAGTTCTGGCTGCATAAAGTTGGATTCTTAGGTCACGTCTTGACCGAGGAAGGATTATCTGTTGATCCTGCAAAAATCGAAGCTGTGACCCAAAGGCAATCTCCAACGACCGTCAAGGAAGTCAGAAGCTTCCTCGGACTAGCGGGCTATTACCGCAAGTTCGTGGAAGGATTCTCTAGCATTGCACGACCAATGACTCAGCTCCTCAAGAAGGACAAGAAGTTCGAGTGGACGCCAAAATGCGAAGAGAGCTTCCAAGAGCTCAAGAAGAGATTGACCACCGCCCCAGTTCTGGCAACACCTGATATTCACAAGGAGTTCGTGATATATTGTGATGCCTCTCGAACCGGATTGGGAAGCGTTCTGATGCAAGAAGGCCGCGTCATAGCATACCTCTCCAGGCAGCTACGACCCCATGAGGAGAACTACACTACTCACGATCTTGAGCTAGCGGCAGTAGTTCAGGCCTTGAAGACATGGCGGCATTACCTCCTAGGGAGACGATGTGAGATTTACACAGACCACAAAAGTCTGAAGTACATTTTCACCCAAAAGGAATTGAACACGAGGCAGCGGAGATGGTTGGAACTCATCAAAGACTATGACCTCAGTGTTCAGTATCACCCTGGGAAGGCTAACGTGGTGGCCGATGCCTTAAGCAGGAAGGCTTGCTCTTTGAATGCCGTTATTCAAGAAAGGCAGCCAGCCTTGTTTAAGGAGATCGAACAATTCAGTTTGGAATTGGTCACCCCTGGATTTCTGGATCATTTGGAAGTCAGACCAACCCTGATGGATGACGTCAAGAAGGCACAAGATGGACATGCAAGCATCGAAGGCATCAAGAAGAAGATGAAGCTGGGCAAGGCCCCAGGATTCTCCAAAGACGAGCACGGGATTGTTTGGTACAAAGGTCGCCTCTGCGTACCAAACAACACAGAGCTGAAGACGCTGATTCTGCAAGAAGCCCACGACACTCCGTATTCCATCCACCCCGGAGGAACCAAGATGTACCAAGACTTAAAGGCACGATTCTGGTGGCACGGTATGAAGAGAGAGATTGCAACCTATGTTGCAAAGTGTGATGTGTGCCAAAGGGTCAAGGCTGAATATCAGCGACCTACTGGGTTGCTTCAACCACTCAAGGTTCCTGAGTGGAAGTGGGATAAAGTCGGAATGGACTTCATCACTGGATTACCAAGGTCGAATAGAGGACATGACTCTATCTGGGTCATAGTCGATCATTTGACCAAGGTGGCCCATTTCATTCCTGTCAAGACCACTTATGATGGCAACCGGCTGGCGGCTCTCTACATCGACCGAATCGTAAGTCTTCACGGCGTTCCCAAGGAGATTGTGTCAGATCGAGGCACCCAGTTCACCTCAAGGTTCTGGAAGAAGTTCCAAGAAGCCTTGGGAACCAAGTTGTCTTTCAGCACAGCTTTCCACCCACAGACCGGAGGTCAAACAGAGCGAGTCAATCAGATTCTCGAAGACATGCTCCGAGCCTGTGTCCTGGCGTATGGAGCCAAGTGGGAAGACTGTCTCTCGTTTGCCGAGTTCTCCTATAACAACAGTTACCAGTCGAGCCTTCAGATGGCACCATTTGAGGTGTTGTACGGACGCAGATGTCGCACACCCCTCAATTGGTCGGAGACTGGAGAAGGACTAGTCTTCGGACCGGATAATCTCCGCGCAGCAGAAGAGCAAGTCCAACTAGTCAGAGAGCGATTAAAGGCAGCCATGTCAAGGCAGAAGAGTTATGCTGACACTCGACATCGGAACATGAGTTTCCATGACGGGGATCATGTGTACCTGTGGGTAACCCCTCTGAAGGGAACCAAGCGTTTCCACGTCAAGGGGAAGCTCGCGCCAAGGTTCATTGGACCCTTTGAGATCACTGCACGACGAGGAGAAGTGGCTTATCAGTTGGAACTACCACCTGAGCTATCCGATGTGCACAATGTATTCCATGTGTCACAACTCCGGAAATGTCTCCAAGTTCCGGACAAGCCCAATCTCTACAAGGATGTGGATCACCAAGCCATTGATCTGCAGCCTGATTTGACCTACCGTGAGAAGCCCCTTCGTATTCTGGATGAAGCAGAACGACGTACGTGGAGCCGTACCATCAAGTATTTCAAGGTCCAGTGGAGCAACCACACCGAAGCAGAAGCAACCTGGGAACGAGCAGACTATCTTAGATCCGAGTTTCCCGATCTCTTTTAAGCCCTAGTTTAGGAATCCCGGGGACGAGATTCTTGTAAGGGGGGTAGGTCTGTCACACCCTGCATTTTGTAACATGTTATTTGTACCTTTGAAGCATGAAAATTTGGACCAGCAAAATTTGAGTTTTCTTCATGTGCTTTTTCTTGTGCTCATTAAAGTCAACTATGATCTCTTGTAGATTTCATCTCCATACCCAAAACTTCTGCCCAATGATCATGCCAAGTGTTATATAACAGTATAGTATTTTCTTACAAAATTAATTTGGCCAAAAAGTATTTTATAAATTTAGTTTTTCCAAAAACCCCTGAATTGAGATTTGCACTGCAAGTACTTGATTTAGAGTGAGAAAATTATTTCAAAAGGTTTATTTGAGACCTAGTAGTCATAGGACTCCCAGAAACCACAAAGGTATAATTTTAAAAGTTATTTTCCTATTTTATTTAAAAGCTTTTTCTTAAGGCCAGAAATGGTCTTTAATAGGGGAAAATTATTTAACTATTTCAAAAATATTTGCCAAAATTCAGAGAGACTCAAAGGACATATATTGTCCATATATAAGAGTTTCAACACTTGGTCATGTTCAAAATAATGGGCTAAATCCTCTAAAACCCTTTCTGGATATTTCAAGCTTTTGAAATATTTACAAAGGGAATTTTCTCCAAAAATTCCAGGGAAATTCTATCATGTCATATATGACATATTTGATGATCTTGCCAAGTCCCATGCCTTGGGAAGCAAGAAAACATCCTCTAACCCCTTCATAACCATTCTGTCCATATTTGAAGTTTGAGCAACTTTACATTGCCAAACTTGTCCAAATGCTCTCAAACTTGGTGCACATGCTAGAATGACCTAATAAGGAATCTAGACCAAATGGCACAAGAATTGGAGTAGAGTAACTTGATCTGATCACCTCAAAACCCTTTCTGTTCAAATGCAAATTTGAACAACTTTACATTACCAACTTTTTATCTGGAGCTTCAAACTTTGTGGGCATGATCAATACCCCAAATGATGATGCTACACCAAGTGGTGCATCAAGGGGAGATGATTAGCTTGACTCAATCATGATGAAACTGTTTCTGTTGATTTCTAGGGTTCACCAAAGTTACATTGGCTAGTTTCTTCAAATGAGCCCAAATTTGGTGAAGCACCCTATTTTCTCATGTCTTTCAACCCTGTTAAGTGCCATGTCAAGTGGAGGTCATTTACTTGACCAAACACTGATCAAACACCTTCTGCAGATTTACTAAAACCTCCAACTTGATCACTTTTACTCTTCTCCATGGCCTCAACTTTTTACCACCTGATCATTGAGTTACTAGCTACCACCAGTAACTTCCCCAGCACCCCAGCTCCATGATTGAGGGGTGAAAGCCCTGTTTTACCTTGCTGGACAGCAGGTTTTCACCATTTCACCAGCATCTCCACTCTCTCTCAGCATCTCCAGGGCATCCAAGGCCTCAGGCCAATTCTTTACTTCCCCCTGACCTTCTAGACGCTGCTGGACACGTTGGTTTTGACCAGGACGGCGAGAGCGCGGCGATGCCAGCCAAACACGCGCTCTGGAGCACGCAACAGTGCAGACAAGCACTGTAGCTTCAGCCAATCGGCCTCCCCCGACAGCCTCGGGCCTCCCCCTCGCGCCAGTCGAGGCCTCTCAACGTCCGCAACCTCCCCGGCGTTGTCCCCCCTCCTCCTGCGCCCTCCAGTGGCCGACGCCGCACGCGCGCTGGCCGCCCGCGATGGCCACTCTGCTGCTTCACATGCGCGCACGCTCCAGACACTTCCCTGCTCCTCTTTCTCCCTCAGCTCGACGTGGAGCAAGTCCACGATCCTCCCCGGCTTGATCCAAGGCTCCAGAACCCCTCCTAGCCTCGCCTGCAACCTCGCCGGCGCACGGGTCCACGGTGGACCGTGGGCGCGGCTATATAAGCCCCTCCCGAGCCTCTCCAGCAGCATCAACGACCTCTCCTCACTCCACTGAGCCTCCCAGCACCACCCACTCCTCCCCAGGACGTCCCAGTACTCGGGATCGACCGGAGCGCCGCCGCGTCGGGCCGCCGGTGATCTCGCGGTACGGGCCTCCCCTGCCTCTCCTTCCACCTGATTCGGAACCCCCTCGCCTCACTGATCCTTTCCCCCTTGTTTCCCCCTCCGTTTGCAGTCGGAAACAGCCGCAGCCACCACCTCCCGACGAGCTTCCGCCGTCCCACCTCGTCGCCGGCGAACCGGACCTCCCCGGCGTGCCGCACCACCACCACAGCAACCGCAACACGACGCTGAGTCCATCCCTGGCCTCCGTTGCCGTCGCCATGGCCGGAAAACTCGCCGGTGAGCTCGCCGTCGCCGTGGCCGCAAGGTTGGAGATGACAGGCGGGCCCCGCCTGTCATCCCCACACCTCTCTCCCCCTTCTCTCTGTCACTAACCCACGGGCCCCGCCCGTCAGGTTTAAAAACCTGACATGCGCGCGCAGGCTCCCGTGCAGCTGGGCTGGACCGCCCTGGGCAGTGCACTGTGGCCTCTCTGGCCCAGTTGCACATGTCTTTTTATTCTTTTTCTTTTCTGTAAATGTTTTAAACATTTCTACAGAAAAGAATAATGGTCCAAATTAAATTATTCCAACTCCTAAAATCTTGTAATATTCCAACCTATTTAATGGTACCACTTTCATTCAAATCCATGAAACTTTTCTGTTCTGTTCAAATTTAAATTCAAATTTGGGAAGTTATACTCCTGTTCAAAAATCAATAGATTCCATTCTGTTACTCCAAAACTCCAACTAAGATTTTTCCCCACCTTAGAAATTCCTCTAGTATTTTACAAAAATGAGTTGACATTTTTCTGAGCACTTTGATTTTTCTGTTTTGTTTGTATTCTTATTTTCCGTTATTATTATGCGACGTATAGATCCCGTATTTGACGAAGTTGCTGTGGAAGAAGAAGGAGAAGGATTTGAAGACTTTGAAGACCAAGCCAATCCAGGCAAGCAGCCCTTTGACCATGATACACTTGTTCTCGGAACCCGTTTGTTTCCGATGCATAATGATAGGGTTACGATGGTAACCTAGATGAACCACCACATGATGCATGCTTTATTGATGATCTCACTATGTGATAGATGACATACAAATAGTTGGTCATAATGCTTATATGATGCATGTGTGATTTGAACCTTCGTAGTTGAAATCATTTGCATGAACCCATCGGGTGCCCCTAATGCCCGAGGGTGATGATGTGTTAGGTCATCACTTGGGGAAGAAGTGATGTGCCGGTAATATCATGTGCATGGTGGAATGATGGATTAGATTTATGTGTGACTACCGTCCCAACCAAACATGTGCAACCACACTACCCCTTATGGGACGGGGCTTTATTAATTACTTAGGTCGATACTAGCATGGTGCCCGCATTACTAGTGACGGGAGGACTTGAGGTCTTTCCCGGGACGGGGTCGTGCTTGGATAGACGACCATGTCTGTTTTCACAGGGCACCGGACACACCGTTGGTCCCTTCGGGTACGCGTGACATTGAAATTAGGGCAAGTCCTTTGATCTACTGTTTGTACCCGAGGGCCGTGTATCAATGAGTGGACTCTATGTTAGTGTCGTCTAAGGAAAGGTAATGACCGGGTGCTTACCCCGGGTACTTGAGGTACCGCGGGTCGTGGATGACACGGAAGTTCCCCGGATCTTGTCGGTAAAGTGCGCAACCTCTGCAGAGTGTAAAACTATTCGAATAGCCGTGTCCACGGTCATGGACAGTTGGGTGGTGCTACTTAAACTATGTCCAGAATTTTACTTCATCGGTGATAGTATGTGTGTGATAAGTCAAGGATGGCGACTTAACTCGATGAGTTGAATCTTATTCATGTTGATATCGGTAACCTGTCTTCGAGGTTACGCAAGGTTATTGATGCATAAACTTGAAGGTAGAATATTTGTTCTAGCCTTGCTAGATTGATCATTATTATTCAATTTCATTGTTACTTTGAACCACATCATGGGTTGCTTGCGAGTACATTCAAAGTACTCATTGGCTTGCCACTGGTTATTTAATTGGCCAGGCATGGAAGAACAGGAATATGAGGAAGAGTTCTTTGGAGACGAACATGCGAATTAGGACGTTATCCCAGTCAGAATGCCTGTAGGGTTAAGGCAGATGGCATGGGTTCTACCCGTTATCGAAGACTTCCGCTATTTAAGTTATTTGCTATTCAGCCCGTGAGGCTCTATCTATGTAAGACTTGGCCATAATGGCCTTAATTCGTGTAAGACTATTTGTATGGATGTAAGACTCTTGTTATTTCAGCTTCTGTGTGTTCAGTGAGCATTGATCTCTGGGATCACTGTACACGTGCATTCGGTGATGTCGACTTCTAAGTCGGGGTCCCCACAAGGGAGCAAAAAGGAAACACCGTCTTCCATCGAATCCGAGGGGCAAGCAACCGTCTTGTGCCTAAGTGAGATATACCTGTAGGAGCTTAGAGCACACGATTAGTCCGCAAATGCATTGTCATCAATCACCAAAACTACTTAGGGAGAAATATGCCCTTACACCCCCCCGAGCTATACCCTAGCACTAACCAAACCCCCACAGCCACATTCTCCGCTGATCCCCCCCCCTCTCCCCCGTTGCTGCCTCGATTTGGATCGGGCTCGCTAGACCACTTCACCGCCGTCGCCGAGGCTGTTCGCCACCAGGTCGCCGTAGCACACCCGCAACCTCCTCCCCAACTCGCTCCATCGAGCCTCACCACCCCTCGCCCCTACAAACGCCCGTGAGCGGCTCCCCTATCTCCCCGCCATCTGCACCGTACCGACCGCGCTCCGGCGCACCCAGCCGCGCCCCCGCCATGTCCGGCCCGCACGCTCTCCGCCATGCCCGTGGACGCGCCCGCAGCACTTCGTCGTCGCCTCGCCTGCTGCAGCCGCCTGCCCGCGCGCCGCCGTCGCTCTCTGCTACGGCCATGCGCGTGCCTGCACCCTCTTCTCCGCCCGCAGAGCAGCCTCGCCGCTCGCCGGTGCTGGCCGGCCCTTCATCCCTCGCCTCGCCGGTGCTTCGCCCCGCGTGCCCACCAGAGCTCTGCTCCGGCGCCTCTTCGGCCGAAGCCGAGGCCTCGGCCGCGTGCATCGCCTGACCTCTCGCCGTCCTCTCCCTCACGACGTTCCGCCCCCGTCGCCCACGACCGTTCGCCCGGCGCCCAACGCCTGCTCCCCCTCATGCTGCTCGCCGCGCTCCCCGCTTCGCCGCCTGCTTCGCTCCGTCCCACCCCTAACCATGCACCCTGCACGCTGCCGCCCCGGCCGCCCTGTCCACTGGCCTCCATGCCGCTAGCTCCGCAAGCGTCGTGCCGCCGGTCGCGCGCGCCCAACCTGCCCCGCCGCGCATTGTCGTCGTTGCCTATGGCCACGGCCCTGGCTGGCCGTCGGCCGGGCCCTTTGCCCGTCTCCGCCGCTTGGTGGGCGCACGGGTGCCGCACCCGCAATGCCGCAACCCCGTTAAACCGTCGCTCGCTAAGGCCCCCGGTGGGCTACTCACCACTAGGGCCCGCCCCTTAAAAAAGATTAAAAAAAATACTAATTAAAATTGAAATTAATTAATTAGGTAATCAATTAACTTAATTAACCTTGATTAATTAGCCTAATGAATTTGATTAGTCAAATTAGATATGCTTAGTTACCTAAGAGTATGACAGACGGGCCCCACTGCCCAGTTTGACTCATTCAACCTTTTGACCCCTACTGATGTCATGCTGACGTCATGCTGGTGTCATAATTCTTTTTCTAATTAAATTAAATTTGTTAATTCTAGAAAATGTTTTAAAACTTTAAAATTTAATATAAAATAATCCGTAACTCGGATGAAAAAGTTTTATACATGAAAGTAGCTCACAACGATGAGACGAATCCGAATACGTAGTCCATTTGTCTGTCATACATTCCTAGCATAGTGAACATGCAACTTTCCCCCTCCGGTTCGTCTTTCCGAAAAAGCCTAACTCCGGGAAAAAAAATCCCGGATGTTATCCCCCCTCGCCGATATCATGTAGCACCGCGTTAGATCACACCGAGTGCTGTTTTTTTGCTTGTCATGCAACTGTTTGCTTTATATTTACTATTTCTTCCCCCTCTTCTCTCCGGTAGCCCCCGAGACTGACACTACCGCCGAGTACGACTACGCCTCTGACGACCAGACCTTTTCAGCGGAGCTTCCAGGCGAGCCCCCCTTTGATCATCTCGATACCGCCCAGTCTATTCTCTCTCATGCTTGCATTAGATTTTGCTACTGTTATTTGTTTGATCCTATTCTGATGCATAGCCTGCTTTTGTACCTGCTATTGTTACCTACCTACTTATCCTAAACTACTTAGTATAGGTTGGTAGTGATCCATCAGCGACCCCCACCTTGTCCTTGTTGCCCCTGCTTCATCATCGATGACTCGATCAGCGTGATCGACGACCAGAGCCCAACACCTCACACCACATCACGCCCCTTTTGTTGCTCGACTCTGTAGAGCTACTATCGAGTGCCGAGGGTGATACATCGTAATGCACTCCTGATGATGACTCTGTAGTGTAGCTATTCGGTCGTAGTCATCAAGCGTGATTCCTCTTTCACCATTCCCGATATGACTCTATCGTGCAACACCTCAAGTGTGACCTCTGAGGGTGATTCCTCCTACGTTCGCCTTGATGATTACATCGAGCAAAATCCATCGAGGGTGATTCCTCTGGTTTCCCCCTTGATGTTTGGACACCCGGTCACCCGGACTTTGCTTGAGACCTTTGTTAAAGTCGGGTCGGCCCTGATGGGTACCCGCGAGTTGATGTGAAAGTCGGGCGGACCCGCACCCGCGAGTTAATTACGAGGCACTACCGGGCAGGAGGGCCGCCCCGGAGTGGGCTGGGCTAGCCCTTGCCGTATTTCCTCGAGACGGGGCGATGGGGTCACATTATCATGAGTCTCTGCTCGTCTTCGCGAGCCCCTAATACACTATTGGTTTGGGTATTTGTTCTGAATCAGCCTGTGGCCTTTACGCACTAACTGCCACACGAGAATAGTTATGGGCCTCGGCGTCGTGGTATTAGTTGAAGCTTTATCAGACGTCCAGTTCAGCATTGTGGCATGGTTGGATCGTACCATCCACTACACGGGTGGTGCTGGTATCCACCCTGCACATAGCGACACAGAGTGCAATGGGCGATGCCCATGACCCCGGAGTGTTTAGGATGTAGAACGGCGGGGACCTCTCTACTGAGCCTAGGTAGGGCAGCGGCGTGTTGATCTTCCTAGGCCGGGCATTGACCCAGAAAAGTGTGTCCGGCCAGAGGTGATCGAGCATGAGGGTAACATGGTGCACCCCTGCAGGGAAGTTATCTATTCGAATAGCCGTGTCCACGGTAATGGACGTTCAGTCTTATATCCTGATCTATTACAACTACAATTGGATACTTGAGATATGTGATGGATATTGTTACAACATGCTTATTAATTAAAAAGCTATTATGTACTCCCTTCTACTGCTGAAAGATGGTGGTTTCCAGAAGATGCTTGAAGATGCTAGTCTTCGATAGGCCAGGCTTTTCCCTCTATTCTGGCTTTCTGCAGTTCAGTCCACATATACAGCTCATTCCTTTGATACTGATGCATACTTAGTATAAATCTGATGCTTGCGAGTACTTTGGATGAGTACTCATGGTTGCTTTGCTCCCCCTTTTCCCCCTTCTTTCTTCTTTCTGGTTGTTACAACCAGATGGCGGATCTCAGGAGCCAGATGCCACTACCGACATCTACGACCACCCCGGCGATGCCTGCTACTATGTGAAGACCATCAACGACCAGGAGTAGTTAGGAGGTCCCAGACAAGAGGCCTTGCCACTTCGTTCATTGATGTTTGTGCTAGCCTTGTTAAGGCAAAACTTGTTTAACTTATGTCTATACTCATATATTGTTGCTTCCGCTAACTCTGTTGCTTTCGAGCTTCTATATTCGAGCCCTCGAGGCCCCTGGCTTGTAATATGAAGCTTGTATTATTTTAATTTGTGTCTAGAGTTGTGTTGTGATATCTTCCCGTGAGTCCCTGATCTTGGTCGCACACATTTGCGCGCATGATTAGTGTACGGTCAAATCGGGGGCGTCACACGAAGTCTCTGTACTTAAGTGTCATCATTGGATCGGTATGCTGACACGCACAGTACTCAAGGAATTATAACAGAGTTTCAATCACACACTTATTACATCGAGGTCCTCATAAAGAGTATTTATTACAAAAACATGGCTGAAGGCTAACTAAATAAGATACTGCGGAAGCTTCGAAGATAAATGAGTCCATCAAACTCCACGGCAAAACTGAGTGCAAGACAACGACCTATCTGAAAACTCTACAACATGTGATGTTGCAGCCGTGTAGGTCAGCACATGGAATATGCTGGCAAAGTCACACTGTAGCAATAATGATGAGCAAATATCTACCACTACATGCATATTTGGCTGGTGGAGGCTCTAAGTTAATTTTTTGCATAAAGCTAAATTTTCCTAAAACAAAGGAATAAATTTTATTTACTACTAAGTTAAATTACCAATATTGAGAAGGTTCCTCCATCTCAATCCCAAAATCACCAAGTCATTAGTAACCCAACAATTTAATTTTATAGAGTGATGAGATCATTCAATAATTCAAATACCAGGATACTCAAGATGTCCATAAACGGGGACATGGCTAATCATTATTAGTTTGTACACTCTGCAGAGGTTTGTGCACTTTTCCCCACAAGACTCGACCGCATCCATGATCGGAAGATCGAGACATAGCCTTTTAGAAGCATTAACTCTTTACTTTGGGTAGACCAGTACACCTACTTTCCCCTACATCTGCTAGTTCACCACTGAAAGAGGTCACACAACTTACTCAACTATGCCAGAGCCCATAATGGTTGTGGTTGCACACGGAAGTTTCTAGGCATGAATAATTATATGATCCCCTTGAGCCTGGGTGGCATTCCTTAGGATGATCACATAGGTCCTTGATACATCTCCAACGTATCTATAATTTTTGATTGTTCCATGCTATTATATATTCTGTTTTGGATGTTTAATGGGTTTTATTATACACTTTTATATTATTTTTGGGACTAACCTACTAACCCAAGGCCCAGTGCAAATTGCTGTTTTTTTGCCTATATCAGAGTTTCGCAGAAAAGGGATATCAAACGGAGTCCAAACGGAATGAAACCTTCAGGAGAGTTATTTTTGGAACCATATCTACCCAGAAGACTTGGAGTACACGCAAGGGAACGAAGGAGGTGGCCACGAGGGTCCAAGGCCCGTCCCCACCCTCGTGGGCCCCCTCTAGCTCCCCAGATGCCCTCCTTCCTCCTATATATATCCATGTACCCCAAAAACATCGAGGCAACATAGAAAACCCTAATTCCACCACCGAAACCTTCTGTTCCCGTGAGATCCCATCTTGGGGCATGTTCCGGAGCTCCGCCGGAGGGGGGATCTACCACAGAGTGCTTCTACATCAACACCATAGCCTCACCAATGAGTTGTGAGTAGTTTACCACAGACCTTCGGGTCCATAGTTATTAGCTATATGGCTTCTTCTCTCTTTTTGGATCTCAATACAAAGTTCTCCTCGATCTTCGAGGAGATCTATTCGATGTAATCTTTTTGCGGTGTGTTTGTCGAGATCCCATGAATTGTGGTTTTATGATCAAGATTATCTATGAACAATATTTGATTCTTTTCTTGTCGGGGGAAACTGTCCTCCCACGAGCAGCTATGGGACCGGAGCCCCTTCTACGTTGCGTTAAGGGAGCGGAGGGAGCACGGAGAGCAGATCGAGGGGCACACGTGGGCAGTTTACCCAGGTTCGGGCCGCGCGGACGCGTAAAACCCTACTCTTGCTTGGATTGTATTGAGTTCTTGAGCTCGGGAGCTTGAAGAGCTAGCTACACCGAGCAAGAGAGCTGTCTAGGTTCCGAACCCCCTCTATGTTGTGCATGGGCCTCCTTTTATAGCTCAAGGGGGTCACCGACAGGTGTCAACGTAGAGGAGGGTAAAAGCGTAATTTTGGTGGTAGTTGTAACAGTGCGGGAACAGTGCATGAACAGTGGATGAACAGTGGTCTTCACCTAACCTTGACAGTGGGGGACAAGGGCATTAAATGCCCGTCACCGTCGACCCCAAAAGCGCCCGTCCATGCTTCTCCGTTCGCCACGGCGGTAGCCTCGTCACCGTGGCTTGCCACCGTGTCCCCCAGGCTGCACATCCATCCGCCACGCGTCCCTGGAAGGGCCCTAGGGCGACGCGTGGGCCGATGAGCTGGAGCGCGGGCACACAGCATAGTTTTCCCCGGCCAGCACCTTGTCGGGGCCATGATCTTGCCGGGCCCGGAAGCTTGTCGCTCCCCGGGTTCCGCCGGGGCGCGTGATGCGCCACGACATGTCTTCTGAGATGCTGTTTTCTGGTCTTCCTGGCAAGCTCCTCTTGCCAGGGTCTCATGTTAATATGGTAATCTTGAGCCTGGTACGGCCTTCCCGGCAAGTTCCACTTGCCGGGGTCTTGATCTTCTGTCTTGTATACTTTGTTTTTGAATGGCTTTATAAGGACCGAAAAGGTTTCCGGCGAGCACGTGGTAAGCCCTGCCGCGGGAAGCTGCTACTGCCCGTGCACAAGTTGGGGTACTAAGGTACCCCTATCTTAGTACACCGACAGGAGCCCCCGGGCCTGGGACACACACGGTGCCGAGCGCTGTTGGGCCAGGCCCAAGACAGTGCACGGGCACGCGCGGCCCACGGCACGCCGTATCTCCTCCCGTATCCGCCGCATTCCCCCCCCCCCTAACGGCACGCGTCGATTGCGGCGTCGTGGGGGAGATCGTGGCCTCGTTCTTTAATGGGAAATGCGGAGCGTCCCCCACTTCCCCCTTAAAAGCAGAGGAAGCAGGGGCAGTTCCTCTCCTTCGTCTTCATTGCGCTTTTCTCCTCCAGAAACCTCCGCTGCTTCTTGCTTCCGCCCCTCCTCCGCCGTCTTCCGCATCCGCGGCGCCGTCGAGCTCCTCGCTTCTTCCCTCGCCGCCCCCGCCATGGCTCCGAAGAGCGACAAGGCCAAGAACGACAAGGCCAAGAAGGAGAAGTCCGAGCAGGCGGCGAAGCTGGCCGCCCTGCGGAAGAAGAGCGTGGTCTTCGCGCCGAGGCTTGGCGCGAAGGAGCTGCGGAACAAGTACTATCTGTTCTGGTCGGGGGAGACCAAAGCTCATCCCCGCACCAGAGCCTTCCCCGCCGTCGCCAAAGATCTGTTCCCCGGCGGGTATTTCTTCTTTGCTGCATTCTTCCACTGTGGGTTGTGCCCTCCGTACTCGGAGTTCTTTTGCGATATCATGAACACATACAACCTCCACCTCCTAGATTTCACTCCCAACGCCATCCTTACGATGGCCGTTTTCGCACATCTGTGCGAAAACTATGTTGGGATTCATCCCAATGTCGCCCTTTTCCGCCACGTTTTCATGCCTAGAGTAGAATCGGGCGCTCCCCTCTCCGGCGGCATCTCCTGGATCTTCCGGCTGAACAAGAAGGATTCATACCTGAAGGGAGAGCTCCGCGGAAAGTGGGAGGAGTGGCGTGCAGATTGGTGCTGGATAGTGGAGGATAAGCCGGAGCCCTTCACCGCGCCGCGCACAACTGCCATAGTGCGCGGCAGAGACAGGAGCGAATTGGCCCCGGAGGACAACAAGCTCAGCATTGCCCTTATTAGGATTATTCGTCTCCGGGTAGCCAAACTAACCATCGGAGAGGTTGGGGCAGATTTCCTCCGCCGCCGCATTGCCCCTTTACAAGAAAGGAAAAGGCCTGCCTGGGAATTTGGCAACGTGGCGGATATCATGAGGCTGCGCCCTGGATTGAACTTCAATTTCACTGCCTTGGAGTTGAAGGGGATGGTCCGGGAGCTCTTCAAGCATGACCCGGCCCACCCGGAATGGTTTAGACCTCCCCGGGGAGTGGTGCCGCTGTGCAACAGCACTGCCCGTGATTCCCTGCGCGCGATGATGCCTGCGTGCGACTCCCACGGCGTCGCCCCCACCTGGATAGAGCCTCCGCCGGATGCAGTGCTGAGCTTTTTCGACAACTTGGTCGAGACGCCCAAGAACACCGAGGAGAACAAGGGCCTCACCCGGGCCACTACGGCTCGGGATATAGCCTACATCACTTCTAGGATGGAGGAGGCCGCCGCAGCTGCGGCGGCGGGTGATTTTGGATACTCTGTGGACGATGCAGAGGCTGCAGACGCGTCGTGCCAAGCAGAGGAGGCGGAAATCCTCAGGCTGCTCAAGCTTCCGCCCGAAGAGTTTGCCGGGGTTCCTTCCTTGAGGCTTTCCGGGATAGCCGGGGTTGCCGGGGTGAGCGAGGCTGCCGGAGGGAGCGAGGCCACCGGGCAAGGTGCTGGGTCTAGTGGGCCTGCCGGGGAGGAGGAGGAGGACGTCGAGGCTGATGAAGATACTGGTGGATCTCTGGGACTAGACGACGATGCCTCCTCGTCCTCAGAGAACTCCCCGCCTCCGGCAAGTCCCACGCAGCATCCAAGGAAACGCCTCCGCAAGGTGGCTACGGCGACGAGGCCACAGGCGCCTCGACAGCAGCCTGCGCGCCGGGCGACGCGCGCTACCAAGGCGAGCCAAGTCGCGAAGGAGGCACCAGCGCCAAGCGGAGGAGGATCCTCCCGGAGTGGAACGGCTGCTACTTCCGCTCCTCGGCCCTCGGCGACAACGGAGGCCCGGTCTTCGCAGCCCACAGCCCCGGAGACCGCCAAGCGCCCGAGGGAGCCTACTCCTCCTGCTCCTCGCGCGGGAGCATCTCAGGTGGAGTTCGACTTCTCCGCCCTCAGCTCCGACGACGAGGAAGAGGAGTGAGTACTTGCAACTTGTAATTTCTTTGACTTTGTCTTGATGTTCCTTGTTGGTTCTGATCTTGTTCTGTTTTGCTTTCAGGACCCTGACCCAGCGGATGGCGAAGAGAACCAAGATCCCTGTGGTCGAGGTTGAAGACGACTCGCCCGCCGCGGCGACTGGGGACGTGCCAGCGGCAAGCTTGCCGGATCAACCTGCTGCTCCGAGGAGCAGCCCCAAGCGCAGCCCCCAGCGTAAGTCTGGTCTTGAATTTTCTGTTTGTCGGGCGCGCTTGAGGTTTTTGCCTGTACTAATATCTTGTTGCCTTGTTTGTCTTGTGCAGAAGTGGAGCCGCAGCCGCAGGAGCGCCCGGAGACTGCCCCCGACGAGCTACTTGCCCCACCATCCCCGCCAAGGGCGAGCTCCCCGGCGAGGGAGAGCGCTCCGCCAAGGACGGGTACTCCGCCAAGGGCGAGTACCCCGCCAAGGGCGAGCAGCCCGACAAGGGTGAGCAGCCCGCCAAGGGAGGGCACGGGCGGCCCTCCGCCAGCAGGGGCTACCACTCCGCCGCCAAGGGTGGATTCCCCGGCGAGGGAGCCTATCGTCGAAGAAGTCCGCGAAGGTAAGTCTTGTAGCTTCTTCTTCTTGAGCTCTTCTTTTTGGATATTTGCTTGACTTTTTCTTTTCTTTTTCTTCTGCTAGATCCTCCTGCGCCGGAGCGGATGGAGACGGAAGCCACCGTCGAGGAGGAGGTGCACGGCGACGGCGGCAACGCCACTGCCGCTGACGAGCCGGCCGCCGCAGAGACCGCCCCGGCCGCCGACGCCGCGGCTGGGGAAGAGGCCGGCGACCACACTGCTGGCCCGGAGGCAGCAGGAGCGACAAGCGCTGCACCGGCCACCGACCCATCCACCACCACGGAGCGGTCGGGTGTCTACCTTGAGGCCCCCAACGGGATCTTCATACAAGTCCCGTGGGCGTCCTCGTCGCGAGCCCCCGTGGAGGGAGAGACCTACGATGGAGAGGTCCTCGCCTCCGCGGGGTTGAAGGTTGTTGAAGCGCCTGGCGGGAGTGACGAGCCCGATGAGGAGAAGCTTCTTCGCCAGTTCTTGGCCCTGTACCGGGCCAGGCAGGCGAAGCTGGAGTCCCGGGAAGCTCTCACCGCCAAGGCTGGAGCTGACTTGGAGAAGCGCACCGCGGAGCTCCGCGCCGCCAACCAGGCGGCCCTCCGCAACTTGGCGGAGGAGCGTGAAGGGCTTGCCGAGGAGCAGCAAGCGTTCCTCCTTGAGAAGGCTGAGGCCGAGGAGCAGCAGCGATTGGTTGGCGAAGAGCTGTCCCGGCGAGAAGGAGCGCTCAACCAACGGAAGGTCGACCTCGACGCCCACGAGGACGACCTCACCGCCCGGGAGCGGGCCATTGGCGGAGCCCTGAAGGAGGCGAAGGCCACCGCAGCCACCGCGGAGACCGCCAAGAAGGATCTTGAGGCCAAGGTGGAGCAGTTGGAGCGGTACCTGAAGGCGAGTGCGGACAGAATCACCGCGCTCAATGTGGAGCGGGAAAAAGATGCCCATACCAACTCTGACCTGCAGGTACGCCTCTCCAAGAAAGGCGACGAGCTCACTGCCGCCAAAGATTCTATTGCTGACTTGGAATTGAAGGTCTCCACTCTGACTGATTCGCTCGACGCTGCCCGGGATCGCGAGACGAAGCTGAAGTACGAGCTCCGCAAGGAACGAGGCCTGGTGGAGAGCGCCGCCGTCTCGGCGAACCAGTTCAGCCGGGCAGTGGAGCAGTGGACTGATGATCTGGTCACCTCCGCTGCCAATATTGACAAGGAGATGATGGCGCTGAGGGCGGAGCACCTCGTGTACTCTCCCGACGAGGACCTCCCCCACAGCGCCAAGTTAAGTCTCTTCTTCAGGGGAATCGCGCCGGGGCTTGCACGGTTGCGGGAGAAGCTCCCCGCGCAGTTGGCCGACGAGTCGCGTCGGCTCTGCGCGGGCACCTTGGAGCGCGTCTTGACGAAGATCGTCTACCGCAACCCCGGCATCAACCTTGTCAACGTCCTCCGCTCCATGCCGGACGACGCAGATCAGGAGGCGTTGAAGGCGCAGGTCGCCCACATCGTCGCCAAGGTGAACAAAGTCACGAGGCGTGAAGGCGACCGCGTAGATTAGGCTTCTTTCTTTCTGTTTCCTTTGCCGTTGCAAAGTATGTTATGGACATGAATCAATTAGTATCACGGCAAGCTATCTTTGTAATATACAATCTTATTTTGATCAATCAATGCATTGTTATCTCCCTTGCTTTGGTCCTTTACTTTGTATGCTTTTTACCCTACGCTTTTAGGGAACTTGCCGGCAAGGGGCCCTTGCCGCGAGCGCTGAGTGCTGGACTCTGAGCAGCCTGCTGGCAAAGGCCTTGTCGGCAAGTAACCTTGCCGCAGCTAGTCGCAGCACACTTAGACTGCTGAGCGAACTCGAAAAACGAAGTAAGGGCGCGAAACTTGTCGCAGCTCACTTAAGCCGTTGAGCGTACTCGAAACAGAGTAAGGGCGCGACTAGCCATGGGTAGGTTCCTCCGCGCACAGGTTTTCCATACAAAGTGTGGTTTTTCAAGGAAGACAACTAAAATTTAAAAATTTGAATTATTCAAGCTTCGGTAACTTAGCTTAGCTTTCCTGGATTGTTTGTTCCCGGCAAGGCTCCTCTTTCTTGAACATCACTTGGTTCATCCTCCACCTCCTTCCCCCCCGGCAAACTTGTGCGCGAGGAACATTCCTTCTGCATAAGAGGGAAAGAAAAAGAGGAGGGAAAACAAGTATAGGGCCTCTTGGCCTGCTAATGCTTACCGGGTATGCGTGTTGCACAAGATGCCAAACAATGCATGCAAATAAGAAAAAAGCATGGAGATGGCGAATAGTGCGAAACACAAAATCTTTACTGATGCACGGGATCTGCGCTCGGCTTTGTACAAAGGTTTACATGCAACAGCGGCAAGACTTGTACAAAAGGTGGTTGCCGGAGCGGATCACGGCAACCGCGCCTTATGGGTGAAACTTGCAAAGATGCTCTATGTTCCAGGAATTGCTCACCGGTAAGCCTTCTTCGGTCTCAAGGTGGACAGCGCCGGGCCTTGTGACTTGTCTCACCTGATAAGGGCCTTCCCACTTCGGCGTCAACTTGTTGGAATTCTTGACGGACTGAACACGCCGAAGAACAAGGTCGCCTTCCTCGAGACTCCTGGCCTTAACCTTGCGGCTATGATAGCGGCGCAAGGCTTGCTGGTATCGAGCAGCTCGTACAGCAGCCTGGAGACGTTCCTCCTCGAGGAGCAGTGCATCATCTTGTCACAGTTGCTCTTGCTCGAGCTCATCATAAGCGAGCACTCGAGGAGATCCGTATACGAGTTTTGTGGGGAGAACTGCCTCTGCTCCATAGACAAGAGCAAAGGGTGTCTGTCCGGTGGCTCGACTTGGTGTCGTCCTGATTGACCAAAGAGCCACCGGTAACTCCTCTATCCAGTTTCTTCCGCACTTGCGCAGCCTGTCGAAGGTTCTTGTCTTGAGTCCGCGCAGCACTTCAGCATTGGCCCTCTCCGCTTGACCATTGCTCCTCGGGTGAGCAACAGAAGCGAAATAGACCTTGGCGCCAAGGTCTTGGACGTACTGCATGAAGGTGCGACTTGTAAATTGCGTGCCGTTGTCGGTGATGATCCTGTTAGGGATTCCGAAACGGCAAACAATTGACCTGAAGAACCTGACTGCTGACTGTGCCGTCACCTTTCTCACTGGTTCCACTTCTGGCCACTTTGTAAACTTGTCGATTGCAACGTACAAGTATTCAAAGCCCCCGACAGCGCGGGGAAAGGGGCCGAGGATATCGAGCCCCCCAGACCGAGAAGGGCCAGGATAAAGGAATCGTCTGGAGAGCTTGAGCTGGCTGGTGAATTTGCTTGGCATGGAACTGGCACGCTTCACACTTGGTTACTTGTGCAGTTGCATCTTGGAGGGCTTCTTGCCAAAAGAACCCTTGCCGGAATGCCTTCCCGGCAAGTGCCCTTGCGCCAATGTGGTGGCCACATATGCCTCCATGTATCTCTGCCAACAGCTTCTGTCCATCTTCTCTGGAGATGCACTTCAACCTGACACCATTGAGTCTTCTTCTGTACAGTTCATTGTCAACGAACTGGTACATACTTGACTGCCTGGTTATTTTCTCTATTTCTTCTGGCTCGTCGGGAAGTTCTCCAGTTTGCAGAAAACGGACGATTTGCTGCGCCCATGCCGGAGCTTGAGGCTCAACGGCAAGGACTAAAGGCATGAGAGCTGCTGCAGGAACCCCAGCTTCTACGGCAAGAACCTCCGGTTCTGCCGGAGTTGATGGTCCCCCGGCAAGCCTGCCGGGGCAAGGCTTGTCGGGAACGCTTGCTTCAACTGTACAGACCCTTGGGTCTGCAGGAGCAAACTGTTCCTCAGCGTTTTGGTCGTTGACCTTGGGGACCTTGGCGGCGGCTTCAGGAAGATCCGCCGGCAAGTAGTCGCCGGAGACCAACTTCCTCTTCTTGTTCTGCCCAACTGATGGTGTAACAGATGGTTGAGTTAACTTGAGCAGGAAGGTCCCTGGTTCCACAGGTAACTTCATTGCAGCACACTTTGAGAGGCCATCTGCGATATCATTCTGAGCTCTCGGGACGTGCTCCATTTGCAGACCTTCAAAGTGCTCTTCAAGCTTCCTCACCTCATCAACATAAGCTTCCATCAAAGCGCTCTGATAACTCTTGTTCACTTGTCGGACCACCAACTGAGAATCTCCCCGCACAATCAACTTCTTGATCCCAAGCTCGGCCACAATTCTGAGACCGGCAAGCAAGCCTTCATACTCAGCAGTATTGTTTGTCGCTTGTTCCTTGGGAAAGTGCATCTGGACAACGTACTTGAGGTGCTCTCCGGTGGGTGCTATGAGTACCACGCCGGCACCGGCGCCTTGTAGCGAGAAAGCACCATCAAAGTACATCATCCATTCGCTGGTCGCTTCTTGTACGGGGGTACTTGTCTCTTGGACTTCTTCATCTGGTGTTGGGGTCCATTCTGCTATAAATTCTGCCAAAGCTCTGCTCTGGATGGTTGAAGTACTCTCAAACTTGAGACCAAAGCTTGACAGCTCCAGTGCCCACTCGACGATCCTGCCTGTTGCTTCGGGAAAACTGTCCTCCCACGAGCACCTATGGGACCGGAGCCCCTTCTACGTTGCGGTAAGGGAGCGGAGGGAGCACGGAGAGCAGATCGAGGGGCACACGCGGGCAGTTTACCCAGGTTCGGGCCGCGCATGAGGACAAACAGCAAGCTTGTGCTCAATTACCTTCCTGGGAACGCCGGGGATGTCAGATGGTTGCCATGCAAACACATCGACATTCGCCCGCAGGAAGGCAACGAGCGCGCTTTCCTATTTGTCATCGAGTGTAGCACTGATGGTGAAGGTACCACCAGTGCCGTCCTCCCTGGCGGACACCTTCTTGGTTGCCGGTGGAGCTGCCATCCCTTTCTTGCACTTGCCGGTGGAGCTCGATGGAACGTCCTCGACGGCAGCGCAGCACTCCGAAGAGGTGCGTTTTCCGGAGTGGGCCCCAGAGCTCTTGCCGGACTTGGTCTTGGTCTTCCCCCCGAGAGCTTCAGCGGCAAGTGCGTTGCTTTCTGCTGCGGCTGCTACATCCTGGTATATCTTATCGGCACAGATAAGCGCGTCCTTCTTGTAGCCAGGGACAGAGATTACGCTTATCGGCCCCGGCATCTTGAGTACGTTGTAGGCATAGTGGGAAGCTGCCATGAACTTGGCGAGGGCAGGACGTCCAAGTATCCCATTGTATGGCAATGGGATATCGGCCACGTCGAAGGTTATCCTCTCCGTCCTGAAGTTGAGCTCCCCGCCAAAGGTCACTGGCAGAGTAATCTTCCCCTTCGGCTTGCTCCTCCCCGGGTTTATTCCTTGGAACGACCCGGTTTCTTCGAGCTCGCCGTCTGGGATCTGGAGTTTCTTGATCACAGCCGAGGAGATCAAGTTCAGGCCGGCCCCGCCGTCAACCAACATTTTGGTGACCTTGAGGTTGCGGATGGTTGGTGAGACCAATATCGGCAAGCACCCGACCGCCGTTGTGCGGTCAGGGTGATCCTCAAGATCAAAAATGATGGGCGTGCTGGACCACTTCAGCAGCCTGCGTGACTCGACGGGCGGCTCAGCTGCGTTTACTTCCCGCACCCACTGCTTGAGTTGGCGGTGGGAAGTATGCAGAGAGGCGCCTCCGTCGACACACAGAACTTCTGTGGCCTTCTGGAACTCCTGCTCGCTGTTATCTCCTTCCTCCATGTCGTCGCCGTCGTCTTCTTCCTCATCCTTGTCGCGGCCCCGGGGAGGTCGATCACCTTGCCGCTGCTTGGCCTTGCCGCGGCGTCCTCCCCGGCCATTGAATGGCCGCTTCTTGCTTGGCTCTCCTCCGCCACCTTGGGCCTTCTCCTTGTTGCGACGCTCGTATTCAGCCTTCTGCTGTTCTACGAGGTACTCGACTCGCTTGCAATTCTGAAGATCATGGCCCTTGGTGCGGTGGATCTTGCAGTATTGCTTGTCGGAGCCATCCTGCTTGTCGGCTGCCGCCACAGGGGCAGGCTCCTTGCCGGAGCCACCAGCCTGTGCCTTCTTGGCGGGAGCCTCCTTGCCGGACTGCTCGACGACTAGCACCTCCTTGCTCTTCTTCCTTCTGTTGTTTCGCCGCCGGCTCTTCTTTGCCGGGGCGGCGTCCTCGTTGTCGCTTCCTCCTGCGCCAGTATCCTCTCCGGGGAGTCTCCTCCCCTCTTCGGCGCGCGCGCACTTGTCAGCCAGAGCGTAGAGCTCGCTGACATCCCGAATCTTGGTCATGGCCATCTCTTCCCTCATGCGGCGGTTACGCACGTTCTGGTGGAACGCGCTGATAACCGCGGCGGGGTGGACGTCGGGAATGTTGTGTTGCACGCGGCAGAATCTCTGGATGTACTTGCGCAGGGATTCTCCTTCCTTCTGGGCCAAGATGTGGAGATCACTCTCCTGGCCGTGGGGTTTGTGGCCGCCCGTGAAGGCGCCAACAAACTGGTGGCACAGATCTGCCCACGAAGAAATGGAGCCTTCCGGCAAGTGCATAAGCCAAGAACGGACGTTTGGCTTAAGCACTAGCGGGAAGTAGTTCGCTAGTATCTTCTCGTCGCGTCCCCTGGCAGCCTGCACCGCGATGGTGTAGATGCTGAGGAACTCCGAGGGGTGCGTCTTGCCGTCGTACTTCTAGGGTACGTCGGGCTTGAAGTTTTTCATGCTGGGCCACTGGACGCGCCGTAGCTCACGGGTGAACGTAGGGCAACCTGCCGCGTACGGCAAGTCGCCTGGTTCACCGGGCGCGTGCGTGTCGACAGCGGTCCCAGCGCGCTGATCCGATTGTCGTCGGGCTTCTCGTCGGCGCTCGATGCGCGTCCGAGCATCTTCTTGTCGCCGATCGTCGAGGACTTGGCGCTGGTCCCGACGAGCCCGCGGGTCCGACGAAACCATGGAGTCGTCATCGACGTTGATCCGGCGGGGTGGTGTCTTCTGCTTCCGCGGCGGGGAGTGCACGGTGGTTGCACCCCCGGCGGTCTTGTCGCCATCGGCCTTCGTCTGGTCGACTTGTCGTGGCCGCGATGTCGCCGGCTGCTGCGGCGTGTCGTTGTTGGCGAAGGCGATGAGGGTTTGGATCGTTGCCCTCCATTCCTCGGCCTTGTCTGCCGCTGGAGGGAAATCGAGGAGCAGTTGTGCTCTTGCTAGAGCTTCTGCTGGAGAGGAGGGGAGCGGCGGCGAGCGGTGCGAGGAGCAAGATATGCTCGGACTTCTAACGGGGTTAGAAGGAGCAGTTTCTCGCCCCGGCGACCGCGCCTTGCTCGTACCAGGACGATGGCCTTGAGCGTCCCGCGATCCTCCGGTTTGTCCTTGCCCCAGCAAGCGAATGGTACCTCCTGTACCACGGCGCTGCTGGCTTGGCACCTCCCAAGAGAGACGTGGCGCATCTACGGACACCGAGGCCTTGGAATTCGCCCGGTCGTCCGTCTTGTCCTTGGATTTGGTGGCGCCGTGAGTTTCCTCGCCGGCGACCACCCTTCCGCCGGCGTCTCCTCCACCCACCGTTGGTTCTGGTGGCGGTGGAATCGATGCAGACGGGCCTGCGACCTCCGAAGCCTTCTTCTTCGGGGCCATGTTGTTGCAGCTGATGAAGTTGATGAAGCTGGAGAGGTTGATGAAGAATGCGCCCGCGTGAGCGCCGGATCAGGTTCGCACAACCTCGACGCCCCCTACCTGGCGCGCCAAAGATGTCGGGGGAAACTGTCCTCCCACGAGAACCCATGGGACCAGAGCCCCTTCTACGTTGCGGTAAGGGAGCGGAGGGAGCACGGAGAGCAGATCGAGGGGCACACGCGGGCAGTTTACCCAGGTTCGGGCCGCGCGAACGCGTAAAACCCTACTCCTGCTTGGATTGTATTGAGTTCTTGAGCTCGGTAGCTTGAAGAGCTAGCTACACCGAGCAAGAGAGCTGTCTAGGTTCCGAACCCCCTCTACGTTGTGCATGGGCCTCCTTTTATAGCTCAAGGGGTCACCGACAGGTGTCAACGTAGAGGAGGGTAAAAGCGTAATTTTGGTGGTAGTTGTAACAGTGCGGGAACAGTGCATGAACAGTGGATGAACAGTGGTCTTCACCTAACCTTGACAGTGGGGGACAAGGGCATTAAATGCCCGTCACCGTCGACCCCAAAAGCGCCCGTCCATGCTTCTTCGTTCGCCACGGCGGTAGCCTCGTCACCGTGGCTTGCCACCGTGTCCCCCAGGCTGCACAACCATCCGCCACGCGTCCCTGGAAGGGCCCCAGGGCGACGCGTGGGTCGATGAGCTGGAGCGCGGGCACACAACATAGTTTTCCCCGGCCAGCACCTTGCCGGGGCCATGATCTTGCCGGGCCCAGAAGCTTGTCGCTCCCCGGGTTCCGCCGGGGCGCGTGATGCGCCACGACATGTCTTCTGAGATGCTGTTTTCTGGTCTTCCTGGCAAGCTCCTCTTGACAGGGTCTCGTGTTAATATGGTAATCTTGAGCCTGGTACGGCCTTCCCGGCAAGCTCCACTTGCCGGGGTCTTGATCTTCTGTCTTGTATACTTTGTTTTTGAATGGCTTTATAAGGACCGAAAAGGTTTCCGGCGAGCACGTGGTAAGCCCTGCCGCGGGAAGCTGCTACTGCCCGTGCACAAGTTGGGGTACTAAGGTACCCCTATCTTAGTACACCGACATTTCTCAAATCTTTTATGTATGATTATAAGATCCTTGCAAGTCTCTTCGAATTATTGGTTTGGTTTGGCCTACTGGATCTATAGTTCTTGCATTGGGAGAAGTGCTTGGATTTGGGTTCAATCTTGCGGTGTCCTTTCCCAGTGACAGCAGGGGCAGCAAGGCACGTATTGTATTATTGCCATTGAGGATACAAAAGAGGGTTTATATCATATTTCTTGAGTTTATCCCTCTACATCATGTCATCTTGCTCAAAGCATTACTCTGTTCGTTTGAACTTAATACTCTAGATGCATGCTGGATAGCGGTGGATGTGTGGAGTAATAGTAGTAGATGCAGAATTGTTTTGGTCTACTTGTCACGGACGTGATGCCTATATATTATGATCATGCCTAGATATTCTCATAACTATGCGCTTTTCTATCAATTGCTCGATAGTAATTTGTTCACCCACCATAGAATTCTGCTATCATGAGAGAAGCCACTAGTGAAACCTATGGCCCCTGGGTCTATTCTCATCATATTTATCTTCCATCTACTTTACTTTGTTTTATTTACTTTCTGTTCTTATACCAAAAATACGAAAAATATTATACTATCCTATCTATCAGATCTCACTTTCGTAAGTGACCGTAAAGGGATTGACAACCCCTTATCGTGTTGGCTGCAAAGTTCTTATTTGTTTGTGCAGGTGCGAGGGACTCGCACGTGGTCTCCTACCGGATTGCTACCTTGGTTCTCAAAAGCTGATTGAAATACTTACGCTACTGTGCTGCATCACCCTTTCCTCTTCGAGGGAATACAACGCAAGCTCAAGAAGTATCAAGAAGAATTTCTGGCGCCGTTGCCGGGGAGGCTTACGCAAAAGTCATATACCAAGTACCTATCACACACCCTTATCCTTCGCATTACATTGTTTGCCTCTCGTTTTCCTCTCCCCCACTTCATCCTTTCTGTTTTATTCGCCCTTATTTTTCCGTGTGTTTAACGTTCGCTTTGCCTTGCCGTCATGGCTAGCACACCTATCATTATCAATACTACCGAGAGTGAGGTTCTTAATTTTAAAAAAAGGGAGGAGGAAAATCTTAAAGATGCCTGGTATAGAATTTGCAATGCTCAAAATAGATCTACTAGTAAGCTTTCCACTTCCGTGCTTGTTCACAATTTTTATGTTGGCATAACTCTGTGGAATAGATATATTCTTGATACCATTACCAGGGGGAATTTCTTGGGTAGCCATACTTTTGATTCTTATAATGCCATGACGGAATTGTTTGGGCCACCACCACTTTTGGTTAATGGAACTGTTTTAACCCTGTAACATGTTATGCAAAGACTTGAAATTATTGAAAACAAAGTTGCTACTATAGAGTTGGTTGAGAGTTTGGATAGAAAGATCCACAACCAAATTACCCAATATGGATCCAAGGTAGGAGTTATTCTGATTTTTTTTAAAGAAAAAGAACCCATAGTTAAAGAGAAAATAGATCAAGATTCCACTAGAATCGATAAACTTGAAGATATTATCACTAATGTAGGGTCTACTCTTTCTGCTATGAAAACTACTTCGAATCCCTCTACCACTAAATTGGCCAAGTTTATGTATGTTCCTAAAAATAAGGGTGAATCATCTAGTAAGGAAATTGCGGATCTCAAATCTATAAGTGTTCATCCCAACTTCCTCACTTTCGCAAGGGAACCTTTTGCTACAAATGAATTTCTTGATTTCTTGGCTAGAAGTTTGATTATCAATAGGAATAAAGAAGTTCCTAAAAATTATAAGTGCTTACTTAAAGAATTTCCTACCAAATATGGTAATACCTAGATCTATTCTTGTATCGTGCCTAGCTAGGGGTGTTAAACGATAGCGCTTGTTGGGAGGCAACCCAATTTTATTTTCTTTGTTTTTGCTTATGTTTAGGAATAAATATTGCATATAGCTTCTTTTAGATGTGGTTTTGTGTTTTAACTAGCGTTTGTGCCAAGTAGAACCTTTGGGAAGATTTGTGTGAAGTTTATATGATCATGCTTTAAAAAACAGAAACTTTAGCGCTCACGACATTGGCTGTAAATGTTTACTTGAGAGTGCTATTTAGTTGATTCTTCTTGCAGATGATTAATAGAAAAATTCCTCACGTTTACCAATTTTTTTTTGAGTTACAGAAGTATTCGAAAGCTACAGATTACTACAGACTGTTCTGTTTTTGACAGATTTTGTTTTCCGTGTGTTGTTTGCTTATTTTGATGAATCTATGAGTAGTATCGGAGGGTATGAATCATAGAGAAGTTGGAATACAGTAGGTTTAACACCAATATAAACAAATAATGAGTTCATTACAGTACCTTTGAGTGGTGGTTTGTTTTCTTATACTAACGGAGCTCACGAGATTTTTGGCTAAGTTTTGTGTTGTGAAGTTTTCAAGTTTTCAATATGGCTTTGATGGACTATGGAACAAAGAGTGGCAAGAGCCTAAGCTTGGGGATTCCCAACGCACCCCAAGGTAAAATTCAAGGAAAACCAAATGCCTAAGTTTGGGGATGCCCCGGGAAGGTATCCCCTCTTGCGTCTTCATCTATCGGTAACTATACTCGGGACTATATTTTTATTCACCACATGATATGTGTTTTGATTGGAGTGTCATGTATGTTTTGAGTCTTTGCTTTTTAGTTTGCCACAATCATCCTTGCTGGACACACCTTTTAAGATAGATGAATAAGGTTTAGTATTTATTAGAATACTCTATTTGCTTCAGTTATATCTTTTGAGCTAGATAGTTTTGCTCTAGTGCTTCACTTATATCTTTTAGAGCATGGTGGTGGTTTTATTTTGTAGAAATTGATGATCTCTCATGCTTCACTTATATCTATTTGAGAGTCTTTTAGAATAGCATGGTAATGTGCTTTGGTTATAAAAATAGTCCCAATATGATAGGCATCCAAGATGGGTATAGTAAAAACTTTCATATAAAGTGCATTGAATATGATGAGAAGTTTGATACTTGATGATTGTTTTGAGAGATGAGGATGGTGATATTAGAGTCATGCCAGTGGAGTAATTATGAATTTGAGAAATACTTGTGTTAAAGTTTGTGATTCCCGTAGCATGCACGTATGGTGAACCACTATGTGACGAAGTTAGAGCATGAGGTATTTATTGAGTGTCATCCTTTGTGTGGAGGTCGGGATCACGGATGGTTAACTCCTAGCAACCCTTCCCCTAGGAGCATGCGTTGAATACTTTTTTTGATGACTCGTAGATTTTTGCAATAAGTATATGAGTTCTTTATTACTAATGTTGAGTCCATGGATTATACGCACTCTCACCCTTCCACCATTGCTAGCCTCTCTTGTACCATGTAACTTTCGCCGGCACCATACACCCACCATATACCTTCCTCAAAACAGCCACCATACCTACCTATCATGGCATTTCCATAGCCATTCCGAGATATGTTGCCATGCAACTTTCCACCGTTCCATTCATATGACATGCTTCATGATCATTCACATAGAGTCATATTTTGTTCTAGCTTCGAGTTGTAATCTTTGAGTTGTAAGTCAATAAGAGTGTGATGATCTTCATTATTAGAGCATTGTCCCATGTGAGGAAAGGCCAAACAAAAGAGAGAGAGAGATGGCCCAAAAATATATAGAGAGGGGCTAAATAAAAAAAAGGGAGAGAAAGCCCCTCCAAAAAAATGAGAGAAAAGAGAGAAGGGACAATGCTACTATCCTTTTCTACACTTGTGCTTCAAAGTAACACCATAATCTTCATGATAAAGAGTCTCTCATTTTGTCACTTTCATATACGAGTGGGAATTTTTCATTATAGAACTTGGCTTGTATATTCCAACGATGGGCTTCCTCAAATGCCCTAGGTCTTCATGAGCAAGCAAGTTGGATGCACACCCACTTAGTTTCTTTTGATGAGATTTCATACACTTATAGCTCTAGTGCATCCGTTGCATGGCAATCCCTACTCACTCACATTGATATCTATTGATGGGCATCTCCATAGCCTGTTGATACACCTAGTTGATGGGAGACTATCTTCCTCCTTTTCGTCTTCTCCGCAACCTCCACTCTATTCCACCTATAGTGCTATATCCATGGCTCACGCTCATGTATTGCGTGAAAGTTGAAAGGTTTCAAAAAAATTGAGTATAAAAACAATTGCTTGGCTGAAACCAGGGTTGCGCATGATATGAATATTTTGTGTGATGAAGAGGGCGCATACCCAGACTATATAATTTTGTAGGGATAACTTTCTTTGGCCGTGTTATTTTGAGAAGACATGACTGCTTTGTTAGTATGCTTGAAGTATTATTATTCTTATGTCAATATGAAATTTTATCTTGAATCTTTCGGATCTGAACATTCATGCCACAACAAAGAGAATTACATTGAGAATTATGTTGGTTAGCATTCCATATCAAAAATGTTTTTTATCATTTACCTACTCGAGGACAAGCATGAATTAAGCTTGGGGATGCTTGATACGTCTCCAACGTATCTATAATTTTTTTATTGTTACATGCTATTATATATTCTGATTTGGATGTTTAATGGGATTTATTATACACTTTTATATTACTTTTGGGACTAACCTACTAACCCAAGGCCCAGTGCAAATTGCTATTTTTTTTCCTATTTCAGAGTTTCGAAGAAAAGGGATATCAAACGGAGTCCAAACGGAATGAAACCTTCGGGAGAGTTATTTTTGGAACCGTATCTACCCAGAAGACTTGGAGTACACGCGAGGGAACGAAGGAGGTGGCCACGAGGGTCCAGGGCACGCCCCCTCCCCCTGGGCGCGCCCCCCACCCTCGTGGACCCCCTCTGGCTCCCCCGATGCCCTCCTTCCTCCTATATATATCCATGTACCCCAAAAACATCGAGGCAACATAGAAAACCCTAATTCCACCGCCGCAACCTTCTGTTCCCGTGAAATTCCATCTCGGGGCCTGTTCTGGAGCTCCGCCGGAGGAGGGATCTACCATGGAGTGCTTCTACACCAACACCATAGCCTCACCAATGAGTTGTGAGTAGTTTACCACAGACCTTCGGGTCCATAGTTATTAGCTAGATGGCTTCTTCTCTCTTTTTGGATCTCAATACAAAGTTCTCCTCGATCTTCGAGGAGATCTATTCGATGTAATCTTTTTGCGGTGTGTTTGTCGAGATCCAATGAATTGTGGGTTTATGATCAAGATTATCTACGAACAATATTTGATTCTTTTCTAAAATATTTTATGTATGATTATAATATCCTTGCAAGTGTCTTGGAATTATTGGTTCGGTTTGGCCTACAAGATCTATAGTTCTTGCAATGGGAGAAGTGCTTGGCTTTGGGTTCAATCTTGCGGCGTCCTTTCCCAGTGACAGCAGGGGTAGCAAGGCACGTATTGTATTGTTGCCATCGAGGATAAAAATAAGGGGTTTATATCATATTGCTTGAGTTTATCCCTCTACATCATGTCATCTTGCTCAAAGCATTACTCTGTTCCATTGAACTTAATACTCTACATGCATGCTGGATAGCGGTCGATGTGTGGAGTAATAGTAGTAGATGCAGTATCATTTCGGTCTACTTGTCACGGACGTGATTCCTATATATAATGATCATGCCTAGATATTCTCATAACTATGCGCTTTTCTATCAATTGCTCGACAGTAATTTGTTCACCCACCGTACAATTCTGCTATCATGAGAGAAGCCACTAGTGAAACCTATGGCCCCCGAGTCTATTCTCATCATATTTATCTTCCATCTACTTTACTTTGTTTTATTTACTTTCTGTTCTTATACCAAAAATATTATACTATCCTATCTATCAGATCTCACTTTCATAAGTGACCGTAATGGGATTGACAACCCCTTATCGCGTTGGCTGCGAAGTTCTTATTTGTTTGTGCAGGTGTGAGGGACTCGCGCGTGGTCTGACGAGGTTACAGACCTAGGGTAGGGTCACAGGCTTGACCAAGGTACCCCACCCAAGGTCACTGCCCTAGAAGATCAAAAGACAAAACCTACGATGGTAAAGACAGTCGACTGAGACGGACCAAGAGGACATCCCACTCGACTGAACACCACATACCAGACGACTCAACTTCACTTGACCCATCCAAGGCACTCGACCCCCGAAGGTCAAATGTCTCTTAGGACATCTACGGTCTGGAGTTTACTCGCTGCAGTGAATGCCTTTATTACTCTTTATTACGGACATTATCAGTAACGTCCGCCTTTATGTACATTGAACCCTTAGTAACGTGGGCCATGGCTGGGGTCCCGGCGCACTATATAAGCCACCCCCTCCTCCAGTATAGGGGTTCGCACCTTTGTAACACACACCTATATATACTTCAGTCGACTGCTGTAATGCCCAGGATGGGACTTCTCGAAGGAAGTAACAGCCCTACGTCTTGGTGCCCGGAGGCGGTTGTAATGCCCAGGGTGGGACTATATCTCCTATGTGTCGAGGCACGACTTAAAGATATAAGCCCATTCTGGAATGATCGCAAGTTGGTATCAGAGCCTTCTCCGACCTAGAAGCCCCCACTGATTGATCGAATCGTTGACGGTCGAGTCTAGGCACACACTGAAAAATATTTTGAGTCCAATATTTATATCGGAGAGTAGGATTTCTTTTGCTCCTCATCTCTTTTCACTCTGGTGAGGACTCCTGACGATTACTCTTATCTCTTCTACTTTCAAAAATTGCACCAAATTTTTTAGGATCTCGCGAGTATTGTTTGGATTGTTTCGATGTCTTTGTGACAAGAACATTGTTCTCGATGCCTCCTGTCATTAGGGGTTCTGGCAGTGTCCCGAGGAGTTGAGCTCCGAGGTGTTGTCGTCACAAATATATCGCATCAGTTCTAGAATACTTAAGACGGCCGACATCGAAAACTCTCCTATGCGGTTAGTGGCAAGATAACCCCGACATCACCCAGTACTGGGGAGGTAGTTCGGGAGTATTGCCATGGATTGTATAGTAGATGCGTTTCGAAGGTCCGAGGTAAACGGTTTCCGAGAACAACTGGTTATGTGTTGAATGATGGATACAGCTGGATGTAGGTTTAGAGTTGAGTGCGCGGTGCTTCCCCTGTATCCCCAACACCTGATTGCATAACTGGAAACTTTCGGAAATTAATAGGTGGGTTCATCTAGTAGTACTAGGCATTCTTCCAACGAGTGCATGATATGAAGTTCGGGGTTCTACATTGAGTGAAGTGGTTTTATGGGCTTGTTCCGATCGGGAGTTGCATCTTAAAGGGTCCTTGGCTATGCTGATCCGGGGATTGCAAAACCCTTTTGTAACACGTTCCATAAGCTTTCAGCACGAAGATGTGGAATGAAGCTTCTATCTTGTATTTGTTCTATTTGCTCCTTGTTGTTTTTATTTATCTTTTGTTCTCCCAAGTGGCTTCTCGTCGAGTTGATGTACCTGCGTAATTCATTCGATCAATTGTCTGTTCGGATAGATATGTTGCAACATAATCTTCTTCATAAGCACATCTATCCTTTGTTCTTGTCTTGATTCTGGTATTCAAGTTGCTTCGATGTTAAATGTTGATTCCATACCTTTCCTAATCTGTATTCTCATATTTCTATGGGAGTGCTAGTCCTTCTTAATCATCAAGATGGTCATGTTAAATTCTTTTCCAACCGATGTGCCTTCTCTTCAAGTTATTCAATACGGACGCCGTTGAGAAATCTGACGATTTGTCTGTTTCATTCATCCCAAGTCGTCTTTGTTTTCCCCACCCTCCCACCCGTTTTCTTATGGAGCAGAAATTCTCAGATGAAGTATCCATTTTATTCATGTGATATTTCTTCATTCTTTTCCTTCAATGTTCTTATCCGGTGATTTATCGTGAAGATGCTCGAGAGCTTCAAGTTCATCATTCTTTTGTTCTTAATTCTGCCGGTGGATGTAATTCAAGATTTCGGTGTTGATCTTATCCTTTTCCTCATTTCACAATGCTTTCTTATTCCGGTGCACCAATTAATCATTCTCCTCTTGCTATTCCTATCCGGAGTGTTCAAGATGTCTCAGAAGGTTCATAATTCCATTCTTAATCCATTCAAGCTATTTTTTGAGGATTGTTATCTTATTCAAGCCATTTAATTCAACCGGTGCAATATATCTTAAGCAATCTTTTTCAACGGTGATTTCTTTGAGTGGCCCCTAACCCACAGGTCTTTTCCCAAGATCTTACCTGACTCTTCTAATTTTTCTGGAGTTATACTTAAATTCTTTTCAAAGTGTGACGTAAGAATGATTCCATCAGTCACATGCCTTCTCCAAGATCGCTTTCAAATTCTTTTACATCATTGTTTCAACCTTTTAATTCTTCATTCCGGAGTGCCTATACAATTCATGGTGGTGTATCTCATCGTCTTCTGAGATTTTGAAGACTCGAAGACGAGTTCCTCTTGAATCCTTATCCGTTCTTCCAAGATTCGTGGTTCTAGCTTCTTGCCTCCTCATTATTGTTCCGATTGTGAGGAATTCTTTTATACCATCCGAAGCAGTTCATGAATTCTTTTCTTTGTGATCCTCCGAAGGCCATCATTTCAGAATATTTCTTCGTTCTCAGTTTTCAACTTCGCCCTCCAACTATTCTTCATCGATGCCTCTTCATTTGTCTCCTTATTCTTACGGTGGTTCTTTCAAGTTTACTCTTCCGTTGTTATCGTATTAATTCATTTGTTCTTTTCATAATCCTACCGGTGGTTCGTTGAATAATTATCCAAGCTTGTGCTAGATCTCTCTTTAATTCTTTCCAACGAGAATAAGTAGTATGCCAAATCCGTTTGCTTGTCATCAATTTAATTTGATGAAGGATAAGCATACAGTAAATCTTATTCTTATTTTTCCTCGAAGTGATTAATCTCTGTTTTCCGGAGCTTGTTCATCATATATATTCAAGGTTCTAATTCTTCATCTTGTTTTCCGGAGCTCCATGTTATTTCAATTACATCATTTCAAAGCTCCATCTAATTCATCGCAGGCCTTGAATCTTATTCTTTTCATCTTCCACTTCTCATGCTTTCATTACCGGAGTTTTCATGGTGGTTCTCATGTTTTAATTCATCCTCGAAGTCCTCATCAAGATTCTTGTTGGAGCTCAAGCATTCTTCATCATGCCTTCCAATTGCAATTCTTTCTACCTTATCTTTTCAGATGGTGTTATGTCATTCTTGACAATTCCTTCATGTTTCATGATTCACGAGTTATCAAGAATGAGATATTTAAAACCATCATTTTCTTTGTTCAGGAGATCTTTCCAACCATTCAATTTATTTGTTGGAGTAATCTGGGGTTGTAATTCACCTAAAAGCTTTCCCTAAGGATTGTTGCTAATTATGGTGCTTATAAATGACCCAAGTTCTTCATTTATCCTGCCGGTGAAATAAGTTTTTCATCTCCTTGTTGATCTCAATCAAATCAATTGTTTAAGTTAGTGGCTGGTTGTCACCTCTTAATTTTGAGATATTTCCATAAGCCCACACCAAGCTTATTCATTTCGTGTTGATTTTCCATCAACCCCATTCAACCCTTCTTTGTAAGGAGGACTTCCTAATTCATTCGTGGGAGAAGTTGTCATATTTTCTCCGTTCATTTCTTTCGTTGATTTATATGCTATTCTTTCATTCCGGAGGCTTTGTGATGTTGCTCTCTCTTTTACCATCATCTCGTTTTTATCAAGATCATATTCTCCCTTGCTTGTCTATTTAACCGGAGTGTTGTATTCTTCATTCTAGTTCCGTCATCTTATCTAGTTTTGCCTCTCTTTTCAACCAGAGTGTTGTCTGAATCCTTCTTACCCCTTGTGCCATTCTTTCAATGTTCCGGAGGCTATGTGTTGTTGATTTCATCCAGTATCACTCCATCTCCTCAAGTTCTTGTTAATTCCTTCCATTTTCAGACGGAGTGCTATCCAAATTATTTCGTTCTTTTTCCTTCTCAATCTTGTTTAACCGGAGTGGTTTTGGAATTCTTTCGTCATCCGTGAGCTCTTGTTTCATGTCTTTCAACCTTCAAGGTTCTCTTAATGCTCCTTGTTCCTCTTTTCTGACGGAGTGTTTTGATCTTCGTTCATCTCTGTTGTATTCTTCTTTCATCTTGTTCAACCGCTCAAGGTTCTTTGGTTTCACTCGTCTGTCAAAGAAGCAACTTTGTTTTACCTATTCCTCTTCTGTTTTTATCCGGTGCCATCTCTAGGATCTCGGGTCGAGAGCCTCTGTTAGTGTGGGAGAGTTGTGACGCCCGAAGACCGACGTCCCAGAAGATTCCAGAAGATTCCAGATGTTCCGGGTTCTCCCGTGTGTTTCTTTTGTCCTTGTGTTATTTATTTATTTTGCATTACATCATGTCATCATGCCATCATGTCATATTTCTTTGCATCTCAACTTAAATAAATCGTGTGGACCTTCGGTCCATTTAAATCGAGGGAAGTGTGATTTCTCTTTAAAACATATCCTCCCAATATTTATGGAGCTATTATAAATAAATATTTCATTTGTTTGGAATTAACCAACACACTTGCATATTTTTTTCCTCATGCCTTCTCTTTCTTATTCCTTGCCTCCAAACCTTGTCTATAATTTTCTGTTGTATCGAGGCTCCTCCTAAAGTCTAGACTCCTTTCAAACTCCTTAAGGCAAGCTAATTATTTTAGTTTGCTTTTCCCTATTTTTGTTGGAACCACTTTTGTTGGCTTGGTAATATTCCTTAAAGCCTTACAAAAATGTTCCATCTTTTATTTTCGGTTCATGGCCTCTTGTCTTATTTTTCGAACTCTCTCTATTTTATTTCTGCTAAAGAAATAAATAAGAGTGAGGGAGCTGAGCCCAGCAGGCCAGAGGCCCGCTGCGGCCACCCACAAGCCAGCCATCTAGGCCATCTCTGCCTCCAGGCCGGCCCATTCTTTCCTCCAGGTCAGCTTCCCTTCTGGCCCAGCTGCACCTACCGTAACCCTAGCGCTCTCCCCATCGCTCTCGCATTTCCCCTCTCGCTCTTTTCCCAGCCGCCGCACCTCAATCCCAGCGCAGCCTCCCCTCGCGCTTCCCTCGCCCGACCGCTCCTCTCCGTCCCTTCGATCGATCTCCTCCCTTCTCCCACCGGACGCCACCAGCCCCGAGTTTCCTCTCCTTCCTCGACCCTAGGAGCGCCTGGGACGCACCCTTCCCGAGCGCCCTTCCCCGATCCAGCGCCTGGCACCCGTGAGCCGGCCCGGCCGGCCAGGAGCTGCCCTGCCTCGGCTAGGGAGCCGCCGCCGCGTCCCCACCATGTACCACCATCGGCCGCCTCTTCCATCCTCGAGCAACCCGGTCTCCTGCGCGGCGCCCGCACCCTCGAGCGGCTCTGCCCCGTGCTCCTCGTCCAGTGCGCCTCGCCTCCGGCCTCGACCCCGACTCCAGCCGCCGCACCTCCTTTGGCCTCGCTTCCAAGTGCCGCTCCTCCAGCGACCCGCGCATCCCGCCACTCTCCCTCGGGCAGCAGCTCGCGGAGCTGCAGCCACCTCGCCTCGAGCAGCCCGGCAGCCAGGAGCTGGCCTCATCGCCCCCCCGTGCTGCCGCTTTTGTTTTTATTTTGTGTTGCCTTGTGCTGTTGGGTTTGTCCAGGAAACGTGTACGACTACCCGACGAGACTGCAAGAACCGAGACCGGACCGACAATATGAGCACCACTACAACCCGTGCACATCTCCGGAAACGTCAAGTACCACTACGCTCGATGACCCGAACGTCTACGAAACGTGAACGACTACCGTCGCCAAGACCCGCAAGTTCAACTACGTCGCGAGAACCGAGTCCGGCAAGACCGCTACGAGAACAACTACACGATGCGTCAATGTTCCTCTCCGGTGCCCCGAGGACCGAGTACACCTACACGACGAACGCCAAGTACCACTACGAACCTGAAAGAACAAAGATGCGCCAAGTTCGACTACCCTCGCCGTGTACCACTACTTCCTCGATGACCGTGTACAACTACTTCAACTACCGTCGCCGAAAAACCGCGTGTACCTCTCCGAACGTGTACCACTACTTCCACTCCTTCCTCTATGTCCCTCGACGACTCGAACCCCTCCGAGAACGAACGCTTCGAAGGTATAACCCCGTGTCGATGACCCGTGGAATGCATGTGTTGTATGAAATGTTTGCCCTTGTGTGCTCCGTGCCGTTTCAACTTTTGTCATGCTCCTCGGTTGCCTCATCGCCGACCCGTGGGAACCCTGTGACGGGATCACCCCACCTCTTTCATCTTGTTCGACTCGATCACTCCGCCTTTGCTTTTGCACCGGTCTCTCAACGAGTTACCGGAACCGAGATGTTGCCGTTGCATCATTTTCGGATCGTTGCCGTGGCACCTTTTCTTTCCACCACGGTGACAAATACTCCTTATTATCTTCTTATCTCTTCATGTCAACCTTAAAATAAAATTGCATAAACTTGATCATGTCATCCGCATCATGTTAACAACATTAACATGTGTGCTTTGTTGTTTGCTTAAAATTGCTAAACATGCTCATGGGGATTTTACCGGATTTGTTGTTGTTATTTCCGTCCCCATTTAAATTGCCTAGATAGGTAGTTTGTTTTTGCTTCACCTCTTGCTATGTTAAAAACATTTAATCTTGTCTTGTAAATAAACGAGAGTCAATTAAATAATTAAAAATGTGGTGTTTCGTCAATATGCAACTCATTGCATATTGAGCTCCACTTAACTTGTAGTACTTGTTTGTGCACTTTGCCATGCCATGCATAATTAAACCGGACATGCATCATACTTGAATGTGCATCGTATGCCATGTTTATGCTTGTGTGTTTATCGTGTTGTTTGCTTCTTTCCGGTTGCTTCTCTTGTTAGCTTCGGTTTCGTTCCGGAGTTGTGAGGATTTGCTCGACTATGTTGCTCCGTCTACTTCTTGGACTTGTTCTTCTCCCTTGCGGAATCCCAGGCAAGATGATCATACCCTTGGATACCTTTACCACCATTGCCATGCTTAGTTGTCTCGATGCTATCGTTACATGTCGCGCTACCCATCTTTTATGTCAGCCTCTCCTTGTTGCCATGAAACCTCTAACCTTTGACACCTTCCTAGCAAAACCACTGTTTGGCTATGTTACCCGCTTGCTCAGCCCCTCTTATAGCGTTGTTAGTTGCAAGTGAAGATGAAGATCGTTCCAGGAAGGAACTTGTTGTTGGTATATCACAATATCTATAATTATATTAACACACCTATATACTGGGCATGGGTGGAAGGCTTGGCCTTTTGCTCGGTGTTTTGTTCCACTCATGCCACCTTAGGCGCCGATAAACCGGCATTATGTTCCTTGATTTGGCATTCCTTACACGATGGGTGGATGGGGACCCCTTGACAGTTTGACTTTGAATAAAACTCCTCCAGCAAGGCCCAACATTGGTTTTAATTTGCTCATAATAACAACCTAATTAATTAATTAAATTTGCATAGGGGGTCGCACCCTCGGGTTCTTAATTCTACATAGCAGGGGGGCCAGTGCTGATGGTGTTGGTCCCAAACGGGGGTCCTGCGGGGCCACCACGGGGAAACTCGAGGTTTGGTTTTACCTGTAGCATCACCCATCCGGTTGTGGCCTGAGACGAGATACGCGCGGCTACTATCAGGGTGTCGGCACGCCGGGAGGTCTTGCTGGACTTGTTTTACCATTGTCGAAATGTCTTGTGCACCGGGATGCCGAGCCTGATCGGTTTTCCCTAAGATAAGAAGTGATGATAGTATATTTATCACTTCAGCTAATCATGAGAGCTTGTGATGGGCTAAGTTGGGACACCCCTGCAGGGTTATGATCTTTCGAAAGCCGTGCCCGCAGTTATGTGGCAGATTGGAATTTGTTAATGTCCGGTTGTAGAAAACTTGACAGAGTGTCAGGACCCCGATCCTAAGTCACACCGATCTAGCTGTAACACGTCATATCACTTTGCGGACTCACGCACGGTAACCCCACGGGTGCCACCTTACCTGGCCCGGGACCGTTTGCGCATTTTGGCACACATATATGACAGTGTCGCTAGCATCCATATGACAGAGAACCCGGGCCGACATGGCTAGTTATAAACCAAAAGTGGCACTAAATTACAGAGACAGGCATCCATGACCCAGCAACGAACGTGTCGGTCATCAACGTATGAACCCAAGTCGTAGCAAGCTACATGGACTTAAAGGAGCAACGCGTGACATTTCCCCTAAGGGACAGACACAGGAACGAAGAAGGACACATGCCGGCCAGCCTACGTGTTCCGAGTAGTAGCAAGCTACCAAGGCTCATTGGAATCACTAGGAGGCATTTCCCTGTAAGGTAGGCTACCAAAGGAAAACAACTAGGTGTCGGATCCCACACATACCAAGCATTTCAACCATACACACAATATGCTCAATATGTGCAAATACAACATTGCATCACAACAGAACTCTATGACTCAAAGTACTTTATTTAAGAGGCTCCAAGAGCCATACATAACATATCCATATAGGTAGGGGTCACATGACCCAACACTCAAGTCATATAGTCATACAAGCACAAGCGGAAGCTACATGTCTGAGTACAGACAACTTAGAAAATAAAACAAGCTTGGTGTAGCCTGACTATCTACAAGGCCCTTCACAATCTCCAGATCTCCGTCTGGGTGTCAAGCTACTCGTCGACGTCAACGTCTATGTAGAACCCATCAGCAGGGGCAGGGTTCTCCTCTGCAACAGTTATTAAGCAAACATGAGTACAAAGGTACTCAGCAAGTCTTACCACAGAACCTATCATACATGCAACATTATCAAAGGGGGTAGTGGAGTTCATAGCAAAAAGCCAGCTTTGACTCTTGGCTAACCTATACTACAACTCTCAACGGATTGCAAGATGTTATTATGAACACGAGTCCTCTATTCACCACAACAATACACTACCAAGGATCCTCTTCCGTCATCCTACGGAAGGGCCATCCACGGCACTCACACTTATCTTGAGGCTTTTAGTAGTATCCATCAACTTGTCTATGAACTGTAAGAGTAACCAAGTAGTCCGTACCGCGAACAACGGCTATTCGAATAGATTGATAACCCTGCAGGGGTGTACTTCTTCACACATGTTTTCACCACTTAGCGTCTGCACACGACATGTGCTCGGCAGACTTCAAGCGAAAGCCGACGTGGGTGTAGACCACGACCTAACCAACCACTCAAGTCTCTCGTGCAGGTTTATCGCCTATTTGGGTTCCATCCGTGGGGAGATCCGGCCGGGGTGTCGCTCACGGCCCCTAACGATGTGTACAGGGTTCCCGAGTCACCAAACGGGCAACCGGTACACCGTGCCACGTACCTGTCGCATCACAGCCCACCCCGAGGGTCAGCGATGTGCATGACCACCAGTAAACTACAAACACCAGAAACTAGTTGCAACTCCTGGACAGGGAACATGGCAGTTGATAAGTCAAGCGGGGTCATATTTCAGGGCCCAATGTGTGGTAGTAACTGTAACTTGAATCACACACACAGATCTCGGGTCCTATGGACGATACCTTAACCAAACGTGTTCCACACTTCTTTCTCTTTATCGATATGACTGTTTCACTCTGATCCATCACCCAGATGAACCAGACCAGACACAACTCTAAGCATAGCAGGCAACATAAGCAAATAGCATGGTGGATCACACATCACATGGCTCAATCAACTCCTACACATGCTAGTGGGTTTCAACTATTTACTGTGGCAATGACAGGTCATGCAAGGAATAGGGTTCAACTACCGCAGCAAGTAGCAGTTCACACGCTGTTGCCTTAATGCAGTAAAAGAGAGCAGGAGCGATAAGATGGGTTTGTATCGGAATGATCAATGATTGCTTGCCTGACAAAGTGGTTGTCGGGTACTGCTCTTCAGCTGGATACGCAGCAGTATCCTCGGGAGCAGGACCTAACACGGAGAATACCGGCGATACAATCATTAAACAAACAAATGCAACAATATGATGCATGCTCATGACATGGCAAGATGCATGTGTTTTGGGCTAATGCAACTATAACCAGAAGGGTTTGAGCCTATTTGAATCAAAGATTCAAATTGGAATTCAAACTATTATTTAATTAAATGCATTATCATGTTTTAATGTATAGAGCAAGGTTAACTTGCTCAAACATGCATGAAACCAGTGCCATTGGAAAGATTGGATTTTTCTGATCATTTTTCATATATAAATTGTTTTCATCTGAGCTACTGTTGAATTTATATGATTTTTTGAAGTTTAGGCATTTTCTGGAATTTCCTGAATTATTTTAAATCTAAAAATCCCAGAAAATCCTTTACTGCGTCAGCATGACATCATGCTGACGCAAGTCAGTCAATAGGGCGGCCCAGGTCAAACCTGACCAGTGGGACCCACTGGTCAGTGTCACAGTTAACTAATTAACTAATTAGAATTAAATTAACACCTAAACTAGGTTTGACTAGCAGGCAGGGCCCACATGTCAGTGACCCTGGGGGGTCAAACCCGTGGTCAAACAGGCCCAACTCGCCGGTGTTTAGCTGCCGGCGAGGCCAAACACGGCGGTGAGGTGCGGGTTTTGTGCTCCGGCTGCCAAAACGACGGCGGAGCACACCTACGGGTAGCTGGAGGCAAACCGCATCGAATGGAGGTGGTGGCTGGCCTCGGGGTCGCCGGAGATGACGCCTGCGACGAGTCCAGCGGCTGCCGGAGTTCGGCGAAGTCGAAAACGATGGTGTGGTGCTCGTAGAGGAGCGTGGAGTGGTCCTACAGCACCTACGCGTGACAGTGAAGCTGATAGGCACGGTGGCCGGACCATTGGATGGCCGGAGCCTCGTCGGCGACGAGCTCCGCGGCGGTGCGTGCAGGTGAGCTTCGTGCGGTGCGTTCCAGGGTAGTAGAGAGCCAACGGAGAGGGGGAGGACGAAGCTGGGCTCACAGAGGTTGCAGCAGACGCCGAAGCGAGCTTGGGGGTGGTAGGAGCTGAGCGGGACGGCGAGGGGGATCTCCGCGGCCGGAGTTGGGGAAGAAGGGGTCGGGGGCGTCTCCAGGGTGGGCGAGCGCTCGGGGCTCGGCCTGCTCGAAGTAGTCGAGGACGGCGGAGACGACGGACACGGCGACGGGGCTCAGGGACGACGGTGGGCGCGGCTACTACGACGGTGCGAGCACGGCGGCGTCGGCCATGGTGCGGGGAGGGCGAAGGAGAGGAGCTGGGGAGAGTGGAGAGTGTCTGCGATGTCGGGGGCGAGGTGGACGTTCGATCCAGGCCTCCAGGGCGGCGAGGGGAGGAAGCAGGGCAGCGAGCAGCTGCGTGGCGCGCGCTGCGGCCGCCGTCGAGCACCTGCGTGCCTGCCTGGCCGAGCCAAGCAGCTCGTTGGAGCGGCAGCTGGGCTGGGCCGGCAGGTGGGCCGGGTGGGGCGTCAGGTAACCTTTCTCTCTCTCTCCCTTTTCCTATTTCTTTTCTGTTTCATTTCTTTTGCAACTTTGTTTAATTAATAAAAATGCCAGAACATTTTTATTAACTCATAAAACTTGTCATGCCCACTGTATATAATATGAACAGCATGGAACGTTATAGTTTATGATTATTTGAGCATTTAAAATATTTTATAGCATTTAAATGCCCAAACGCAAATACCATATGATTTAATCCAGAGACCTTGGATGTCCTAGAAAATTGTGCACCATTTTTGGCAGAGGTTTAAGACCAAGGCAGAATGATGGACATTTTTGAAGGGCATTTTGGGTACATTGGAAAAGATTTTATCAAACCCTAGTTGTTAGAAGAGGGGTGCTGGGGTTTCTGTCATTCCCATTTCAAGTTTCTTTCATAAGTAAACATGATGCACACTCTAGCTAGTCCTAATGCAAGTGCTAACTGGGGATGTGACAACTAGGATCCGAAGTAAAACACCACTACTTTTGCGACCGTTTGCGTAGATGCTCATCTTATTCTGGTACTCGTAAGTTAGCCACCATATGCTTTGCTTAGCCGCTGCTGCAACCTCACCACTTTACCTCTTCCTACCCATAAAGCTTTAATAGTCTTGTTACCCATGGTTATGGGATTGCTGAGTCCTCGTGGCTCACAGATACTACAACACCAGATGCAGGTTCAGCCGAGAATGATGCAGGAGCTGGTTCAAGTACTTCTGGGAGCTCGATGAAGAGAGTGGTCGTATGCTTGTGATGTTTTCGACGATCAGTAGTGGTTTCTACTAGGATTCGATCTAGACCTGTGGCTTTATGTTGTTTTGGTATCTTTCTTTTGGATCTTCGCCCGTAGTCGGGTTGTGATGTTTTGAATGATGTTTTGCTTATGTAATGTATTGTGTGAAGTGGCGAGTGTAAGCCAACTATCTCCTTGTGCAATTTAATCCCTCTTTTACATGAGTCGTGCAAAGATACCAAACTTGCAATCATTCCAGAATGGGCTTATATCTTTAAGTCGTGCCTCGACACGTAGGAGATATAGTCCCACCCTGGGCATTACAACCGCCTCCGGGCACCAAGACGTAGGGCTGTTACTTCCTTCGAGAAGGGCCTGAACTCGTAAAACACCTTGTGTACAACTCCACCATAGCTAGGGCCTTGCCTCCTCATTCGTACCCCCTACTCGTACTGTCATACTTAGAACCACGACAGTCGGCGCCCACCGTGGGGCAAGGCGTCTTAGCGACTTCTGGTGAGGTTGCAATCTTTTCTCCGACCTCCTTCATCATGGTTTCCGGCGGTGGTCTGGCGTTTGGCCGCGAGATCCGACTTGGCGCGCTCGTCTTCATCGCCGATGACTCCGCTTGGCTCCGGGAGGCTCCTCTCGACGTCGAGGCGCTGCCCGTCCGCGGGGCCGCGTACTTTCGCGCTAGCGCCTGCGGCGTCCTCCTTCAGCAGCCGTCGACCCAGTACCTGCCGACTCCTACATCATCCTCCATCCTTGCCGAACGTCATCGCAAGCGATCTGGTCGCTCACGGCTCCAGCGGTGGGTGAAACACGCGGTGGCCCGCTAGGCGGCCACCCCTCAAGTCGCGGCCATCAAGCCCGACGGTTACCTCTACGGGCCGGTCGATCGGGAGGATCAAGCTCGTGGATTCGGCTTCCGAGTGCGGGAGCAGAGATCCCGCGGCGGAGGTCCTCATGGTCGACTCGCGCCGCAGCCCACCGGGTTTTCCCCGCTGCGGCGACGGCGGCAGCGGTGGCGGCCATTCATACGACAACGACGGATACATTCATCAACCCCTCACTGCCGAGCAGAGGGACGAGCTCTGTCGCCGCAATGAAGACGCGCTCTTCACCCCCCATCGTGGGAGATTCTCCAGAGGCTCTGGCCCTGGAAGCCACGTGCTTGGCCACCGTGGCTGAGCGCGCACGGTTGGAAAATATCCAGCGCGCACTCGACGAACGGGCCTGCCGACTGGTTCCCGAGTCTAGTCGACGACCGCGGCAATTGCACCCGCGCCAGACTCTGGTGTTCCGCACACCAGTCCAGAACCTCGAAGCCGCGGCTCGCATCGCAGAGTCTATTCAACCATCTCAGTCGGAGGCTGGGAGAGGCCTTCAGTAGATCCGGGCATTGCTCCGAATGGCTGAGGAGCAAAACGTGGCTGTTTCTCAGTCACGCAACATGATTCACAGTAGATCGGTGGTTGCAGACACTGTTTGGTCAGCCCATATTCCAAGATCGCCCCCAAGGCATGAGGAACGTGGCCCGCGGCAAGACCGGCATCTGGGTAGGAATGACGAGCAATATGACCGTCGACCCGCTCATCACGACCGCCGTCGAGTGCCTATGCCTCCACCGGGAAGCGGATCGTTCTCGCCCAGGCGGCACGAAGGCGGGCGCTTACGCGACGACGAGCAGAGGATTCCCCCAGATCCCCGGAGGCCAGGCTTCGATGCAAGGTCTATCCTTGTGTAGGGGCTGGTCGACCGGAACAGGGCATTCAGAGAAGAGCAAGGCAGAGATTGTCCGAGCGGAAGCCGAGCGCCTGTCTCTGGGCCTGAGTGTTTTTGCAGTGCCATCAGGGTCACTGAGATCCCCCCAAACTTCAGGTTGGCAGCGGGGGTAAATAAGTTCACCAGCGAGTCAAAACCAGACACCTGGCTAGAGGACTACCGAGTGGCTGTGCAGATCGGAGGCGGCAACAACGACGTAGCCATGAAGCACCTTCCTCTGATGCTGGGCGGTTCAGCTCGGGCATAGCTCAATCAGTTGGCCCCTGGGAGTATTTACAGTTGCGAGGAGCTGGCCCGAGTGTTCATTCGGACCTTCGAGGGCACCTGCAATCGGCCTGCTGGTCTCCCGGAGCTTCAACATTGCGTGCAGAAGCCGAATGAAACCTTGAGGGATTACATACAGCGATGGACCACCTTGGATCACACGGTAGAAAATGTGTCTGAGCACCAGGCAGTTTGCGCCTTCAAGGAGGGCGTGCGATACCGAGAGCTGAATTTGAAGTTTGGTCGAATGGGCGATATGTCCCTGTCCCGGATGATGGAGAGTTGCTAGTCGGTATGCTAACAACGAAGAGGCTGATCGGCTCCGCAGTGGCAAGAAACCAGTCGGGCAAGATGATCAGAATTCCAAACGGAAGCCCAAGCGCAAGGCCGAGCCAGCCGCTCAGGGCGAAGCTGCGTTGGTCAACCAAGGGAAAGGCAAAGGAAAGCCGAAGGGGCCCTGGGTCCCCAAGAAAGTAAAGGATCAAGCTGGGAATGATATACTCGACCAGCTGTGTCCCATTCACACGAAGAAAGATGAAGACGGAAACTTGGTGTATCCCAAGCACACCAGTCGATAGTGCCGGCTCCTGATCTAGAACTTCCAGAAAGATCAGTCGACTGAGAAGGAAAAGGAATCAGAGGAGACCGAAGACAAGGAAGGGGATGGAGGATACCCCCAGATCAACTCCACTTTGGTGATCTTCGCAGACGTCGAGAGCAAAAGTCGACTGAAAGTCATCAACAGAGAAGTCAACATGGTTGCCCCGGCAACCACCACGTTTCTGAAGTGGTCCAAGACCCCCATCACATTCGACCAGTCTGATCACCCTGCGCACATTGCTATCCCTGGGCGGCAGGCACTGGTGGTCGACCCAGTGGTCGAGGGCACACATCTGACCAGGGTCCTGATGGATGGAGTTAGTGGTTTGAATATTCTGTATGCAGCAACCCTCCGGGATATGGGCATCCCGATGTCCAAGCTGAGTGAAAGCAACATGAGATTCCACGGGGTCATCCCCGGGAAGAAGGCACACTCACTTGGCCAAATCACACTCGACGTAGTCTTTGGCGACTCGAAGAATTTTCACAAAGAGAAGCTGACGTTTGAAGTGGTGGATTTCAATAACGCTTATCATGCCATTCTGGGTAGGCCCGCCTACGCCAGGTTCATGGCTCGACCGTGTTATGTATACCTCAAGCTGAAGATGCCAGGACCCAATGGCGTTATAACCGTCATGGGGAACCGTCAGAAAGCGGAAGAGTGCTTCCAGAAAGGCTCGAAGATTTCTGACAAGCAGATGGAAGCAGTAGAGATGGAGGAGTACCAGAAAAGCGTGGATCCGAGTGACTTGCTGCGGGCCAAGAAGCCGGCTTCCGAGTCAGCTTTCAAGTCGACTGGGGAGACGAAGCCCGTACACATTCACCCCACCGACCCCAATGGAGCACCAACCCACATTTCCACTACACTCGACAGCAAATAGGAAGAAGCGCTCATCCAGTTCCTCTGTGAGAACTAGGACATCTTTGCATGGAAACCATCAGACATGCCGGGTGTACCCAGGGGACTGGCTGAGCACCATTTGCGAGTCGACCCAAAAGTGAAGCATGTGAAGGAACATCTCCGTCGGTCCGCTGCGGAGAAGAGAAAGGCAATTGGCGAGGAAGTGGCTCAGCTCATGGCAGCTGAGTTTATCCGCGAGATCTACCACTCCGAGTGGCTCACCAATGTCGTCATGGTGCCCAAGAAGGACAAGTCTCTCTTCATGTGCATCGATTTCAAGCATATTAATCGGGCCTGCCCGAAGGATCATTTTCCTCTCCCCCGCATCGATCAGATAGTTGACTCGACTGCGGGATGCGAGCGTTTGTCTTTCTGGACGCGTATTCCGGGTACCATCAAATCCGACTGTTTGGACCTGATGAAATAAAGACAGCTTTCATCACCCCATTCGGGTGTTTCTGTTATGTCACCATGCCTTTCGGTCTCAAAAATGCCGGTGCTACCTTCATGCGCATGATCCAGAAGTGCCTGCTGAAGCAAATCAGCCGGAACATCGAAGCATACATGGATGACATTGTAGTCAAGTCGCGGAAGGGTTCCGACCTATTGACTGACCTCGCTGAGACATTCGCAAATTTGAGAAGCTACGATTTCAAGCTCAATCCATCGAAGTGTACGTTTGGAGTTCCTGGCGGCAAGTTGTTCGGTTTTCTCGTTTCCGAACGAGGAATCGACGCCAACCCAGAAAAGGTCGGCACCATCCTCCGAATGAAATGCCCCGAACATGTACATGACGTCCAGAAGCTTACTGGTTACTTGGCCGCATTGAGTCGATTCATTTCTCGTCTCGGTGAGAAGGCATTACCTCTCTATCGACTGATGAAGAAATCAGAAAAGTTTGAGTGGAATTTCGAAGCCGAAACAGCGTTTGAAGAGCTCAAAGCCCTGTTGTCCACCCAGTCGGTGCTTGCTGCCCCAGTCAGCAAAGAGTCTCTCTTACTATACATTGCAGCCACCGGACAAGTTGTCAACACTGTACTCACGGTCGAGCGGGAAGAAGAAGGCAAGGCCTACAAAGTCCAGCACCCAATCTATTACATATCCGAAGTTTTGACTCCCTCCAAGCAAAGGTACCCGCATTACCAGAAGCTTGTATACGGGATTTACTTGACCGCCAAGAAGGTTGCCCACTACTTCTCGGATCATACAATCTCAATCGTCAGCGATGCCCCTCTGTCAGAGATTCTAAACAACCGAGAAGCAACCGGTCGAGTGGCAAAATGGGCGATTGAACTTCTTCCGTTAGATATCAAGTTTGAAGCGAAGAAAGCCATCAAGTCTCAGGCTATAGCAGATTTTGTGGCCGAGTGGATAGAACAAGAGCTGCCGACTCAAGTTCAGTCGGATCACTAGACTATGTTCTTTGATGGACCCAAGATGTTGAACGGATCAGGCGCAGGCGTGGTCCTGGTATCTCCCAGGGGCGACAAGCTCGGTTACGTCCTTCAAATCCACTTTGACTCATCGAACAACGAGGCTGAGTACGAAGCACTTTTGTACGGATTGCGCATGGCCATTTCACTCGGTGTCCGTCGCCTGATGGTCTACGGCGACTCAGACATAGTGGTGAACCAAGTGATGAAGGAATGGGACGTTAGGAGCCCGTCAATGACCAGTTATTGTAGTGCAGTTCGAAAGCTTGAAAAGAAGTTCGAAGGTTTAGAGCTCCATCACGTGCCCAGAGCCAAGAATCAGCTTGCTGATGACCTCACGAAAATTGGGTCGACTCGGAAGCCTATACCCAAGAATGTGTTTCTGGAACACCTGCACACCCCCTCAGTCAAAGAAGACCCCTTCACGGAGGAACCCCCACAGCCAGTCAGTGCGTCAGATCCGACTGAAGTCGAAGTGCCTGCAGTGGTCGACCTGATCATGGAGGTTTTACTGATTACGCCCGACTGGACTGTGCCATACATAGCATATCTGCTTAGGCAAGAACTCCCGGAAGATGAAGAAGAAGCACGCTAGATTGTCCGTCGATCCAAGGCGTTCACCGTCATTCAGGGTCAACTCTACAGAGAAAGTGTCACCGGAGTCGCTTAGCGCTGCATCACCCCAGAGGAGGGTCGACTGATTCTGAATGAGATTCACTCGGGAACTTGTGGCTACCACGCTTCCTCTTGGACCATAGTGGCCAAAGCGTACCGAGCCGGGTTTTATTGGCCCCGAGCCAACGAGATGGCCAAAGATATTGTGGATAAGTGCGAAGCCTGCCAGTTCTACTCCAACGTGTCCCACAAGCCAGCGTCTGCCCTGAAGACCATCCCGCTAGTTTGGCCTTTTGCCGTTTGGGGCTTGACACGGTTGGCCCCTTCAAAACTGGCAGAAGCGGATTCACTCACCTGCTCTTGGCAGTCGACAAGTTCACCAAATGGATTGAGGCCAAGCCCATCAAGAACCTCGAGTCGAGCACCACCATCAGCTTCATCAGGGAATTGATATTCAGATATGGAGTCCCCCACAGCATCATCACGGACAACGGCTCCAACTTTGACTCGGATAAATTTAGAGCTTTCTGTTCTTCCCAAGGAACACGAGTCGACTATGCCTCCGTAGCACATCCGCAGTCGAATGGACAGGCAGAAAGGGCAAACGGTTTGATTCTTCAAGGCCTGAAGCCTCGACTCATGCGTGACCTTAAGCATGTTGTCGGAGCTTGGGTAACCGAACTACCATCTGTCTTATGGAGTCTGAGGACAACTCCAAACCGGTCGATTGGCCGTACCCCTTTCTTCATGGTCTATGGAGCTGAAGCCGTGCTGCCGAGTGATTTGTTACATAATGCCCCCCCCCCAGTGGAACTCTTCTCCGAAGCCGAGGTAGAGCAAGCTCAACAGGATGCAGTTGACCTCTTGGAGGAGGAACGAGAGATGGCCTTGATCCGGTCGACATCTATCAACAAGACCTGCGTCGATTCCATGCTCGCAACGTCCAAAGCCGAGCATTTCGGGAAGGAGACCTGGTTCTTCGAGTGCGTCAGAAATGACCACACAGGCTCGCCCCAGCCTAGGAAGGCCCCTTCATCATCACCAAGGTACTGCACAACGGAGCGTATCACCTCTACAACGTCGTCAAGAAGAAAGACGAACCTCGTTCGTGGAACGCGGACCTGCTCCGCCGCTTCTACACTTGAAACACTCAAACAGTCGAGTTGTAATAAAGATATTCCGGTTTATTTCAAAGACAAGTTTGCAACGATCCCCTAATGATTGTTGGTTTCTAAGATGCTGGTCTTCAAAATCCCCCAGTGGGTGCTTAGCCGCGAACCCGATTTGCTTAAGTTACAAAAAACACTCCGAGCTGAGAGCAACCCTCTCACTCGGGGGCTTAGCTGCGAACCCGATTCGCCTAAGTTACAAAAAACCACTCCGGGTGAAGAGCAACCCTCTCACTCGGAGGCTTAGCTGCGGTCCTCCGAGCTGCATCATAAGTACAACGTGGCTCTGTCCTCCTAGCTCTGCCACAAGTACAACATAGCTTGGAATCGCCTAAGTTACGAAAACTACTCCAAGTGACGAGCAACCCTCTCACTCGGGGGCTTAGCTGCGGTCCTCCGAGCTACGTCATAAGTACAACATGGCTCTGTCCTACGAGCTCCACCATAAATACAATGCAGCTTCGAATTGCCTAAGTTACGAAAACTACTCCGTGTGAAGAGCAAC
>LR738709.1:143411549-143455739 GCA_902687465.1 Secale cereale
CTCTGCCACAAATACAACGCATCTTGGAATCGCCTAAGTTACGAAAACTACTCCGAGTGAAGAGCAACCCTCTCACTCGGGGGCTTAGCCGCGATCCCGATTCGCCTAAGTTACAAAAAACCACTCCAAGTGAAGAGCAACCCTCTCACTCGGGGGCTTAGCTGCGGTCCTCCGAGCTACGTCATAAGTACAACGTGGCTCTGTCTACCGAGCTCCGCCCCAAATACAACGCAACTTGGAATCACCTAAGTTACGAAAACTACTCCGAGTGAAGATCAACCCTCCCACTCGGGGGCTTAGCTGCGGTCCTCCGAGCTGCGTCATAAGTACAACGTGGGTCTGCCTTCCGAGCTCCGCCACAAATACAACGCAGCTTGGAATCGCCTAAGTTACGTGAACCACTCCGAGTGAAGAGCAACCCTCTCACTCGGGGGTTTAGCTGCGGTCCTCCGAGCTCCGCCACAAGCGCAACGTTGCTGTCAAGACGTCGACTCAAAATCCAAACGATCAAAAAGAGTCGGAAGCAAAGCAAGCAAACACGAATGGAATCAAATCCAGATAAAAGCCCCGCAAGATTCGGGCAAGAGTACCTGGGCCATGAGCCCACAAGAGTTTAACGGTTACAGGATCACTCGTCATTCCGAGGCAAATTGAATCAAAGTATCAGGTTCATTCACTCCTCGGGAGGAGGCGGGCTTGCAGGCGCAACAAACTGGTCCAGGTCGATCCCATCGGCGATACGGGTGGCAGCTTCCAAGAAAGTCTCCATGAACGACTGGAACTAGAGCTCCTTCGTGTTGGCGACCTTGAGCGCCGCAAGCCTCCTCTCCTTCACGTCCTTGCGGTGCACGCGGACCAAGGATAGCGCCACATCAGCTCCACAGCGGGCAGATGACTTCATCCACTCCTGCACTCAACCAGGGATCTCATTTAGTCGAGTCACCAGAGACTCGAGGTCATTCTCCTGCACGACTCCGCTCCACAGTACGGCGTCGATCCGGGCCATCACTGCTCTCAGCCGACCCAAGTAGCCCGTGGCAGTAGTGAGGCAGGACTCCAACCTCAGGATATTCATGGCAGCTTCGTCCTTGACAATGGAATTGATCGGGTCCAGGCCAGGTTCGATCCGCCCAGTCTCTGTTTCAAAGTCGCGGCAGAATTCTACGCAACAAGGAACGCCTCGAGTCAGCAAGCAAATTATGAGTCGACCAATCCAACTAAGTGTGAGAAAAAGAGATATACCTTCAAGCACGAGATACCACTTCTTGGTGAGGTCGCTTAGATAAGCTTCCAGATCATTCTTTTTCTGGAAGAGGCCCTCGTATTTCTCGTTCAGGGTGTTCTTAGCGCCCTTCAGTCGAGTCACTTCTTGGTTGGCCGCGTCGAGCGAACCCTTCAACCTGATGATCTCCTCCTCGAGCGCGCCAACGGAAGCCAGCTTCTGCTCCGCCAGTTCGGTTTTCTCCAAAGCCTGCTGCTGCGCCGCCGCCAAGTCAAGGTCTTTCTGCTCCAAGGCCGCCTTCAGTTGCTCTACAAGAGACATCACTAGACAGATGAACATGAGGATACACAGGACATACTTTTCGAAGGTCAGTCGATGAGTTGCTTGCGTCAGTTACCAGCTGCTTCGTCCTGCGTCTTCTTCAAGTGGTCCCGAGCCAGCTGCAAGTCGAGATTGAGCTGGATCTGCTTCTTCTCAAGATCCACAAATTTGGCTCCAAACTCGCAAGATCTATGCATAAACACAATAAATTAGAATTCTAAGACTACAGTCAAGTCAAACACTCAACCGCGGTCTCGGGGACTACTTCCACTTTGGTGCACTGAACGTGCCCCCACTGGTTTTCGCCTGGCCAAGATCAGTCTGGCCCGAGCTAAAAAACAGGAAGGAAAGTTCTATTATCAGACCATGGACGACTACCAGTAGTCGACCACGGTCTAGGGGGTGATGGCTTCTCGCCCCTCGTTGGTTACCCCAAGTGGAAGGTTGAGATGTAGCGTAGCGGAAAATTTCCCTTGGCAAAGATACCAAGGATCGAATCCCGTGAGACACCGAGGGTCGACAAGTAGGTGTCAACGGCGCCAGAAACTTAGCCGTTGACGGGACCTGCACACAGATACAGATAACTTTTCTCCCAACGAGTACAGAGAGGTTGTCAATCCCTCCGGCCTTGTTGTTTACAAAGAATCAAACACAAGAGATAATAATGATAGCTATGACTGCAACTAGGAAATAAAAACAGGAAGTAAATAGAAGGTGTGATCAGCGGTGGTAATATGGACCGGGGTCCCATGATGTTCACTAGTGATGTCTCTCTCCCAAAAGACGATAAAACAGCAAAGCGAGGTAAACAAATTACAGCTGGGCAATTGACAGGATTATGTGCGCAAACCAATGCTAACTATGCTGCAAAGAAAGGTAGATGCTCAAAAGCATGGGCGGTACACCAAGGCAAGTAGACGGAAATCCATCTGCATCTACTACTAATCATCCACCTTGAGATATCTATCCAGAACATCTCGCTGGTATTAAGTTGCGAATCCCACCCAAAGTGTAAACTAAAAGCAACAAACAACTGCATTAAAAGAACTTTGCGTAAAGTAAACAATCCTTGCACCCGCAAGTACAAGCACCGTTGTTTTCTCCCTTGTGGCAACAACACATCCCCTAGACTCATGTTTCTGTCACTCAAGCTAGTCATCAGGGGCATGAACCCACAATCAAGCATAACGCTCCCTCTTGGAGTTACTACCTACTACTTGGCCAAAGCAATAAACAGCAACGGAGAACATGCAAGAATTACTCAAGAATAAAGATATAAAAGAGGTGAATCAAATATATTACTCAAACACAATCTGAACATAGTCTCATAATCCATCAGATCCCAGCAAACTCAGCAAAGCAACAGCAGAAAGATTACATATGTGCCTCGATCATGTAGGGCAGCTCACGAGGTCTAAACCATGAAGAGCAAAGAGGGGAGGAGAACATCACATAGCTACTGATCATGGACCCATGGTCCAAGGTGGACTACTCACGACTCATCCGGGAAGCATCCATGGTGGTGGAGAAGCTCCCGGTGGTGGTTCTCCCCTCCGGCAGGGTGCCGGGAAGAGTTCTCCTGATGGTCCCGATCTTGGAAGCGCTGCGGCGGCGGAACAAAGGCGAGATCACAAAAAAGGGTTCTGTCCTCGAGGGTTTCGGGACGAGAGGGATATATAGGCGAAGGGGGGCAGCCAGAGGCAGAGCAGGGGCCCCAGGCGCCCCCCTGGCGCGGCCAGGGGTGGGGCCGCGCGAGGTGGTCGCCTGGGCCTCCCCTGGCTCCCCTCTGGCCCATCTTTTGTTCTTCGCGAAGCTTCCTGTACGCTGATTTTTCCTATATTTTTCCTGGAATTTTTGGAGCACTTTTAATATGGGGGAAACCTGAAATAGAAAAACAGCAGAAAACAGGAACTGGCACTGTGGTGCACTGAGTTAATAGGTTAGTCCAAATATGATCAAAAGTGTATGGAAGTGCATCAATATCATAGCAATATCACACAAAAGAAGCATGGAGCAAGCAGAAATTATAGATACGTTTTGGACGTATCAACATCCCCAAGCTTAATTCCTGCTCGTCCTCGAGTAGGTAAATGATAACAAGCATAATTTCTGTGGTGACATGCTACCAACCATATAAGAACTTTTTAAGTAAAGCAATCAAGGCATGTAATTCAATTCAAGTCATAACAAGCAAGAGTCTATATTAGCATTGTAACAAGCAACATAAGAACATAAAGGTGCAAGAGCTCTCGCTGTCCGTGACTCGAATGTCTCCAAATGGTGTTTGCGTGCAAGAAAGGGGATAGGGATATACGAGAGAGTAAAACATAGTTTTTGTATTGTTGAGAACTTAATCTACTAAAGTTTCACACTTGGTCTTCTTTGGAATCTTATCTTGACTCATCCCCAGACCACTAGCCAGGTACAAGTCAAAATGATCCACTCCCTTTCGATATTTTGAGCACTCATGCAATGGATGAGCGTAAGCAAGAAAGTTGACACTTAGGATGGCAAAGAGACAAAAATGATGAAGGGGGGAGACAAAAAAGGTGTGAAAGGCTCACATCAATGAGGACAATCATAGGCGAGAGAAAGCCAAATGATAGATATGATGTGAGGAGTAGGGATTGCCATGCAACGGATGCACATATGAGCTAAGGTAAGCTCTCCAATGGAACTAGTGGGGGTGCATCCAACTTGCTCGCTCAAGAAGACCTAGAGCTCTTTTGAGGAGGCTCATCATTGGAATATACAAGCCAAGTTCTATAGTGTGAAGGTCCCCACATAGCTATATGCATGAATGATAATCTCTATGGAGTACAAGGTATAAGATGGAGTACGAGTGTGGATCTCTCAAAAGGAATAGTAGTGTGCCCCCTTCTCTCTTTTTATTTCTTTTTCTCTTTTTTCTATATTTATTTTTTTATTTTTTTTGTGGCCTCAATGGCTCTTTCTATTCAACTCTCATTTGTCCTCTTTGGGATCTTTTGATTTTGTCCTCTTTGGGATCTTTTCCTCTCTTTAGGGGCAACACTCTATGTATTACAAGAAGTATAGAAGATCTTTCACACTTTACAAAAGTACTCAACATAAAGAAAATGAAACTATCATGATGTATGCAAATGTATGCCTCTGTCGGTGTAGCAGGATATGCAATGATACTAGCGCGTCATGTAGCAATGATTAGGGCAAGGCCCAACTAGCATGCGGCTCATCGATCAAGCAAAAAGCATGTATGACATGAAGATCAAGTCATGAGAAGATGGATGTTGCATGGCAATGTATCTCGGAAAGGCTATGGAAATGCCTTGATAGGTAGGTATGGTGGCTGTTTTGAGGAAGGATATAATGAGGCTTAGGATGACAGAGCGTATCGTGCCAAGGATTTGGATGCACCGCGCGAAGTATGCACCAACTCTCGAGGTGAGAAAGGGCAATGCACGGTACCGAAGAGGCTAGAAAAATATGGCTAGGTGGAAGTGTCAACTTTCGAATACTCACATTAGTCCGAAGAACTCATGCACTTATTATCGGTAACTCTAAATCTAATTAGGAGGTTCACAAAGAGACAAGTACCCCGAGGAGGAGTGTATGGGGGTTTGGTTATCCTTGCGCATCCTTGACTCATGGTACGTGAGTGTACTCTAATATTCGATCCCTCCAAAGATTAGTGATCCATCTAGTAGCTAAAGTTCTCAACTATTTTGTAGGTTTTCGAAAATAAACACGGATTGCCCAAAATACGACATCTATCACTAATAGGCTAAAGCTCTTGACACCAAAAGTTCAGACATTACTCATGGCAATACCTCAAAACTATTGCAAGTTACTACTAAAATTAAATAGCAACCTCAATTACCTACTTTAAGTTAAGACGCACAACTCAGTGCAACAGGCAAACTCTCTTAACAAGATAAACATGAAAACTCAAGAGAGTTCAGCAACCAACTAAACAAAAGCTCTTTAAAAAGAAAAGCATGAAAACTAGGAGCTAAACATGACAGCAGCTATGGAAAGACAAAGAACACACACAGCAAAGATAAGCATGAAAATCCTATGTTGTGTTCTAGGTTGAAGTGGAGCGTGTTTCTCTCCCACACAAAGAAAGCTGGGTTCTAACTTGTTATGAACAGCAAGCAAAGCTAAAGAAAACTAAAAAAAGAAACTAAGAGCAAGACGCTCCAAGCATAGCACATAACGCATGAAGTGATAAAATTATATTGGAACGAAAGACGAACTGATAATTGTTGATGGAGAAGGGGATGCATGGGGGCATCCCCAAGCTTAGAAGCTTGAGTGTTCTTGAATATTTCTTGGGGGTGCATGGGGGCATCCCCAAGCTTGAGCGTTTGACCCTCCTGAATCTTCTTTTATCATCTTCCCTCGCACACTTGAAACCTCCCTTCATACATAACTCATCATAATCTGATTAGCGAGGTTAGTACCCACAATAAAATAATTTTTCCCTACTGGAAATAAAGATAATATTGAAGAGCTACTGTTTCTCAAGATTGCCAAAAGGTTTTTGCAAAGAAAAAGCAAGCTCAAGGTTTGCAAAACGAAGAAAAGGCAAAACAGGACAGAATCTGTGAAAAACAGACCAGCAGGTAGTAAATAATTTTTTCGGGGCACTTATGCAACTCAAATCAAAAAACCAAAACAGACTCTCGAAAGCCAATTGTATAGAGCACGCTGTCAAAAAAATTCAGATCAAAAAGATGATCTGGTGATTTTATTTGAATTTTTCTGTCCAAGGACAGAATCTGTTTTCTCGACAGCACGTCACAACTTTTGAACTTTCTTGCAATCGGCGGCTAAACTTGGCACAAAGCTGAAAAGAAAAGATATAATGATGATGCTACTGTAGTAAAAAGCATCAAGACACAACAAAAGCAAAATAAAACCTAATTCGTTGTGGGCTGCCTCCCAAAAGCGCTTTCTTTTATGCCTTTAAGCTAGGCATGATGCAAAAAGGAGGAATCAAAAGTCATCATAATAATCGGAGTTATAAATTGCTTCAAATGGTTCCTCAACAAGTTCATCCTTGTTCCTTCTAGGAAAGGGGTACGTACCTTTTGCCTTCCCGCATAGGCGGATTTGTCCCTTACCTATATCGATGAAGCCTTTTACGGCTCGGAGGAAGTCCCTTCCAAGCACTATATTTCCTTGGTTTGGCTTCATGATGAAGAAATCAACCATTGCAATCCCTTTAAGGAATGTAACTGGTACGTCTTTTATTTTTCCCTGGATCTCAGAAATATCTCCATTAGCATGTTCATGATAGGATGATAATTTGTCCATGTTAAATTTTAAAGAATCATGAACAATTTTTGGCATAGTAGAAACCATAGATCCAATATCACAATAAGCAAGGAAGTCTTGATTAGAGATGCTAATCCTAACAAAAGGCTCCCAATTATTGTCTATTTCCAAAATATCTCTCTTATTGGGTTTGGGTTTCTCTACCTTCATCAAGTCTAGAGCATCCATTCTCTTCTCAATAGTAGCAAGTCTATCTATGAAAGTATCAAAACTATGATCATAAACAAAGTAACTAGGTAGACCATGTATAATTTCAAGAGCTCTAGCTTCATCACACTCTAGGAAATCTCCTTCAGCTATAATATCAAGAGAGTGTTTACACCATTTAAAAAGACCATGGTAAAAATTTCTAAGCACAATTTTTATAGGTATCCAAGGCATAATTCTCCTATGTGCATCAGAAATTCTGTCACATGCCTTCTTCATATTTTCTCCATCCCTTTGATGGAAATCTAGAACTTATGATTCCCTCAAAGCACCAAGTCCTAACATGCTTGACTAAACAGAAAGGACTACTAACATAAAAGCAAATAAATTATTTTTTGTGATTTTTGATAAAGGACACTAAAGCAAAAACTGAAAGGTAAACTAACAAGACTAAAAAGCAAAGATAAAAGATAGCGTGCAACTCCCCTATCTTGAAGAGTGGAGTCCCCGGCAACGGCGCCAGAAACTTGCTTGATGGCTTCTCGCCCCTCGTTGGTTACCCCAAGTGGAAGGTTGAGATGTAGCGTAGCGGCAAATTTCCCTTGGCAAAGATACCAAGGATCGAATCCCGTGAGACTCTGAGGGTCGACAAGTAGGTGTCAACGGCGCCAGAAACTTAGCGGTTGACGGGACCTGCACACAGATACAGATAACTTTTGTAACATCCCAAATTTTCAATTTGGAATGTTTTACAATTATTAGCTAAGCATCTATGCATTTTTTTATTTGAGTGTCATTTGGAAATTTCAGAGGCATTTGAATTTTATCTAACTTTGAATTCTACTTGGCAATTGAAATTTATTTCAAAAATCCCTGACGAGATACTTGCTCAAAAGTATGAGAGGAGCTAACATGACACTCCAAAGAGTCAGAAGAAAACAATGCCAAAAATTTTGAATTCAAATTTGAGTTCCTTTTGAATTTTTTTTAGAAAAATGTTTTTTTATAAAGTTTTTATTTAGCCTCTGAAAAATTGTTCATCTTGTAGGATTTATTTTTCTGAATTTTTTGATATATATATGTCCTATATTAAAATATTTTTATTTTCTATCTATACATTTTTTTCTGTGTGTCAAAAAAAAAAACAGCCACGGGCCATGAAAGGCCCAGCCTTCCTCACGACCCAACTTGGTCGTCTCCTTGCTTGGTCGTTCGTTCACACAGAGCTCGCAGAACATCCTCCATCCAGCGCCCCACCCCTCCCCTTCCTCTCCCCCGCCCCAAAACGCCTCTGAATGGAACCCCCTCGCCTCCCTCTACCCCTTCCCCTTCTTAGTGCGCCTTGGAGTCGCCTGTAATGGCCATTACGAGGCAGAGAAACAGCCACCATTAACACATCTCGCCCCACCCAACTCTAGACCTCCCCAAGCCCTATAAAAGGCACCCCGCGAGCCCCTCTCACCCCTCGTCCGAAGCCCTCTCCTTCTAGAGCTTTTCCCCCTCCCAAACCTCGCCAATTGCTCGCCGGAGTTCGTGAAGTCCGACGACCTCTCACCGCATGTACATGAAGCTATCTTCAACCAAAACTTGATCAAGAGGTTCACCACATCGTCCTCTACACCGTCCCATACGCGTCCTTCGCCGAAACACACCGGAGCCACCTTCTTCCTCGTCTCCGGCGACTAGTCCGGTGAACACCCTGTCCGATTTTTTTTCTCTTTTATCAGTATATTTTCCAATTCAGATTCTTTACCGAATCTTGTTTCTAGTATATCTTTTAGTCTATAGATCCGATTTAGTTGATTCTTTTTCCTACGGTTTCATAAAAATATCCTTTATCCAGGGAACCAAACGAAATATATTTTTGAAATTTTTTAAAATTTGAATTCAAACAGGTCTGAATTCAAACTTCGTTAGGCCATAACTTGAGTTTCGTAACTCCGTTTTGGGTGATTCTTTTTGCAAATCGAAGCTTGTGACATGTACCTTCTGTTAAAACCAAAACCAATTATTTTTGTTGCTGTGAAAAATATATTCTGTACAGAAACTTTATTTTTGTCTTTTTGGAGTTTTTCGAAGTCTTTTTATTCGTTTTCTTTTTGATTCTTTGCTTGTATGCTTATGTATGTTATTGCTTGCTTACGCTAGATCATCCGGAGTGCGAAGCTTGCTACTACGAATCTTTAGAGTTCAACGAACGTCAGCAAGGGAAGTTCACACTTTGATCATAATTTTCAATACCCAGTTTTTATTATGCATTAGTTTCACCCTCAAAGATTGCATGAGTAGGATTGGGAACACGTGGTTATGCTATGTAGTTTATGTGGTAGGAACCTATGACCTTTTATCACCCCGGGAATATTCGTTATATCATATATTGCTTAGCCATGCTCGTAGACGGGGATTGGTATGTGTGATACATGCAAGTTGCGAGAGATAATAATTTTGGGACAACATAAGGTGGCAAATTTAATACATATCTGGGTGGATTGTTTGGGGCACCTGGAGAAACCAGTTCTTGCCCAAGGGGAATCCCGGAGTACCCGTGTGATTACCCTAGGTCCGCCACCCAGGCTCAAAGGGATCATAAGATATTTCATGCCTAGAAACTTCCGTGTGCAGCCACAAGCCATTATGGGCTCTGGCATAGTTGAGTAAGTTGTGTGACCTCTTTCCGTGGTAGACTAGCTGATGTAGGGGAAAGTAGGTGTACCGGTCTACCCAGGGTTTGGAGGAAATACTTCGGAAAGACTATGTCTCAATCTTCTGATCATGGAGGTGGTCGAGTCTTGTGGGGAAAAGTGCGCAAACCTCTGCAGAGTGTACAAACTAATCATGATTAGCCGTGTCCCCGGTTATGGACAACTTGAGTATCTAGAAGTGAATTATTGGTTGATCTCATCACTCTTCTTAATGAAATTATTGGGTTACTAATAACTTGGGAATTTTGGGATTGAGTTGGAGGAACCTTCTCAATAATGGCATTTTTTTAACTTAGTAGTAAATAAAAATTTATTCCTTTGTTGTAGGGTAAAATTGGCTTTATGCAAACATTAAACTTAGAGCCTCCACCAGCTAAATTTGCATATAGAGATAGTCTTTTTCTTTATTATTATTTCTATGGTGTGACATTGCCAGCATATTCCATGTGCTGACCTACACGGCTGCAACGTCTCATGTTGCAGAGTTTTCCGACGAGGAGTAAAGATGCGATAGGTCGTTGTTCTGCACTCAGTTTGCCGTGGAGTTGATGGACTCATTTTACTTTTGAAGCTTCCGCAGTTATTTTATCCAGATGGCCTTTGGCCATATTATTGTAATAAATACTCTTTTGATGACCTCGATGTAATAAAGTGTGTGATTGAACTCTGTTATAATTCATCGAGTACTGTGTGTGTCAGCATACCGATCCAGGGATGACACTTAAGCACAGAGACTTCGATCCATTTGGGTCGGGTCGCTACAAGATGGTATCAGAGCACACGCTGACTGTAGGACGCGGCCACTAGGAAATGGAAAACCATAGGAAGAAAACTCTATTTTACCACTTCCTTATATATCCGTTGGTCTGTACTCTTCTTTATTCATTTCTATCTCTTCTCTACTTCAATTCGATAGTTGTTGAACCCCATCACCAAGTTGCTCAGCTGATGAGACCAAGACCCATGAAGACATCATTGACGAAGAAGAAGAAGTAGAGTTGACTTTGATTTGAGAAGATTTAGTTCAGACCACCACAACCAAATGTAGTCCAACGAATGATTGCGGTAGTATGAAGAGATCATATCTCTTGTGGATATGACCTTACCTGTAGGTTTTGCTTGTGTGGTGTGATTTGTGTGAATTGGTTGATTTGAATTTTTATTGCTATCATAAGCATATGGGTAGTGATTTCTCTCATTAGGCCCTTGTTCTATTCTAATTTCTCATCCACTCTAAACCTAACAGATGCCTCCGAGACGTGACCCGGAATTTCCGCTAGAACTTACCCAGTTGATCCAGAACCAGAATGCCCTCATGCAGCTACTCATCCAGAATCAGAACCAGAACAACAACAACAACCCACCGCCACCACCCCCGGTCGACAACCTTACCCGTTTCCTGAGGTTGAACCCACCCGTGTTCTCTAGCAGCACGGAGCCGATTGTCGCAGATGACTGGCTTCGCAAGATCGGAAGGGAGCTGACCACCGCAGGATGTACTGACGCAGAGAAGGTGCGCTTTGCCGCACATCAACTAGATGGACCAGCAGCTTCGTGGTGGGAGAATTACACCACCACATTCCCCATAGCAAATGTGACTTGAGATCAGTTCCAGCAGGCGTTTCGTACAACACATGTTTCAGCCGGAGCTATGAGTCTGAAGAAGCGTGAGTTCCGCAACTTACGCCAGGGTAATCGTTCTGTTGGTGATTATGTGGAAGAATTCAGCAAGTTATCCAGGTATGCTCCCGGAGACGTTGCTGATGATGCCGCTAAGCAGGAGAAATTTCTTGAGGGACTAAATGATGATCTGGGACTTCAGTTGACTGTGGCTACGTTTAACAATTATCAAGAGTTGGTTGACAAGGCTCTCATTCTTGAAGGCAAGCAGCAGCAGGTGGAAAACCGCAAGAGGAAGTACGGACAGGGAAAGTACAACTCTGGAGTTCAGCAGAAGCCCCGCTATACCCCGTACTCGGGAAATAATGGATCAGGATCTGGCAAGTATGGTGGACACACTCACCATAACCATGGAGGACATTCACATCATGGAGGGAATGGACACAACCATAATGGCCATAGGAATGGCAATGGAAACGGAGGAAACAACAATCAGCATCACTCCAACCCCGCTACACCGGCAAAGAAGGATCTGAGCCACATTACCTGTTTCAAGTGCGGAAAGACCGGACACTACGCCACCGAATGTCCCGAGGCGAAGAACGGGAATGGCAATGGAAGCTCTGGAAAGAAGCCAAATCCTTTTACCAGAGGTCAGGTGAACCATGTCAATGTGGAGGAAGTTTATGACCAGCCTGACGCCGTTGTTGGTAAGTTCTTGATTAATTCATTTACAGCTCTTGTTCTTTTTGACACTGGTGCATCGCATTCATTCATATCAAGGGGGTTTGTGGATAAGTTTAAGTTGCCGACCGTAGCCCTTAAAACACCAATGTTAGTGAGTTCCCCAGGAGCAGAGAATATGGCTAGTCGGGGATGTTTTCAGTTGCCATTGACCATAGGGAGACACGTTTTTCCCACAGACCTCATCATCCTAGAATCACAAGGATTGGACGTAATTCTAGGCATGGACTGGTTATCCAAGTATGAAGGGAATATTGACTGTGCTAGTAAGTCGATTCTTCTCACCACCCCAGAGGGGAAACGGATCAAGTATGTGTCGAGGCATACACCAAGGAGGACTCAAGTGAATTCTCTTTCGGGAGTTGTTCAGGAAGAAGTACCAGTTGTGAAGGATTATCCCGATGTTTTTCCGGAGGAACTACCAGGCATGCCACCGGATCGGGACATAGAGTTTTTGATTGAATTGTTACCAGGCACTGGACCAATATCCAAGAGACCGTACCGGATGCCCGCAAATGACCTGGAGGAAATTAAGAAGCAGATTAAGGAATTATTGGAGAAAGGTTATATTCGACCGAGTTCATCACCTTGGGGAGCCCCAGTGCTTCTAGTTGAGAAGAAGGATGGATCCTTGAGAATGGTTGTGGATTACCGTGCGTTGAATGAGGTGACGATCAAGAACAAGTACCCTCTGCCGATGATCAATGATTTGTTTGACCAGCTACAAGGAGCAAAAGTTTTCTCAAAAATCGATCTTCGATCTGGATATCACCAGCTGAAGATTCGAGAACAGGATATACCCAAGACAGCCTTTACCACGAGATATGGGCTTTATGAGTACACAGTCATGTCTTTTGGTTTAACTAATGCCCCTGCCTATTTTATGAATATGATGAATAAGGTATTCATGGAGTTCTTGGATAAGTTTGTTGTGGTATTCATTGATGATATATTGATTTACTCAAAGAATGAAGAAGAACACAAGGAACATTTGCGCTTGGTTCTTGAGAAACTCAGGGAACATCAGTTATATGCAAAATTCAGCAAGTGTGAATTCTGGTTGAAGGAAGTTGGATTTCTCGGACATGTTATATCAGGGGAAGGAATAGCAGTGGACCCTTCGAAAGTTGAAGCCGTCTCCGAATGGAAGGCACCCACCTCAGTCGGAGAGATTCGCAGTTTCCTTGGACTCGCAGGATATTATCGGAGGTTTATTGAGAATTTCTCCAAGATCGCGAAGCCCATGACAGAGTTATTGAAGAAAGACACCAAGTTTAATTGGACCGAGGAATGTGAGGCCAGTTTTCAGGAGTTGAAGAAACGTTTGGTCACAGCCCCAGTACTAATTCTTCCGAATATACGCAAGGATTTTCAGGTATATTGCGACGCTTCTCGTCAAGGACTTGGAGGTGTTCTTATGCAAGAAGGAAGAGTTGTTTCATATGCCTCACGTCAACTTCGACCCCATGAGCGGAATTATGCCACACATGATTTGGAGTTAGCAGCCGTAGTGCATGCACTCAAGACCTGGAGGCATTTTCTTATTGGAAATCACTGTGATGTTTACACGGATCAGAAGAGTTTGAAATACATCTTCACGCAAAAGGAGCAGAACCTCAGGCAGAGAAGATGGTTGGAGCTCATAAAAGATTATGACATGAAATTGCACTATCACCCAGTAAAGGCAAATGTTGTGGCAGATGCATTGAGCCGCAAGAGTTATGTCAATACCCTCACAGCAGGAGGATTACCTCAAGAGTTAATTGATGATCTCAGAGATCTCCGATTGGAGATAGTACCACGAGGTTTTGTTACCGCAATGGAAATTCAATCCACCTTGTTGGGAAAGATTCGAGAAGCCCAGAAGTTAGACAAAGGTATTGCAGAAATAAAGGAAAGGATGAACCAAGGAAAGGCAGCAGGATTTCGTGAGGATGAACACGGAACCTTATGGTTTGAGCAGCGTATTTATGTGCCAAATGACCCAGAGATCAGGAAGTTGATTCTTCAGGAGGCTCATGATTCGCCTTATTCGATACACCCAGGAAACACCAAGATGTATTTGGACTTGAAGGAAAGTTTCTGGTGGATAGGTATGAAGAAGGATATTGCCGAGTATGTAGCAGTATGCGACGTATGTCAGAGAGTTAAGGCAGAGCACCAGAAACCAGCAGGATTACTTCAGCCTTTGCCGATACCGGATTGGAAGTGGGACAAGCTTGGCATGGACTTCATTACAGGATTACCCAGGACCCGATCAGGCTATGATTCTATTTGGGTAGTAGTTGATCGCTTGACCAAGGTAGCTCACTTCATCCCCGTGAAAACCACATATACAAGTGCTAAGTTGGCCAAGATATATATGACCAGGATCGTATGTCTGCATGGAGTTCCGAGGACCATCGTATCAGATAGAGGAACACAATTTACCTCAAAATTTTGGCATCAGTTACACGAAACTTTGGGTACCAGGCTAGAGTTCAGTACAGCTTTTCATCCGCAGACAGATGGGCAGACCGAGAGAGTCAATCAGATACCGGAGGACATGTTGAGAGCTTGTGCGCTAGATTATGGATATAGTTGGGCTGATAATTTGCCATACGCTGAATTCTCATATAACAACAGCTATCAAGCTAGTTTGAAGATGGCCCCTTTTGAAGCTTTGTACGGAAGGAGGTGCAGGACACAATTAATGTGGGATGGAGTTGGAGACCGTAAATTATTTGGTCCCGACCTTATCAGAGATTCAGAGGAGAAAGTCAAGTTGATCCGTGACAGACTTAAGATAGCCCAATCCAGACAGAAGAGTTATGCCGATACTAAACGCAAGGAAGTAACTTATGAAGTCGGAGATAGAGCATATCTTCGTGTGTCTCCACTTCGAGGAGTTAAACGGTTTGGAGTTAAAGGCAAACTAGCACCACGATTTGTGGGGCCATACAAAATTTTGGAACACAGAGGAGAAGTTGCCTACAAGTTGGAATTACCCGAAGCCTTGTTAGGAGTTCATGATGTGTTTCACGTTTCCCAGTTGAAGAAGTGCCATGCGGAGATGGCCGATATTCCTTTGAGAGATACAGTGCCACTGGAGGCCATACAGTTGGATAGTGATCTGACCTATGAGGAGAAGCCCGTCAAGATTCTCGAAACAGCAAGCAGGGTTACCCGCAGCAAGGTCATCAAGTTTTGCAAGGTTCAGTGGAGTCATCATACTGAGGAAGAAGCCACGTGGGAACGCGAAGAAGATCTTCGACAGGATCACCCACACCTTTTTGCTAGCCAACCCGAATCTCGAGGGCGAGATTCATCTTAAGGGGGGTAGGTTTGTAACATCCCAAATTTTCAATTTGGAATGTTTTACAATTATTAGCTAAGCATCTATGCATTTTTTTATTTGAGTGTCATTTGGAAATTTCAGAGGCATTTGAATTTTATCTGACTTTGAATTCTACTTGGCAATTGAAATTTATTTCAAAAATCCCTGACGAGATACTTGTTCAAAAGTATGAGAGGAGCTAACATGACACTCCAAAGAGTCAGAAGAAAACAATGCCAAAAATTTTGAATTCAAATTTGAGTTCCTTTTGAATTTTTTTTAGAAAAATGTTTTTTTATAAAGTTTTTATTTAGCCTCTGAAAAATTGTTCATCTTGTAGGATTTATTTTTCTGAATTTTTTGATATATATATATCCTATATTAAAATATTTTTATTTTCTATCTATACATTTTTTTCTCTGTGTCAAAAAAAAAACAGCCACGGGCCATGAAAGGCCCAGCCTTCCTCACGACCCAACTTGGTCGTCTCCTTCCTTGGTCGTTCGTTCACAGAGAGCTCGCAGAACATCCTCCATCCAGCGCCCCACCCCTCCCCTTCCTCTCCCCCGCCCCAAAACGCCTCTGAATGGAACCCCCTCGCCTCCCTCTACCCCTTCCCCTTCTTAGTGCGCCTTGGAGTCGCCTGTAATGGCCATTACGAGGCAGAGAAACAGCCACCATTAACACATCTCGCCCCACCCAACTCTAGACCTCCCCAAGCCCTATAAAAGGCACCCCGCGAGCCCCTCTCACCCCTCGTCCGAAGCCCTCTCCTTCTGGAGCTTTTCCCCCTCCCAAACCTCGCCAATTGCTCGCTGGAGTTCGTGAAGTCCGGCGACCTCTCACTGCATGTACATGAAGCTATCTTCAACCAAAACTTGATCAAGAGGTTCACCACATTGTCCTCTACACCGTCCCATACGCGTCCTTCGCCGAAACACACCGGAGCCACCTTCTTCCTCGTCTCCGGCGACTAGTCCGGTGAACACCCTGTCCGATTTTTTTTTCTCTTTTATCAGTATATTTTCCAATTCAGATTCTTTACCGAATCTTGTTTCTAGTATATCTTTTAGTCTATAGATCCGATTTAGTTGATTCTTTTTCCTACGGTTTCATAAAAATATCCTCTATCCAGGGAACCAAACGAAATATATTTTTGAAATTTTTTAAAATTTGAATTCAAACAGATCTGAATTCAAACTTCGTTAGGCCATAACTTGAGTTTCGTAACTCCGTTTTGGGTGATTCTTTTTGCAAATCGAAGCTTGTGACATGTACCTTCTGTTAAAACCAAAACCAATTACTTTTGTTGCTGTGAAAAATATATTCTGTACAGAAACTTTATTTTTGTCTTTTTGGAGTTTTTCGAAGTCTTTTTATTCGTTTTCTTTTTGATTCTTTGCTTGTATGCTTATGTATGTTATTGCTTGCTTACGCTAGATCATCCGGAGTGCGAAGCTTGCTACTACGAATCTTTAGAGTTCAACGAACGTCAGCAAGGGAAGTTCACACTTTGATCATAATTTTCAATACCCAGTTTTTATTATGCATTAGTTTCACCCTCAAAGATTGCATGAGTAGGATTGGGAACACGTGGTTATGCTATGTAGTTTATGTGGTAGGAACCTATGACCTTTTATCACCCCGGGAATATCATATATTGCTTAGCCATGCTCGTAGACGGGGATTGGTATGTGTGATACATGCAAGTTGCGAGAGATAATAATTTTGGGACAACATAAGGTGGCAACTTTAATACATGTCTGGGTGGATTGTTTGGGGCACCTGGAGAAACCAGTTCTTGCCCAAGGGGAATCCCGGAGTACCCGTGTGATTACCCTAGGTCCGCCACCCAGGCTCAAAGGGATCATAAGATATTTCATGCCTAGAAACTTCCGTGTGCAGCCACAAGCCATTATGGGCTCTGGCATAGTTGAGTAAGTTGTGTGACCTCTTTCCGTGGTAGACTAGCTGATGTAGGGGAAAGTAGGTGTACCGGTCTACCCAGGGTTTGGAGGAAATACTTCGGAAAGACTATGTCTCGATCTTCCGATCATGGAGGTGGTCGAGTCTTGTGGGGAAAAGTGCGCAAACCTCTGCAGAGTGTACAAACTAATCATGATTAGCCGTGTCCCCGGTTATGGACAACTTGAGTATCTAGAAGTGAATTATTGGTTGATCTCATCACTCTTCTTAATGAAATTATTGGGTTACTAATAACTTGGGAATTTTGGGATTGAGTTGGAGGAACCTTCTCAATAATGGCATTTTTTTAACTTAGTAGTAAATAAAAATGTATTCCTTTGTTGTAGGGTAAAATTGGCTTTATGCAAACATTAAACTTAGAGCCTCCACCAGCTAAATTTGCATATAGAGATAGTCTTTTTCTTTATTATTATTTCTATGGTGTGACATTGCCAGCATATTCCATGTGCTGACCTACACGGCTGCAACGTCTCATGTTGCAGAGTTTTCCGACGAGGAGTAAAGGTGCGATAGGTCGTTGTTCTGCACTCAGTTTGTCGTGGAGTTGATGGACTCATTTTACTTTTGATGCTTCCGCAGTTATTTTATCCAGATGGCCTTTGGCCATATTATTGTAATAAATACTCTTTTGATGACCTCGATGTAATAAAGTGTGTGATTGAACTATGTTATAATTCATCGAGTACTGTGTGTGTCAGCATACCGATCCAGGGATGACACTTAAGCACAGAGACTTCGATCCATTTGGGTCGGGTCGCTACAACTTTGCTCCCAACGAGTACAGAGAGGTTGTCAATCCCTCCGGCCTTGTTGTTTACAAAGGATCAAACACAAGAGATAATAATGATAGCTATGACTGCAACTAGGAAATAAAAACAGGAAGTAAATAGAAGGTGTGATCAGCGGTGGTAATATGGACCGGGGTCCCATGATGTTCACTAGTGATGTCTCTCTCCCAAAATACGATAAAACAGCAAAGCGAGGTAAACAAATTACAGCTGGGCAATTGACAGGATTATGTGCGCAAACCAATGCTAACTATGCTGCAAAGAAAGGTAGAGGCTCAAAAGCATGGGCGGTACGCCAAGGCAAGTAGATCGAAATCCATCTGCATCTACTACTAATCATCCACCTTGAGATATCTATCCAGAACATCTCGCTGGTATTAAGTTGCGGATCCCACCCAAAGTGTAAACTCATAGCAACAGACAACTGCATTAAAAGAACTTTGTGTAAAGTAAACAAACCTTGCACCCGCAAGTACAAGCACCGTTGGTTTCTCCCTTGTGGCAACAGCACATCCCCTAGACTCATGTTTCTGTCACTCAAGCTAGTCATCAGGGGGCATGAACCCACAATCAAGCATAACGCTCCCTCTTGGAGTTACTACCTACTACTTGGCCAAAGCAATAAACAGCAACGGAGAACATGCAAGAATTACTCAAGAACAAAGATATAAAAGAGGTGAATCAAATATATTACTCAAACACAATCTGAACATAGTCTCATAATCCATCAGATCCCAGCAAACTCAACAAAGCAACAACAGAAAGATTACATATGTGACTCGATCATGTAGGGCAGCTCACGAGGTCTAAACCATGAAGAGCAAAGAGGGGAGGAGAACATCACATAGCTACTGATCATGGACCCATGGTCCAAGGTGGACTACTCACGACTCATCCGGGAAGCGTCCATGGTGGTGGAGAAGCTCCCGGTGGTGGTTCTCCCCTTCGGCAGGGTGCCGGGAAGAGTTCTCCTGATGCTCCCGATCTTGGAAGCGCTGCGGTGGCGGAACAAAGGCGAGATCGCGAAAAAGGGTTCTGTCCTCGAGGGTATCGGGACGAGAGGGATATATAGGCGAAGGGGGGCAGCCAGAGGCGGAGCAGGGGCCCCAGGCGCCCCCCTGGCGCGGCCAAGGGTGGGGCCGCGCCAGGTGGCCGCCTGGGCCTCCCCTGGCTCCCCTCTGACCTATCTTTGGTTCTTCGCGAAGCTTCCTGTACGCTGATTTTTCCTATATTTTTCCTGGAATTTTTGGAGCACTTTTAATATGGGGGAAACCTGAAATAGAAAAACAGCAGAAAACAGGAAATAGCACTATGGTGCACTGAGTTAATAGGTTAGTCCAAATATGATCAAAAGTGTATGGAAGTGCATCAATATCATAGCAATATCACACAAAAGAAGCATGGAGCAAGCAGAAATTATAGATACGTTTTGGACGTATCAGGGGGCTACACCCAGTGGGTGCACTGAGCGTGCCTCCACTGGTTCTCACTCGACCAAGATTAGTCTGGCTCGAGCTCAAGTGAAGTTCAAAGCAAACAAGAAATTCTAAAGACCACAGTCGACCGACGACCTCAGTCGACCATGGCCTCGGGGACTACACCCACTGGGCGCACTGAGCGTGCCCCCAGTGGTATTATCGGACGACCTTCAAATGCTAAAAGCTACAAGGCAAGACACCCAGTGGGTGTGGCATCATCTTACGAACAAAGCAGTAGATTTCTCAAACTGAAGACTACACCAACACAGCAAATCAATCAGTCGGAAGAAGCAAACCTGGACATTGGTCCGAAGGGTGGAACTAGCGTCGTAAGCAGCCATGCTAGCCTCGTACGCCGCCTTCGTCCTCTCCATCATCAGCCCCGCCTAACGAACGGCTTCTTGCGCCGCGCCCACAGGATCCTCCGGGAGGCGATAGGTGGAGAAGAGAACGGACGACGGAGCAGGCGCTGGATCGTCGGCCGGAGTAGGCGCTGGGTCGATGGCCGGAGGAGGCACTGGGTTGACGGCTGGAGGAGGTGCTGAGTTGACGGCCCCTCCAGCCAACGAAGGCAGGTGCACGGTCGACACGGGGACGGTGAAGGAGACCGTGGTCCGGACCACGTCTTCCTGTTGCTGGGCCTCAGGGCCATAAGGCACCTTCCAGCCCTTCCTTCCCATGCATCGTCGAGCCACTCCCGAGCGCTCCTCGTCATCATCATCATCGTCTGGGAGCTCTATGACATGATGTTGCACTTCAAAAAAGACAATTATGAGGTTCAGTCGACCGTCAGCTCAAACCGACGAAAAGCAAAGCATTATCTACAACTCGCACCTGCGCGGGACGTAGCAGCATCCGCGGTCTCCTCATCATCCCGGCCCTTGTCGATATCCATCAAGGTCGCAGAAGCAGCAGCACTGAAAAATTTCCTTGAAGATGAGTCGACGAAGACAGAGTCGACCTCCGAAAGGCAGAAAGAAATAAAGCCGAACAGCACTTACGTGGAGGCGATGGGGACATCCACCTTGATCTTGGGCAGGGCCTTCCGGGGCTTGGTGGTGGTGACCTTGGGTTGCTTGGGCGCCTTCTCGGATGGGTCAGGAGTGGTACAAGCTCTCTTTGGCGCCTGGGAGCTGGAGGGACCCGTCCGAGAGTGCACAACCCCTAGGTCGTGCGTCTCCTTGGCTCGCTTCTCGCCACGGGGAGGTGACTCGACCTCCTCCCCGCTGCTAGAGTCCTCGCTCTCCTCTTCAGTCTCTTTGTCAGACTTCCACTCGGAGACGTCGCCCACACCCTCTTCGCCCTCTTGGACCTGATCCCCGTTGGGCACCGAGTACATTTCGGTGTAGATCTGCGGAGAAGAAAGATTAGCCAAATGTCAGTCGGACTCGTCAAGACAACTGCAAGCCAAGAACAAGAACATCACTCGGAAGCCAAGGCCAGACCTTTTCAGGAAGATGGTCGGCATCGAATGGGAGAAGCCTTCCGGACCCCCTGGGGTTGTCTTTGTTCCCCGTGATACACTTCAGGCACTGTGCCACATACTTCACGTCCGCTGCCTCTGGGTGGACTCGTGACGAGTCGTCGACGCCGGAGTACAGCCACATCGGGTGGTCCCGAGCCTGGAGGGGCTGGATCCTCCGCATGAGGTACACCTCAAGCAGGTCCAACCCTGTGACCCCCTCACGGACCAGTTGGATGACCCATTCCACCAGCATGTCCACTTCCGCCCTCTCGGCCCGACCCACGATCAATGACGGAGGCTGGCTGGCTCGACCAAGAGAGAAGAGAGGAAGCCCGGTCGACTGACCAGGAGTCGGCTTGTCCTTATAATAGAACCAAGTCGACTGCCAGCCCCGAACCAACTCTGGAAGAATCATGGGAGGAAAGGCGCTCCTATTCCTAAGTTGGATGCCTAGCCCGCCACACGCTTGAAGGACGTGCGTCTTCTCGTCACTCGGGTTCGCCTTCTTGACAATTTGCGAGCGACAAGTGAAGATATGTTCGAACAAACCCCAGTGCGGCCGACAGCCGAGGAAGTTCTCACACATTGAGATAAACGCAGCAAGGAAGGCAATGGAGTTGGGCATGAAGTAGTGCAGCTGGGCGCCGAAGAAAATCAGAAAGGCGCGAAAGAAAGGGTGCGGGGGCATGGAGAAACCTCGGTCGACATGAGTCGCGAGGAGGACGTACTCGCCTTCCAGCGGCCGGGGCTCGAGCTCACCTTCCGGCACCCGCCAGGAGCCGCGGGCGACCAACCCTTCTTCCTCCAGCTCCTCCATGTCCTCCACCGTGACGGTGGACCTGACCCAGTCTCCCTGGATCCAACCAGGAGGGTGCCCGGACCTCGACGACGACCCGCCGCGGCCGGACCGCTTCCCCTTCCCCGCCGCCGCCTTCTTCGAGCACTCCATCGCCACAGTCTTGTCTTTGCCCATGGCACGCGAGCCGGCGTTGGCTGTGGAGAAAGGGAGAAGGAGCAGAGGCACGGCGGAGAGGCAGAGGCGAAAGCATAGAGAATGGGCGCACAGTGCCTTCATCACGGGCTCGGCGCGCATTTATTGCTCTGCGGTCGAGTGACTGACTGGTGGCCCCGAGCGATCCTATCAAATCCCGCAACAGGCGCGGACGCGATACGTGGCGAAAAAGGCGGCGTGAAGATCGAGGCATCCCGAGCATATCCGATTCGATTGCCGCGGCACGACCCGTCCCGCGCGCTTCCCCAAATTTCGAAATCCCGCAAAATCCGGCGACCAGAGAACAACCAATCCCGCCGAGGACTGCACACGTCAACGGCGCTCGACACCTAGCGCAAAGTCCAGTCGACGGGTAACACAACAAACACACTCGATGGTTCCAGAATCGATCAAGGCGACCAAGACGAGATTGAAAAAACAACCTAGTCCACAAGCTCAGAGAAGACTACCCCAAGGGCGTCGAACCCGGACCAAGGCTCTCTTTAGCACTCTCTCCTGCTCAAGCCTCAATCCATTCGGGGGCTACTGACGAGGTTACAGACCTCGGGTAGGGTCACAGGCTTGACCAAGGTACCCCACCCAAGGTCACTACCCAAGAAGATCAAAAGACAAAACCTACGATGGTAAAGACAGTCGACTGAGACGGCCCAAGAGGACATCCCACTCGACTGAACACCACATACCAGACGACTCAACTTCACTCGACCCATCCAAGGCACTCGACCCTCAAAGGTCAAAGGTCTCTTAGGACAGCAACGGTCTGGAGTTTACTCGCTGCAGTGAATGCCTTTATTACTCTTTACTATGGACATTATCAGTAACGTCCGCCTTTATGTACATTGAACCCTTAGTAATGTGGGGCATGGCTGGGGTCCTGGCGCACTATATAAGCCACCCCCTCCTCCAGTACAAGGGTTCGCACCTTTGTAACACACACCTATATACACTTCAGTCGACCGCCTCCGGGCACCGAGACGTAGGGCTGTTACTTCCTCCGAGAAGGGCTTGAACTCGTAAAACACCTTGTGTACAACTCCACCATAGCTAGGGCCTTGCCTCCTCATTCATACCCCCTACTCGTACTGTCAGACTTACGACCACGACATGGTCTCCTACTGGATTGATACCTTGGTTCTAAAAAACTGAGGGAAATACTTACGCTACTGTGCTGCATCACCTTTTCCTCTTTGAGGGAATATAACGCAAGCTCGAGAAGTAGCAGTCCTCCGGGATCTCCTAGGAAAACACTGGACTCTCCAGGTGTCCGCAACCAATCCACCCAAATGTGTATTAATGTTGCCACCTTAAACTTTCCCTTACTTATTATTACTCTCGCAACTTTCATGAATCTCACATACCAATCCCATCTACGAGCATGGCTAAGCAAATAGTAACAAAACGTATATTCCCGGGGTGATCACAAGTCATAGGTTCCTACCTCATGAACTACATAGAATAACCATATGTATCCATGTCCTACTCATGCAATTCTTTTAGGGTGTAACTAATGCAAGTAAAACTGGGTATTGAAGAAGTAAGATCAAAGTGTAACTTGCCTTGCTGATGATTGTTAAACCCTAGAGACTCGTAGTAGCAAGCCTCGCAGTCCGGTAAAACCGATCATAAACAAACAATAGCATACATAAGCACTCATGCACAAGATTCGAAGAAAAGATCTCGAAAAAAAGAAAATAGCTCTTGGAAACAGAAAACAATTTTCAACAGTACCAAAATTATGTTAATTAGAACTTAACATCAAGTTTAGGTCAAGAGCTTCGATTTGCAAAAAGAATCAACTCAAACGGAGTTACAAAACTCAAGATACGAACAAAAGAAGTTCAAATTCAAAATTTAAAACTTTCAAAAATAAACTTGCATTGGTTTTCTAGATATAGATGAGATCATACTGAAGATTTTGGTGTTGGTTTCATCGAATTCAGACAAACAAGTAAAAAGTAGTGAGGGTTTTAAAAATAGGGACTAATCAGTAAAATAAAAACTAGCAAATAGGTCCCTAGTAGTAAAAAAAAGAAAAATCTACCAAACAAACGTTCGCTACAGAACCTAATTCAACGAAAACCGTTCGCTAAATAAGAAACAAAAATGGTTTTAAAAAACGATCTAGATCGGACTGGTTCGGCGGCGGCGACTACGCGGGGCGGCGGCGGATGCGGGGTGGCGGCGGAGCAATGCGAGGCAGCGGCGGCGATGCGTGCGGCGACGGCACAAGGCGAGGCGGCGGCGGCGACTTGAGGAGGAAAGGGGCCGGGAGTCGGCCTTCATAAAGGGGCCGGGGCGGAGGCGACTTGCGGGAGGGGGGCAGGAGTCGGGGCCGGACTCCTGGGCGACCACGGCGGTGGCGGCGGTCGTGCTCCGGCCGGACTCCCGGTCGGAGTCGGGCGGGGGGGGGGGGCAATGTGCTTGGGCCGGCTGGGCTGGCTGCCTGGCTCGCTGGGCCGCGGCCCAGTTCGGTCGGCCGATTTTTAAAAAAATACCTTTTCTAGAAATACGGAAAAAATCAGAAAATATAAGCAATATATTTTTGAAAATCACAGAAAAATTCACACATAACTAGGGCCTTATTAATGACCTTGTGAACATTTTTCTGGACCTAAATGCCTAAACTAAAAAAAACATTTTAGTACTAATAAAATTGCATAAAATAAATATTCTTGCAAACAAAAATCCAATAAATATATTTTGACTCAAAATTCAATTTCCAATGTTTCTATTCTGTTTTTGAAGAAGCCATGTTATCTTCTCTCTTTATTTTATTTATTTTGAAAATATTGGAATTGAAAATTGGCAAAATTTGTATTTGATCCAACCCACTTGGAAAGAAATAAAATGTGGATCTTATGGGAAACTTCCAACTCTCTTATTTGGTCCTTGAGTTTCTTAAAGTCTCCTGGATCAATTTCCAACCAAATCCAAATTCAAAAATGCATAAATTATGAATGCATATGAATGTTCTATATGATAACATCCAAATTGAAAATTGGGATATTACACCTATGCTCTCACAAATACTACTATATGTACTCCTAATCCTCCATTTTTCAAGCATAATTAGCAATATTTAGATGATTTGGCCCCCTCTACCATTATATAACATGTTTGGCCCCCTCTATATTTAGTCTCTGGCTCCGTCACTGCTCCAAATGATAGCTTGAATGTGTTCATTTCAACATGCTGTTAAAGCACATATAAAATGGAAGGCAATGTTACCGACATTAGGCTTAACATCCATCAAATATTGCAATTCAAACTGGTATTGTTGACGATGAATAGAACATAGGTAATGGTTAAACATCACACTGGATAAATGTGCAAACCTGAAATAAAGGGCGTGTGTTAACTACACCAGGAATAACTGGAACCAAATATAGCCGTTCAAACGGGTATTGATGTAGTCGAGTGGCACGGTTCCGACTTGCACATAATGAACAACACATTGTGAATGACTGAAATAAACAAGGCATAAATGACCAGTATGACAACCAAATATAGCCATTGAAAACTGGACAGAGTCTCACTGCAACCAACCTAACAAGCAAATACAGATAAACAGGGCATATGCTTGAAAACTGGACAAATGCTCACTTCAACCAACCTAACAAGCAGATACAGATAAACAAGACATCTTCTTGATAATTGGACAAATACTGGAAAAAATCAACCTACCAACAGAATACCGATAAACAAGGCATCTACTTGATAACTGGACAACTGCTCACTGCAACCTGATAACCCACAAGTGTAGGGGATCGCAACAGTTTTCGAGGGTAAAGTATTCAACCCAAATTTATTGATTCGACACAAGGGGAGCCAAAGAATACTCTTAAGTATTAGCAGCTGAGTTGTGAATTCAACCACACCTGGAAACTTAGTATCTGCAGCAAGGTAATTTAGTAGCAAAGTAATATGGAAGTAACGTTAATGACAATAAAAGTAACGGTAGTGTTTTTGTAGTTTTTGTAATACCAGCAGCGAAAAAGTAAATAAGCAACAAGCAATATGTGAAAAGCTCGTAGGCATTGGATCGGTAATGGGAAATTATGTCGGATGCGATTCCTCATGTAAAAGTTATAACTTAGAGTGACACAAAACTAGCTCCAGTTCATCAATGTAATGTAGGCATGTATTCCGAATATAGTCATACATGCTTATGGAAAAGAACTTGCATGACATCTTTTGTCCTACCCTCCCATGACAGCGGGGTCCTAGTGGAAACTAAGGGATATTAAGGCCTCCTTTTAATGAGTACCGGACCAAAGCATTAACACATAGTGAATACATGAACTCCTCAAACTACGGTCACAACCGAGAGTGGTCCTGATTGTTGTCACTTCGGGGTTGTCGGATCATAACACATAGTAGGTGACTATTGACTTGCAAGATAGTATCAAGAACACACATATATTCATGAAAATATAATAGGTTCAGATTTGAAATCATGGAACTCAGGCCCTAGTGACAAGCATTAAGCATAGCAAAGTCATAGGAACATCAATCATAGAACATAGTGGATACTATGGATCAAACCCTAACAAAACTAACTCGATTACATGGTAAATCTCATCCAACCCATCACCGTCCAGCAAGCCTACGATGGGATTACTCACGCACGGCAGTGAGCATCATGAAATTGGTGATGGAGGAAGGTTGATGATGACGATGGCGACGATCTCCACTCTCCGGAGCCCAGAACGGACTCCAGATCAGCCCTCCCGAGAGAGATTAGGGCTTCGCGGCGGCTCTGTATCGTAAAATGCGATAATTCTTTCTCTTTGTTTTTTCTCCCGGAAAGTGAATATATGGAGTCCGGGGGTACATCGGCGGAGCAACAGGGAGCCCACGAGGCAGGGGGTGCGCCCCCCACCCTCGTGGACAGGGTGTGGGCCCCCTGGCTTGGATCTAACCGCAGATATTTTTTATATATTCCAAAATAATTCTCCGTTGATTTTCATATCATTCCGAGAACTTTTATTTCTGCACAAAAATAACACCATGGCAATTCTGCTAAAAACAGCGTCAGTCCGGGTTAGTTCCATTCAAATCATGCAAGTTTGAGTCTAAAACATGGGTAAAAGTGTTTGGAAAAGCAGATACGTTGGAAACGTATGAACTCCCCCAAGCTTAAACATTTGCTTGTCCTCAAGCAATTCAGTTGATAAAATGAAAGTGATAAAGAAAAACTTTGACAAACTCTGTTTGCTCTTGTTGTTGTAAATATGTAAGGCCAACATTCAAGTTTTCAGCAAGGATCATGAACTAACCACATTCACAATAACTTTCAGGTCTCATGTCTACTCATATCAATGGCATAATCAACTAGCGAGCAATAATAATAAACCTCGGATGACAACACTTTCTCAAAACAATCATAATATGATATAACAGGATGGTATCGCGCTAGCCCTTTCTGAGACCACAAAACATAAATGCAGAACACCTTTAAAGATCAAGGACTGACTAGACATTGTAATTCATGGTAAAAGAGATCCAGTCACAATCATACTCAATGCAAATTAATAGCAATACATGCAAATGAGAGAGGTGCTCTCCAACTGGTGCTCTTTAATAAGAGGATGATGACTCAACATAAAAGTAAATAGATAGGCCCTTCGCAGAGGGAAGCAGGGATTTGTAGAGGTGCTAGAGCTCGATTTTTAAATAAAGATGAATAATATTTTGAGGGGTATACTCTCATTGTCAACATAACAACCAAGAATCTCGACATCTTCCATGCTACACACATTATAGGCGGTTCCCAAACAGAATGGTAAAGTTTATACTCCCCCAACCACCAACAAGCACACTCCACGGCTAGCCCAAAACAACGGGTACCATCCAAACCAGCAACAACCCTGGGGGAGTTTTTTTTAGTTATTATGATTTGAGCATGGGACTGGGCATCCCGATTACCAGCCATTTTCTCATGAATGATGAGCGGAGTCCACTCATCGTGAGAATAATACACCTAGCATGGAAGATATAGACAACCCTAGTTGATACATGAGCTGTTCGAGCATACAAAACAGAATTTCATTTGAAGGTTTAGAGTTTGGCACATACAAATTTACTTGGAACGGCAGGTAGATACCGCATATAGGAAGGTATGGTGGACTCATATGGAATAACTTTGGGGTTTATGGAAGTGGATGCATAAGCAGTATTCCCGCTTAGTACAGGAGAAGGCTAGAAAGAGACTGGGAAGCGACCAGCTAAAGAGCGACAATAGTCATGAACATGCATTAAAATTAATCAACAATGAATGCAAGCATGAGTAGGATATAAACCACCATGAACATAAATATCGTGAAGGCTATGTTGATTTTGTTTCAACTACATGTGTGAACATGTGCCAAGTCAGACCACTTGAATCATTCAAAGGACGATACCACCCTATCATACCACATCACAACCATTTTAATATCATGTTGGCACGCAAGATAGACCATTATAATCTCCTAGCTAATTAAGCATGTCATAAGCACCTATGATCTCTAACTGTCATTGCAAGCATGTTTCATTCATAATAGGCTGAATTAGAAACGATGAACTATCATATTTACAAAAACAAGAGAGGTCGAGTTCATACCAGCTTTTCTCATCTCAATCAATTCATCATATATCGTCATTATTGCCTTTCACTAGCACGACCGAACGGTGCGGAAAATAATAATAGTGCACGTGCATTGGACTAAGCTGGAATATGCAAGCATTTAATACAAGAGAGAAGACAAGGTAATATGGCTCAAGGTTAATTTAACAATAAAGCATATGAGAGACACTAATCATTTTCAATCATGGTCTTCTACTCTTGACCCCCCAAAGAAAAGAAAAGAAGCTATTTACACGGGAAAGCTCCCAACAAGCAAAAGAAGAACGAGAAATCTTTTTGGGTTTTCTTTTAATTACTACTACTACAGGCATAGAAAGTAAACTAGCTAAAAGCTACAACTAGATTATTTTTCTTAAGGTTTTTTCTAACACACAAGAAAAAGATTAAGAAAAGAATTGAAACTAACATGGATAGTACAATGAAAGAGTGTGAGCACCGACGACTAGAATAAGTGTGTGAACATGAATGTAATGTCGGTGAGAAACACGTACTCCCCCAAGCTTAGGCTTTTGGCCTAAGTTGGTCTATGGCCAGTACTGGCTTGACGGATATCCAAAGTCGTAGTTGGGGTTGTACTGAGATGCAGCAGCTACTGCCTGCTGAGCTGCGGCTTGGAGACGGGTTGCTCTCATTGTCTCCTGATATTCATTTGCCTCCTCCCTGGTTATAGTATATCTCCCTTTTGCCTTAAAGTCAAATAAGGTAGGAGCAGGGAGAGCAATATGGACAGCGTGACGCCTGTCAAAGATTAGTCGATACTGGAGGGATTGTTCATCCCTCTCTACAAACCGATGGCTAACCATAGCATTATAATCTAAATAATCACGTAGTAGTGGTGCATCATTTTCATGTATAGGCAGACCAAGATGATTGGCTATGCGGGTGGCATAAATCCCACCAAATAAATCTCCGTTTAAACCATTATGATGTAGCCTACGTGCAACAATGGCTCCCTAGTTATATTGTCTATCTCCTAACACAACACTCTTGAGAACACTAAGATCCGGAACACACATGTGGCAAGCTTCATCCTTGCAGTTAATGCATCTACCAATGAAGAGACCAAAATAATGAATAGCCGAAAAATGAATGCTCCTTATGGTAGCTTGTGTGATCTCTCTAGATCCCCCCACAATGATCCTAGCAAGGAAGTCTTTATATTCAGATTTGCGAGGTTTACTAATATTGCCCCATCGCGGGAGCTTGCAAGCATCATTAAAATCTTCTAGGTCCATGGTGTAAGATTTATCATAAAGATCAGACAAGACAGTGTGAGAATTACATGAAGATGAAAATTTAAACTTTCTCACAAAGGTATCTATGTAACGGTATTGAGGGCACTTATCTTGCATGAAGCCCTCAAGGTCAGCATTACACACATATGCGTCAAAATCCTCCTTAATGCCTGCCCAAACCATAAATTCTTCTGACGGCCATTCACAAGGCCGCACTTCAGCTTCCCTGGGTAATTCGTCGTCCGGCTCACGCATCGCGAGCCTTCGTCCTTGCTTCTTTGAGGAACCACCTTGAAAGATTTTCCTATGCATTTTTCTGAAATTTTTAGTAACTCGAAATAAAAGTGAACCAAACTCAACAAGATTGATAGCAACAACTCCTACAAGTGCCTAGAGACTAAATCATGCATTAGAACTACTTGGGACCAAAGAAATTTGACATGCAAGCTCAAGAACAAGGTCACCACAGCAGCGAAAATTTGCAATAAATAAAGCACTAGAACAAAAACTAATTGGATCAATGGAGGAGTCACATACCAAGGAACAATCTCCCCAAACAGTTTTCTGAATGAAGCTTTGAGCAAGGAGATCGAAAATGGCAGTAAGACGAACTAGAACTCGTGCTTGAGCTGGATAGTGATTTTTTGGGAGGAAGGAGTGTGTGGGTACAGAAATAAGTGGAGGGGGGCCACGTGGGGCCCACAAGGTAGGGGGCGCGCCCTGGACCCTCGTGGCTAGGTGCTGGCTCCGCTCGCTATGTTTTCTATGCCAAACATTCTCAAATATTCTAGAAAAAAAATCATATTTCAATTTCAGGACATTTGGATAACTTTTATTTTCGTGGTATTTTTTTATTGCACAGATAAGTCTGGAAACGGACAGAAAATACTATTTTTGCTTTATTTAATCTAATTAACATAAAGTAAAAGGAGGGTACAGAAGGTTGTGCTATCTAGATTCACCCATCTCATGCTCATCAAAAGGAATCCATTAACAAGGTTGATCAAGTCTTGTTAATAAACTCTTTCCGAATAACATGAAACCAGAGAATTTTCGAATAACACTAGGTTACCTCAATGGGGATATGTATGTCCCCAACAATAAGGATATCATATTTCTTCTTGGCAGTAGGGAGAGGTATTTCAAAACTTCCAATAGTAATAGTTGAAATTTTTCCAATAGAATTGATACTGTGGACCTGAGGTTGTTTCCTCGGAATGTGTACCATATGCTCATTACCATTGACATGAAAAGTGACATTGCTTTTGTTGCAATCAATAACAGCTCCAGCAGTATTCAAAAAGGGTCTACCAAGGATAATAGACATACTATCGTCCTCAGGAATATCAAGGATAACAAAGTCTGTTAGAATAGTAACATTTGCAACCACAACAGGCACATCCACACAAATACCGACAGGTATAGCAATTGATTTATCGGCCATTTGCAAAGATATTTCAGTAGGTGTCAACTTACTCAAATCAAGTCTACGATATAAAGAGAGAGGCATAACACTAACACCAGCTCCAAGATCACATAAAGCAGTTTTAACATAGTTTCCTTTAATGGAGCAAGGTATAGTGGGTACTCCTGGATCTCCTAGTTTCTTAGGTATTCCACCTTTAAATGTGTAATTGGCAAGCATGGTGGAAATTTCTACTTCAGGTATCTTTATTTTGTTGGTAATAATATCTTTCATATACTTAGCATAAGGATTTGTTTTAAGCATATCAGTTAAACGCATACGCAAAAAGATAGGTCTAATCATTTCAGCAAAGCGCTCAAAATCCTCATCATCCTTTTTCTTGGATGGTTTAGGAGGAAAAGGCATGGGTTTCTAAACCCATGGTTCTCTTTCCTTACTGTGCTTTCTAGCAACGAAGTCTCTCTTATCATAACGTTGATTCTTTGATTGTGGGTTATCAAGATCAACAGCAGGTTCAATCTCTACATCATTATCAATGCTTGGTTGAGCATCATCATGAACCTCATCATTAACATTATCACTAGGTTCATGTTCATTACCAGATTGTGTCTCAGCATCAGAAACAGAGATGTCATTAGGATTCTCAGGTGTGTCAGCTACAGGTTCACTAGAAGCATGCAAAGTCTTATCATTTTTCTTTTTCTTCTTCTTAGAAGAACTAGGTGCATCTAAATTAGCTCTCTGAGAATCTTGCTCAATTCTCTTAGGGTGGCCCTTAGGATACAAAGGTTCCTGAGTCATCTTACCACCTCTAGTTGCAACTCTAACAGCAAAGTCATTATTCTTACTATTTAATTCATTGAGAAAATCATTCTGAGCCATAAGTACTTGTTCTACTTGAGTGGTAACCATAGAAGCATGTTTACTAATGAGTTTCAATTCACCTTTAACTCTAGACATATAATCACTCAAGCGTTCAATCATATAAGCATTGTGTTGCAATTATCTACCAACATAAGCGTTGAAGTTTTCTTGCTTCACAATAAATTGTCAAACTCATCTAAGCATTGGCTAGCAGACTTATAACGAGGAATATCACCTTCATCAAATCTATAAAGAAAATTTACCTTTACTACCCGTGTCATGTTATCAAGACCATGTATTTCTTCAATAGGCGGTAAATTCTTAACATCTTCAGCTTTAATACCTTTTTTCTTTCATAGATTTCTTTGCCTCTTGCATATCTTCAGGACTGAGAAATAGAATACCTCTTTTCTTCAGAGTTGGTTTAGGGGCTGGTTCAGGAAGTGTCCAATTATTTTCATTGGCCAACATATTATTCAATAGTAATTCATCTTGATCAACTGTTCTTTCCTTGAAAACACAACCAGCACAACTATCCAGGTGGTCTCTGGAAGCATCGGTTAGTCCATTATAAAAGACATCAAGTATTTCATTCCTCTGAAGAGGATGATCAGGCAAAGCATTAAGTAACTGGAGAAGCCTCCCCCAAGCTTGTGGGAGACTCTCTTCTTCATTTTGCAGAAAGTTATATATTTCCCGTAAGGCAGCTTGTTTCTTATAAGTAGGAAATTATTTAACAGAGAAGTAATAAATCATATTCTGGGGACTATGCATACAACCAGGATCAAGAGAATTAAACCATGTCTTAGCATCACCCTTTAACGAGAACGGAAATAACTTAAGGATATAGTAATAATGAACCTTTTCATCATTGGTAAACAGGGTGGCTATATCATTCAACTTAGTAAGATGTGTCACAACAGTTTCAGATTCATAGCCATGGAAAGGATCAGATTCAACCAAAGTAATTAACTCAGGATGAACAGAGAAATCATAATCCTTATCAGTAACAAAGATAGGTGAAGTAGCAAAAGCAGGGTCATATTTCATTCTAGCATTCAAAGACTTTTCTTTCATCTTGGCTAATAATTTCTTAAGATCATATCGATAATTGCAAGCAAGAAAGTCTCTAGCAGTTTCTTCATCCATAACATAACCCTCAGGAATAACAGGCAATTCATATCTAGGGGGAGAAGCTTCATCATCACTTTCATAAATATTATCAGTTTCAATATTTACATTATCCCTAACCTTAGCAATTTGTTCATCTAGAAATTCACCTAGTGGCACAATATTATGAAGCATAGAAGTAGTTTCATCATACATAACAGAAGTAGCATCATCAAGAACATGCGATTATCAGATTCAATAGCAGGAGTAGGTGTCGCAAATTTACTCATAACAGATGGTGAATCAAGTGCAGAGCTCGATGGTAGTTCCTTACCTCCCCTCATAGTTGAGGGAAAGATCTTGGTTTTTGAGTCCTTCAAGTTCTTCATAGTGATCAATAGATATAAATCCCAAGTGACTTAAAGAATATAGCTATGCTCCCCGGCAACGGCGCCAGAAAATAGTCTTGATAACCCACAAGTGTAGGGGATCGCAACAGTATTCGAGGGTAAAGTATTCAACCCAAATTTATTAATTCGACACAAGGGGAGCCAAATAATACTCTTAAGTATTAGCAACTGAGTTGTCAATTAAACCACACCTGGAAACTTAGTATCTGCAGCAAGGTAATTTAGTAGCAAAGTAATATGGAAGTAAGGGTAACAACAATAAAAGTAACGGTAGTGTTTTTGTAGTTTTTGTAATAGCAGCAACGGAAAAGTAAATAAACAACAAGCAATATTTGAAAAGCTCGTAGCCATTGGATCGGTCATGGGAAATTATGTCGGATGTGATTCCTCATGTAAAAGTTATAACCTAGGGTGATACAGAACTAGCTCCAGTTCATCAATGTAATGTAGGCATGTATTCCGAATATAGTCATACGTGCTTATGGAAAAGAACTTGCATGACATATTTTGTCCTACCCTCCCGTGGCAGCGGGGTCCTAGTGGAAACTAAGGGATATTAAGGCCTCCTTTTAATAGAGTACCAGACCAAAGCATTAACACATAGTGAATACATGAACTCCTCAAACTACGGTCATCACCAAGAGTGGTCCTGATTGTTGTCACTTCGGGGTTGTCCGATCATAACACATAGTAGGTGACTATTGACTTGCAAGATAGGATCAAGAACACACATATATTCATGAAAACATAATAGGTTCAGATCCGAAATCATGGCACTCGGGCCCTAGTGACAAGCATTAAGCATAGCAAAGTCATAGCAACATCAATCTTAGAACATAGTGGATACTAGGGATCAAACCCTAACAAAACTAACTCGATTACATGGTAAATCTCATCCAACCCATCACCGTCCAGCAAGCCTACGATGGGATTACTCACACACGGCGGTGAGCATCATGAAATTGCTGATGGAGGAGGGTTGATGATGACGATGGCGACGATCTCCACACTTCGGAGCCCCGAAAGGACTCCAGATAAGCCCTCCCGAGAGATATTAGGGCTTGGCGGCGGCTCCGTGTCGTAAAATGCGATAATTCATTCTCTCTGATTTTTTTCTCCCCGAAAGTGAATATATGGAGTCCAGGGGTACGTTGGTGGAGCAACAAGGGGCCCACGGGGCAGGGGGCGCGCCCAGGGGGAGGGGCGTGCACCCCACCCTCGTGGACAGGGTGTGGGCCCCCTAGCTTGGATCTTTCCGCAAATAATTTTTTATATATTCCAAAATAATTCTCCGTTGATTTTTAGGTCATTCCGAGAACTTTTATTTCTGCATAAAAATAACACCATGGCAATTCTGCTAAAAACAACATCAGTCAGGGTTAGTTCCATTCAAATCATGCAAGTTAGAGGCCAAAACAAGGGCAAAATTGTTTGGAAAAGTAGATATGCTGGAGACGTATCACAACCAAACTAAGAACCAAATACATATAAACAAGGCATCTGCTCGATAACTGGAAAAACGCTCTCTCCAACCAACCTATCAACCAAATACAGATAAACAAGGCATCTACTCACTATAAACAACCAAATATGGCCATTCGTGAAACTGAAGTGGACAATTCATACTTAAACATCACATAGCCCTATTGAACAATACATTTTTTCATAACTGAAATAATTAAACACGGCACAGTTAAAGCCCCGCACGGCAAATACTACTACAACAAAGGGTGCTGGTTGGCAAGCTAGAAAAGGTAAGATTTGCTGATAGGATGTTGCCTCACATTTCATGGACAGGATCTGTCGGGGATATACCCGGCGGTGTGACCCGGTCGGTGATATGACCCGGCTGGGACTTGATGTTTCATTGGTGACCCGGCAGACTATAAGCCGGCAGGAAGAGTTAAGCAGGTTAAGCCGGCAGACACAGTCATGTAAGCTGGCAGACACAGTCAAGCATTATAAGCCTGCATACATAGTCATGTAAGCCGGACAGTTAAGCCAGACACTTAAGCCAGACACTTAAGCCAGATTGTAAACCAGATTGTAAGCCGGATTGTAAATCGGCTTACGTTAAGAAGCCCAAGGCGTTAAGAAGCCCATGGAGAGAAGCCGGTGAAGAGAAGTCAGAATAGTTAAGTCTTAAGTCCGAATTGGACTCTACATGTAACCCACCCCTTCAACTTATATAAGGAGGGGCAGGGCACCCCAAGAGGGATAAGTTTTTCACAAGTTAGAAGCTGCATATTCTTTAGGGCTAGACACAACTAAAGGTGACTCCATGAGGGTCATAATGAGATCTAGCCTCAAACAGCATGTTGGGCTATTACCGGATGATGTTTCCCAGGGCCCGAAGCTGTCTAAATCCTTGTCTTGTGTGTTGCGTCTCTCGATTCCACTCAACCCCTCTCAAGCTACCACATAGATGCGTTGGCCTTATGACTAAGTCCTTACCTAAGGACATCTGCCGTGACAATTCCACGACAGTTGGCTTCCACTGTGGGCAGCCGCACGGTGGTGTTCAGTTCTTGAAGGGATCTTTTAGGGTTCGAGAAGTTCGCAAGTTTCCAGATGAAGAAGAGCCGGTCAGAAAAATCTGCATCAGCATCATGTTCATCGGCTCAGATATATGATTGGTGAAAATTAGGGTTGTAATTCGTTCTGCTGCCTCAAATCACCGAGATCAAGAGAGACACCACAAATCGCCGAGGAAGCAATCGCGAAGCAATCGTCAAAAGTATATACGAACATGGATGGTCAAACCAATCTTGACCCGTAAAAAGACTTGTACTATGTTGTGGCAGGTTCGAGCCGCCAAGTCGCTAGCTCCGCCCTTTGCAAGCCACAGGTCGCGAGCTGCCTCCCCTGAGTTGCCGACGCCGACTCGTTTCCATTGCTTACTCATGCCCTCATTCCGACTCTTAGTGCCCTCCGCTCTGACCCGCTCCGACTTGGCCTTGTCTTGATTTACGGTCGGTGAGGTTTAAAATCTTAAGAAAAATAGGGTTACGGTTGGGTGGTGCTCTGAGTCGCCAAGATCAACAGAAGTATCAGCCTGTGTCTCATCAATATCCTACGAGAAGGCTAAATCAGTGCAATTCATGAGGCATAAAGTAGTACGGACTCCACAAGACCACAACTCGTTAGCAACATCAACGACCCACCAATGTGTCGGTTCAAGTCGCCGGATTCCATCACCGCTTCTACAGTCGTGAGCCGCCGCCTTCGCGCGGCCTCGCTTTAAGCGCCGGGCGCCATCATCACCTCTGCGGGCAAGCTCCGAACCGTTCACATGGCTTCAGATCGGCTCCGAGTCATCTTTGTACTGGGTCGTCTCCGGGAAATCTCCGTCTCCGAGCCGTTGTCTTAACCTCAAATCATGTCAGCCGCAACAGCTGTTCTTGAGCCGACCTCACGTCGCTTTGACCCGCTACTACTGCAGGTTTACCTCGAGCTGGCTTTCGCGTTGCTTGACCCGCCTTTGCCGAGGGCTTGCACCTGTGAGACGCCCCGGCCGTCGCTGCGCTTTGAGCCGCCCTTTGCCGTTGCTCTGAGCCGCTGCCTTGAGGCGTTTTTTGCTAAGCCGCCGGCCTCAAAATATGTCGAGCCACCGCTGCAACTGCATCATGCCGTCTACGATTCTGCCTCAACCAGTTTTGGAAGGACCTAATCAGCAAAAAGATATAGTCCATGACCTGTCGTTGGAACCCAGACGATTGGTGATCTCTCGCTGAGTCACCTCCACGGCTGCGTGACCTCAACCAGCCTCGTCTCCGTAGCCGAGGTCGTCTGCAACTCTGCTTCCTCGGGACGCCGAACCTCCTTGGTTGCTCATCTTGAGCCATCGTAGGCTTTGAGGCGCCACGTTGAGTCATCGTTAGTTGCTGGTTTGTCCATCGACATTAGGCTGCCGCATCTTCGATTCGCCTCGCTCCTGTGCCGCGAGCTGCACAGGACTATCAGTCCGTCTTGCCTGCTCCAAACTACTGAACGAGCCAACATGAGCCGCTTTCGCTGGCGTGCAGAACCACCACTGGTTTACCTCTATCTCCACGGCCACGACCAGTGGCTGGCCTCGCTCTGCCTTCAGTTCGGATCCGCCGGCCGCCCTAAGCCGCCTCAAGCCGCCGCGTTGAGCCGCTTAGCACCGTGAGCCGCCCAGTATCGCAGCCGCTTCTGCTGTGGCTCGCCTGCACCTTTGCATCCTCTCCTGAGCTGTCGGCCCCGCCGTGCGCGAGTTCGCCTCCGTTTCATTGCTGTCAGCATGCCGCCGTACACCGGGTTTTTGCTGCCTTTGTGACCAGGGCCTTAGCTGCGAGTCGCCGGGCGTATCCACTGGCCTCTGCTTCGAGCCGTCGCTCTGAGTGCCTGGGCTTTGAGCCGTCTTCATCTTCATTCCGAGCCGCCTCGGCCTCGTGGGGATTCTCATGCCGCTGTCATACTTCCCCCGGAGCATTCGGTTCACCATAACGGCCACATCCCTGTCTTCGCCAGCCACCGTCCCGCGCGCCTCGCGACGGTTCACGCCTCTAAGTGACCGTGGTCGGCTGTTTTTCCTCTTTTGCGCACAGTACTTCGGCCTCCCGTCGCCCGCTGCTACCAAATTTGACCTACCAAGGCGCATACCAACAGCGGTGTAGAGCCGCCGCCCTCGTCTGCGTGGCCGCGCTGAACCGGCCACGGCCGCACATCTCCGACCTACCACTATGGCGGACACACTTCAAACGACCCGCCGATGCGCCCCGGCTGCTGCACTCTTGTGCCGGCTCGAATAAGCAGACGTGTCGTAGCTGGAATTACAATAACACTGCAAACGCGAGGGACGGTGGTAGAATGCAAATACTACTGTTGCTTGGGCGATTCGTGCGGTGTGGAGAATGTCAAGGAATATCCATATGATGACAAAAGTGTACCAAAGGCAGACTACAAACGCTACTATTATTGGTGTGTTGCATAGTACTATTAGTACTAGTTCCTACATGGGATCTAGAAGTCATCGTTAATTCTACAGTTGAATATCATCCAACGAAAAATACCAAGGTGATCCACGGACGGTCCATTTATCATCCGGACAAGTCAGGATAATGATTCATTATAAAGGTGGTGCCATGTTGTGCCTATGGAATGTGCGTTAGCATCATCATGCACCGGCATCCACGCCCGCGTGCTATTGAATGGGTGTGTGCAAGCCGCCGCCGTGCAGCTCAATCTACAATAACGTCGCTGGGACTGCGCCCACAATCAGCTTTGTCCGTCCGCACGGCTTACCGCGCCCATGACTAACTCGTCCATCCCCACCGGCTTACTGCACCGCATCCGACTCATCTATGTGTGCTGATTCTGAAGCTGCGATGGTCTTTACTGTTCGTTTCTCGTGGTTTGGTCTACATCAACACACCGAGCCGCACCTGTCTACAGGGCCTATTTATTGAGTATGAAGCCAGTCATTGCTTGGGTAGCCTGGTTTTCTTCCAACAATTATGGAGCAAATTATCATGTATTATCAGCCGCCATCTGCACTGGATGGCTCAATGGGCATCTGTGAGAGCCGGCTACAGAAAGCAAGGATAGTCCAGTGGCTCCGGCTAGTTTCATTGAAGTTTTCTATTATTGTACGCATACATCATCATGCATTGCATCATACATCATCATACATTGCATCATACACATACATCATCATACATTGCATCATCATCATAACATGCGTCATATATACATAGATATACTTGTTTATATTGCAGGAACCGGTTTTCCAACCAGATTATATTATTCAAGTCCTAAATAGCCAACATGGCTGGATTTTTTGGTTATCAAGAACCAGTATTATGATTGAGGTTTTTAAAGATGCTTCAGCGCAATGGCTATTATTTTATCAATGGATATGATTTATTCTACAATGGAAGGAATAGTCCCGAATCGCTGCAGGCTTACGACTCGGCACTTGGGGGCTACATTATTCAAGTTGAGATTACATCAAATATGCAAGTCTCATGTCGCTGCAAGCATGCACCATGACACTTGGGGGCTAATGCAAAGTCATTTTTTGCTCACCTTATTGAAGACCCGACTCATCACATTGTAATGAGCCGGCCCTTGGGGGCTACCAATTGTTCCTGTCAACAATTCAAGGTACACAAGTCTTAATCCATTATATTGAAGGATCCACTGCTCAGTTGGTAAAACACAAAGCTCTTAACCTCGTGGACGTGGGTTCAAGCCCCATGATGGGGGTTATATCAGATGATGTTGTTTTTATGAAGTCCCAGCTCAGTATTATCTTACTGTACCGGCGCTTGGGGGCTACACGTTGATGTTCAAGTTTACATGATCATATCTGCAAAGTCCCTGCTCATTATTGCATAATGACCCGGCCCTTGGGGGCTACACCGATTGAAGTTTTTATCAGCATAAGGCAATTACAAGTCCCAGGCTGTTGCAAGCATGACAACCCGACACTTGGGGGCTACATATGTGGAATATTCAGTTTTGACTAGTGACTGAGATGAACAAACAGGATTTCTTCGAAGTGGTAGTATTCATATTGAAGGAAGTCTTAAGTCATCGCTTTGCTCTGTTCAAGACTTGGGGGCTATAGGTAATATGAATATAATGGAGGAACACCTTCAAATTCTTAATTTTGAGCAAACGAGGAAGATCAATTGTCTAACCCGGCGTTGGCAATAATCATGACCCGGTGTGTATAACAGTTATAACCCAGAATCATCAGTTTTTATGACCCGATAGTCTTGGCAAAGATAAATCGACAAGTTTTACATTGTTTAGCCGGCTGAAATCAGATGAGTATTTCAAGACCAATATTTATGTTAAGCTAGACTATTGGAAGCCAAGTTAAATGGATTGTTCTTTATAATATTTTTTCTACAATGATTATGAAGCTGGTCTGTTGACCCAGATTTTTCAGAAGAAGTGCCCGGATTTTTTGCATTGGTAATGTTTGAACATATCTTCAAGGGAGATTTGTTATGAGATCATGGATATATATCAAGGAGGAAATGACAAGGATTTAAGGATGATGAGGTGCCGGTTCAGGAAAATATTTTAACCCGGAGCACAACCTATCAAATTTGTTCTCGTGTTTATGTATGCAGGAAGGATCAAGTTTAACATGAATAAATCCAAATTAAACTAGGGGCTAATGTCGGGGTTATACCCCGCGGTGTGACCCGGCCGGTGATATGACCCGGCTGGGACTTGATGTTGCATTGGTGACCTGACAGACTATAAGTCGGCGGGAACAGTTAAGCAGGTTAAGCCGGCAGACACAGTCATGTAAGCCGGCAGACAAAATCATGTAAGCTGGCAGACACAGTCAAGCATTATAAGCCGGCATACACAGTCATGTAAGCCGGACAGTTAAGCCAGACAGTTAGGCCAGATTGTAAACCAGATTGTAAGCCGGATTGTAAACCGGCTTACGTTAAGAAGCCCAAGATGTTAAGAAGCCCAAGGCGTTAAGAAGCCCATGGAGAGAAGCCCGTGAAGAGAAGTCAGAATAGTTAAGTCTTAAGTCCGAATTGGACTCTACATGTAACCCACCCCTTCAACTTATATAAGGAGGGGCAGGGCACCCCAAGAGGGATAAGTTTTTCACAAGTTAGAAGCTCCATATTCTTTAGGGTTAGACACAACTAAAGGAGAGACGGCCTATGCGGTGACTCCATGAGGGTCATAATGAGATCTAGCCTCAAACAGCATGTAGGGCTATTACCGGATGATGTTTCCTGGGGCCTGAAGCTGTCTAAATCCATGTCTTGTGTGTTGCGTCTCTCGATTCCGATCAACCCATCTCAAGCTACCACATAGATGCGTTGGCCTCATGACTAAGTCCTTACCTAAGGACATCTGTCGTGACAATTCCATGACAGGATACTTCTAGTTGGAAGAGCACAGACCGATGGTGCGCTCTCTGATGTCATGGCTGGGTTGTTTCACCTTGGAAGAACCTTCATTGGTGCCCTCCTCATGGTCGTGGTCGTGGTCGATGAGATCTGACTTGGCAATTGAGGATCCCAAGCCACCGTCGTAGAACGTGTCCTTCAGAAATGACAAAATGGGCTCGATGGCGTATAAAGATCGCAAATCCTTGACCGCTTGGCGGAGGAGATCAGGGGCAGGGCCATCAAAGAGATCGATGGCGGTTGAACTAGAGGGGTTGGGGGTGAACCACTTAACCTGTGACATGGCCCGCGTGAAGCCGTCGCTGTGGACGAGCTTGATGTCGTAGCCAGCTTTCCCAGGATATAGTAATATGCGAGCCCACTGACATGAAGCCTTTGGCATGGCAACGTAGTCAATGTCTTCGTCGGCTTCCGTGGCGACGTGTTGCTCCGGGATCGACAGGTCAGGGCGAACGGCGGCGACCTCGCCAACGTCCGCCGGAGAGGCCATGATAAACCTCTTCTTAGCCGAACGCTCGTCGGGCTCCCCAGGATACATGGTTGAGCTTAGGCTGCGACATTCTGGAGCAGGGGATGTGGATCTGGTGGGGAGGGACACCACAGGCCTCATCTAAAAACTCAGAGGAGTGGGGCGACAGTATGGGAATCGTTGGGTAACCTGAACTTTATTATCTAAGATAGGAGGAATGGGCACACCGGTAGGGGTTGGCGACGGCGGCCGTGAGCTAGGGTTCTAGGGGGGAGAGGGAAGGGTGGGGGACTGTGGGTGGTGTTTGAGGATACGGCGCGGCTAATGAAAACTTTAGTAATTGTGGGTGGAGATGGTGGTGTACAAGGGAGGGTGACGGTTCAAATGCCTCGGCTACTGCAATTTTACTACAAGGTCGGTGATGGAGGAGTGTGGGCGGTGGTTGAAGTACGGTGGCTACTAAATTTTGGGTAAAGGAATTGATGCGGGGCAGGAGTGCCCAAGATCACGCACGGTCCAATAACAATATGTGTGTGTGATAATAAGGAAAAGTGGTGGAACTGCCGATTTTTGCAACACTCAAGGCAGGTAGTTTGTTTTTATATTTCTAGCTAGCTGGTCTATTGCACACGGTTCATCCTAATTTCCAAATAAACTTACCCGCATTTAGCTTGCACATGTGGTGATTTTACAGCGCACTCGCATCGCACACGGTTAAGCCAGTACATCCACCCTTTGCTCGCGCTTGCGTGGTCGTGGTGATTTTACAGCGCACTTGCATCGCACCGGTTGAGTCAGTACCTCCACCTTTGCTTGTGCTTGCGCAGGCGTGGTGATTCACAATGCACTTGTATCGCACATGGTTAAGATATTATACACGTGTCCGTTGAGCGTCATTAGAGTCTTTGCGGCAAAAAACATTAGAGAGGGTCAGAAGACAGCCACACCAGCATGTGGCCCAAATATATATGAGTGAAAAGGGTGGTCTGTGATGTTCAAATTCCAATGTACAACTTTGACCGCGCGGGTCCACGGTTGGGCGCGTTGTCAAAGATCGATGAGAGGGGCCAGAAGTCAAGAACCACCTGGAAGTGGCCAAATATATGTAGGAATATTAGGGATGTTTAAAACTTTAAATACACAATGCATAACTTTGGTGGCACCTGCCTCGTAAACCCGAAAGCACCCTTGGATATATTTATAATAACATAATGTCGTACCTAGCTAGGATGCTTGGCCCACCACCTCCCACTTCGTGTTAGTGGGGCGGATGTAGGTAATGATTGATACTTTGGTCATACATGCATGTCGCCATGACCTACCATAAGACAGACCAATGAATCTATCGTTTGGTTAGACGGCAACTATTGTTGTCAATAAACTGCTTGGGCCAATAGATTGAACCATCATAAAAATCGCACGAGAGGGACCACAAAACCATCACCTCTTGCATGCAGCCCAAAATGATGTACGTTGGAAAGGGGTGATGTGTGTTTTCAATGTAGAATATTGTACAATTTAGATGTGGTGCCTACCTCTCGATACAGACAACAACCATGAAGGCAAGGTAGTTAAGGACGAGATACGCGGGGTATGATGTAGGTCAAACCCAGCAATCCGAGAATGTGGGAGGGAATCCTGTCAACGCATGAGCTCGAGCTTTGGTTGAGCGACATGTGACGGTGATCGGCCCTAACACGAACTAGGAGGAATCCATTCATGGCCAACATATACCCCTCATTATCGGTCAAAGGGATGATATATATACACTCGGGGATCCCACGGATATGAGTGTCATCACACAAAACCGCACAAGGGAGACATGGTCGATCAGAAGACCCCGTATACACTGCATGCGGCCCGAAAAAGATGTATGGCTACGGTGGTGTGTGATGTCTTTAAGTCCCGATTGCACAACTTCGATGGGCCACCGAACACCGTACCCGACTCCAATCATAGTTCAATACGTACGATGTCGGTTTCCGAACTTCGAGGCGGCGGGGGGG
>LR738709.1:143455853-143495707 GCA_902687465.1 Secale cereale
ACACACACACACACACACACACACATATATATATATATATATATATATATATATAGTGTGCGAATAACTTTGAAAGTTTGTCGTTGGATGAAGCCAGTCTGTCGGTACAGAGATGGCAAATTTGAGCACTACTGGCCATTGGATATCATCTACATTCCACCCGATTTTGCCACATGTACAATCTAGAAGACTCCATGGTTGAACTTAAGCATAATGCACAAACCTCAAAACACAAGCACTTCCCCTTTGTTCTAGAATCTTCCATATCTTAATTGCCCAAACTTTTTTTTTCTACATGAATTGTCACTTTTTGTTTTTACTTTATGCTTTACAATGCACAATTCCATGAATCTTAAAATAGATTTTTTATTCAACTAATTGATTTTGGATGAGATGAACTATAAGAATAAAACGAACATCTACATCATGCATATATGACTGAAAGCTTACATTCTATAGTGTGGTATTTATTCATGATTTGGTTACCCATGTACGGTGGGATATTTACATGGCCGGTGTGTCGTCGCTAGCCTTCAATGATTACTGACACTGGTCGCGGGAAACCAATGGGAGAAGATGCGGGAAACCAATGAGAGAGGCGGCGACAAACGGTAGCATGTTTATAAAACCTAGTAGAGAAGGAAGCGTGAGCTAGCACGACGCATGCGCACAGTGCTTACCGATGTACTGCATGTGCTGTCGAAAGGGCTCACAATTGCCATTTGATCTGGGAGCATCCAATGGTGCACACGTACGATCCGTGGGGTTTGGTTTCTGGCCAATCAGAACGCATGACATGGCACATATATGTCAAGGAATTTTGTTTGTCCATTTTGGCGCAAGTTTTATTACAAGCCTCTTACAAACCGAAGCTTCTCTCAAAGAAGCCTCGTGTTTTCGGTAGGGAAACGTGTCCCCCTTGTGGGCGAAATGTATCACTGCCTCTTTTCGCCTTGTATTTTCTTCTACGGGCAGCATGGAACGACAGGATATCTGTGTTGAAATTTATACTTATTCAGGGTTCGTTTGGACTTTTTATACACTAATTTAGTTTCCTAGGTATTTAATGTCCATAATTTAAATATGAACTTCAAATACATGCTCCAGTTCACCAAAATGGCTAGAAAATTTATACGTGTGTCCTTGGGTGCATGTTTAGGTCCCATGCCGAGAATGGGAATGAATTACAATCGTACCCGCATCCTGGCTCGTCCTCAAACATTTGGAATCTCGGTTTTTAAATCCCTGTAAATCCTAAACTTAGTAGAAATTCATCAAAGGTAGCATGGTGTCACGTCATGGCACATATACGTCGTGGTAAAAACATTGTCCAATTTGGGCCAAGCTTTATTACAAACCTCTTACAAACCAGAGCTTCTCTCAAAGAAGCCTCGTGGTTCCGATAGGGAAACGTGTTCCCCTTGTGGGCGGAACGTAGTCATTGCCTCTTTTCGCCATTTATTTTCTTCTACGGGCAACATGGAACGACAGGATATCCGTGCTGAAATTTAAACTTATTCAGGGTTCGTTTGGCCTTTTTATACACTAATTGAGTTTCCTAGGCATTTAATGTCCATAATTCAAATCTGAACTACAAATACAAGCTCCAATTCACCAAAATGGCTAGAAAAATTACACATGTGTCCTTGGGTGCATGTTTAGGTCCCATGCCAGGAATGGGAACGAACTACAACTGTAACAGTGTCCTGGCTCGTCCTCAAACATTTAGAAACTCGGTTTTTAAATCCTCATAAATCCAAAACTCACCAGAAAGTCATCAAAGGAGGCATGGTGTCACGTCATGGCACATATATGTCATGGTAAAAACATTGCCAATTTGATCCGAGCTTTATTACAAACCTCTTACAAACCAGAGCCTGTCACAAGAACCCTCGTGGTTTCGATAGGGAAATGTGTCCCCTTGTGGGCCAAACAATAATCGCTCCCTCTTCTAGCCTTGTATTTTCTTCTACACGCAACACACAACAACGGGAGATTCGCGCTGAACTTTGAAATTATTCAGGGTTCGTTTGACAATTTGTATCCATTAATTGAGTTTTCTAGGCATTTAATGTCCATAATTCAAATCCGAACTACAAATACATGCTCCAGTGCACCAAAATGGCTATAAAAATGTACATGTTTCCTTGGGGTGCATGTTTAGGTCCCATGGAACGAATGGGAACGTCTCACCGTCTTGGCTTGGCCAAAAACATTGCGAACCTCGGGGCTTAAATCTCTGTAAATCCAAAACTCAACAGGAAATCATGAAACTTGGCATGGTGTCACTACAAGGTACACATAATTGTCCAATCTGGGCGAAGCTATATTACAAGCCTCTTACAAACCGGAGCTTGTCGCAACCCTCGATGTTCCGGTAGGGAAACATGACCCTCTTGTGGGCGAAACGATAATTGCTGCCTCTTCTCGCCTTGACTTTGTTTTCTACAGGCAACATAGAATAACAGGAGTATCATGCTGAAATTGAAACTGTTTAGGGTTCGTTTGGCCATTTTGTATATTACTTAAGTTTTCTACGCATTTAATCTAGTACATAATTCTTATTTGAACTACAAGCACATGCTCCTGTGAAGCAAAATGTGTGGGAAATCGTACATGTGCCATTGGGTGCATGTTTAGATCTCATTTAAGGAATGGGAATGAATTAGAAACTTGTCGTCGTCCTGAAACATTGAGAATCTCGGTTTTTAAATCCCAGTAAATCAAAAACTCACCCAAAAAAATGAAACTTGGCATGGTTTCATGACATGGCACATATATGTTGTGGTAAAAAAATTGTCCAGTTTGAGAAGAGGCCCACACATTAGTAGCCAACGAAGTCCTTTTTGAAACAAAAAGCTAACACGTTAATATCGCAAACGGTTGTATTATATTAACCGTGTAGAAATTTAACCATACTCGGTGGCGTGCGTGCAGCTGTTTGATTAGACGGGACAAGTGCGGGAAGTCCGCCGTGCAGGCTCAATGGGACGCGTGCGAGCAGTTCGCCGTGCAGGCTCGACAGGATGCGTGCATCCTGTCCACCTCGCAGGCTCGACGGGACACGTGCGAGCAGCAAGGCCGCCCATGCTCACTGGGAAGCAAGCTCTTTAACCTCCATGCACCAGCCGCCGCCCGCCTCGCTCACAACTTCTCCATTAATGGGTTAATTAAAGCACCTGCACGGAGGGTGTTTGCTTGTGATCCCATGGCAGCATTTGCTTTGTTTGTGTTTTCAACTTGTATTCCGTCATAATTTAAATTGCCACATAGGGCAACAGATAATATGATCGCAAATAAAATGGCAACAGATAATACGACGACAAATTTACAATGGTGCAGATAATAATTGTCTTACATATTCCGGATAATTTAAAATGCCACATGCGGCAAAGCCTGGAAGACACGGGGGCAAGAGAAGAAGGAAATTACAGACAATGATCTAGGTCTCTACTCATCGATGGATCGCTGGGCGACGACATCCTCCAGCTCCTTCTTCAATTCCCCACGACTTTGCTTGAAAGCAGGCACAGATTCTTCCACCTCCTGCTCGCTCTCGATCCGGAGCTTCCTCAAGTCACCCATCAGTTCCTCGACGACCGTTGTCAGCGTCATCCCCGAAGCACTGCTCTGCTCATGCAGCATCTTCCAGCCGACGGCCTCCTCCTCCTTCTCGGCAAGAGCCTTGATGAGCTTCGCATTGTCACCCATGAGTTGCTCGACGAGGCCGGTCGCCTTGTCAACCGAGGCATCGCTGATCTTGAGCAGCTTCATCAAGCCGTGGACCAACTCCTTCTTCGTAGTGACACCAACGAGAATGTCGTCGTCGCCGGCCAAGGACTTCAGGAACACTAGCTCGTCGTGATGGCCGCGAGTGCGCTTGTGAGAGCCCTCGCGTGCCCGTGAGAGCTCATTCGAGGGCTCCGCGGTGCGCCGGGACATCTTTGCTGCGGCTGCGGCTTCGCGCCGGGACCTCTCTAGTGCTTCAGCAGCCTTGGTCTTTGTTGCCTGGTTATATGTCCACCCTAAACTCCTCCTACCGATCATGGCGGAACGACTTGACAGGAAAGACCAGTTTTGTGGGTGATGAGGATAGGAACTGTGAAGTAACTTTCGAGTGGGTAGTTTTTATAGCCCGGTGCTAAGTGTGAACACATATTAGTTTGATAGGTGTGAACAGATTTGTAATTACTCATTGTGTTGTAATCTGCAATGTGACGAGAAACAAGGTCAAAATTTATTGATGGCAGGAGGTTGACCACGTGGTTGCTTGCCGTTGAGGCGGCGGCGGCGTGCTCCGTTCATCCGAGTCGGCTGTTTGCCACGTATCACACACATCTTGTTAAGTTGAATACTTTCTGTTGTTTTCCCTAATCGAAAACAGTTCGTCCGAGTGAACCGTATGCCGTATATCACACACAACTTGATCTGGCTAACCGTTGTTGCACTCCCTAATAGCAAACAATTCATCGGGGCGAAATGTATGCCATATATCGCACACACACATTGATATGGCTGCCCATTTATGTTGTTCTGCCTCATCGCAAAGAGTTCGAATGGATTAACTGTGTGCCCTACATCGCACACGCAACTAAAATCTGAACCATGTTTGATGGATCCGCCATCACAAACGTTTTGCACCTTTTTTGACAGTTTTTTTACATCCCCATTTGCGATTAATGCATCACACACAGTTTCATGAAAGGGTCTCTGATCGTAGTGTCGCGTTAGCAGCATTCTGCAGTAGTGTAGGCTCATCTTCGTCCTCCTCATCCATGAACCAGGCATGAGAAGGCTTAAAGACATAAATATCAAGAGATTTGTGGGAGACAGGGCTCTCCCCCCAGCCTTGAGATGACATGATTTTAGATCTACCACAAAACAACAAGAAAGAAGAATAGAGGATTTCTCCACGATACGGAGGTCAATAGGTTCGGGGGAGTATATAAAGATTTTTTTATCTTGGGAAACAAGCAAACGAGAGAAAAACAGAGTCCGAAAGGTACCCGTGGTGGCACAACCCACCGGGGCGTGCCTGGCATGCCAGGCGCACCCTCGTCTATCATGCCCACCAGGGTTGTCTTCCTGGATTCTTCTTATTTTCCTAATTTTTGTAATATTACAAAACTGACAAAAAATATTTTTTCAGATTTTTCAGAGTCCGTTTATTTACCGCATCACGTACCTCCAATTTTTGATGATTCTGGAGTGTTCTGGAAGGTCTCTTTTATGTGTTCTTCCGGTGGCATGGTTTGGATAATATTGCTTTCAACATTAATAGGTGTACCTGAGATATAATGTTTGATTCTTTGACCATTGACCACCTTCGGGTTTGTGCCTTCAGCATTACTTATTTTGATGGATCCAGAACAATAAACTTCTTTGATAACATATGGTCCTTCCCATTTAGAGATAAGTTTTCCTGCAAAGAATCTAAAACGAGAGTTGTATAATAAAACATATTCACCATCTTTGAATTCCCGCTTTTGGATTCTTTTATCATGTCGTCTCTTAACTTTTTCTTTGAATAGCTTGGCATTTTCATAAGCTTGGGTTCTCCATTCATCTAGTGAGCTAATATCAAATAACCTCTTTTCACCAGCAAGTTTGAAATCATAGTTGAGTTCTTTAATGGCCCAATAAGCTTTGTGATCTAACTCAAGAGGCAAATGACAAGCTTTTCCATAAACCATTTTGTAAGGAGACATACCCATAGGATTTTTGTAGGCCGTTCTATAGGCCCAAAGTGCATCATCCAATTTCTTGGACCAATTCTTTCGAGACCTATTGACAGTCTTTTGCAATATTAATTGTATTTCTCTACTACTAAGTTCAACCTGACCACTAGACTGAGCATGATAGGGTGATCCAATTCTATGGTTAACATCATACTTGGCAAGCATTTTACGGAAAGCACCATGAATAAAGTGTGAACCACCATCAGTCATTAAATATATAGGGACTCCAAATCTTGGGAAAACAACTTCCTTAAGCATTTTAATAAAGGTGTTGTGATCAGCACTACTAGTTGGAATAGCTTCTACCCACTTAGTAACATAATCAAAGGCAACCAAAATATGAGTATACCCATTAGAGGAAGGAAAAGGTCCCATGTAATCAAATCCCCAAACATCAAATGGTTCAACAGCAAGTGAATAATTCATAGGCATTTCTTGACGCTTATCGATATTACCTATTCTTTGGCATTCGTCACAAGATAAGACAAACTTGCGAGCATCCTTGAAGAGAGTAGGCCAATAAAAACCAGATTGCAATACCTTGTCAGTAGTTCTGTCTCCCGCATGATGTCCTCCATAAGCCTCGGAGTGACATTTCCGTAGGATTTGTTTCTGTTCATGCTCAGGTACACAATGTCTAATAATACCATCTACTCCTTCTTTATAAAGATGTGGATCATCCCAAAAGTAGTGTCTTAAATCATAGAATATTTTATTCTTTTGTTGGTGAGTAAAGCTAGGGGGTATGTATTTAGCAACAATATAATTAGCATAGTCAGCATGCCAAGGTCTGTTGTTAAAAACATTTATTGCAGCTAATTGCTCAACAGGAAAACTATCATCAATAGGTAGTGGGTCATTAAGAACATTCTCCAACCTAGACGGGTTATCAGCTACAGGGTTCTTCGCTCCTTTCCTATCGATGATATGCAAATCAAATTCTTGTAGCAAGAGAACCCGTCTAATAAGCCTAGGTTTGGCATCTTTATTTTCCATAAGATATTTTATTGCAGCATGATCAGTGTGAACAATTACTTTTGAGTCCACAGTATAGGATCTAAATTTATCACAAGCAAACACAACTGTTAGAATTTTTTTTTCAGTAGTAGCATAATTTCTTTGTGCACATGTGGGGCTGTTGCCTCACAGTAAATAGTCAAAAAAAATCTTTGTGCACTGTCTAGAGTTTTACTTGCATAGTGAATAACATTCAATTTCTTATCAACTCTTTGCCCTAGAACATCACCAACATCATAATCACTAGCATCACACATAATTTCAAAAGGCAAGTTCCAATCAGGTGGTTGAACAACAGGTGCAGAAATTAAGGCTTTCTTGAGTGTTCCGAAGACTTCTACACAATCATTATCAAAAACAAAAGGAATGTCCTTTTGCAAAAGATTTGTAAGAAGCCTAGAAATTTTAGACAACTCTTGAATAAATCTCCTATAGAAACCAGCATGACCAAGGAAACTACGAATACCTTTGATATCTTTAGGACATGGCATTTTCTCAATTGCATCAACCTAAGCTTTGTCCACCTCAATACCTCTTTCAGAAATTTTATGGCCCAAATCAATACCTACATTGACCATAAAGTGGCACTTCTCCCAATTCAATACAAGATTAGTTCGCTCATATCTCTGCAAAACTCGATCAAGATTGCTTAAACAATCACCAAAACACTTCCCATAAACAGAAAAGTCATCCATGAAAACCTCAACAATCTTTTCACAAAAATTAGAGAATATAGCCGTCATACATCTTCGAAAGGTAGCAGGTGCATTGCATAAGCCAAAAGTCATACGTCCATAAGCATAAGTTCCAAAAGGACAAGTGAAAGCGGTCTTTTCTTGATTAGGTTGCAAATAGTTATTTGTGAAAAAACATAATATCCATCAAGGAAACAAAAGTGTGTGTGCTTGGATAATCTTTCTAGCATTTGATCAATAAAAGGTAGAGGATAATGATCTTTTCTAGTTGCTTTGTTTAACTTTCTAAAATCAATTACCATTCTATAGCCTGTAACAATTTGTTGTGGAATAAGTTCATTCTTATAATTATGAACAACAGTAATACCTCCTTTCTTAGGGACACAATGGACAAGACTTACCCATCCACTATCAGCTATAGGATACATTATACCTGCTTCCAGAAGTTTCAATATTTCCGTTCTTACCACTTCTTTCATCTTAGGGTTTAAACGATGTTGGTGATGGACAACGGGTTTAGCATCAGATTCCATGTTAATCTTGTGCTGACATAGAGTGGGACTAATGTCCTTAAGATGATCAAGAGTATATCCAATAGCATCTCGGCGCTTCCTCAGAATTTTCAACAATCTTTCTTCTTCATGTTCTAAAAGGTTAGCACTAATAATAATAGGATATATCTTTTTCTCATCGAGATAAGCATTTTTCAAAGTGTCATGCATTTATTTTAATTCAAACACAGGATCACCTTTAGCTGGAGGAGGACCTCCTAGAGTTTCAATAGGCAAATTGTGTTTAAGCAGAGGTTGTTGTTCAAAGAAGATTCTATCTATTTCATTTCTTTCATGCATATGCAAATCATTTTTGTGGTCTAGCAGATATTGCTCTAAAGGATCAGTAGGAGGCATAGCAATAGAAGCTAGACCAATAATTTCATCCTTACTAGGTAAATCTTTTTTGTGAGTTTTTTTACAAAACTTAGAAAAAATGAACTCATGAGACTCATCGCTAAAGCTAACACCGACATTTTGTTTAGCACAATATATAGTAGCATTGACGGTGCTCAAGAATGGTCTACCAAATATTATGGGAAAAAGTCATCTTGTAAGGAACCAAGGACTAGAAAATCAGTAGGGTATTTTGTTTTCCCACACAAGACTACAACATCTCTAACAATCCCAAGTGGTGTGATGGTGTCTCTATTAGCAAGTTTAATAGTAACATCTATGTCTTCTATTTTAGCTGGTGCTATGTCATTCATAATTTCTTGGTACAAAGTAAAAGGAATAGCACTTATGCTAGACCCATGTCACATAAACCATGATAACAATGATCTCCTAGTTTAACTGAGACGACGGGCATGCCAACAACAGGTCTATGTTTATCTTTCCCATCAGGTTTGGCTATTCTAGCTGATTCAAATAAATAATATGCCCGTCGATGTTATCGGCCAAGAGATCTTTAACCATAGCAACACTAGGTTCAACTTTGATTTGCTCAGGGGGCTTAGGTGCTTTAATATTACTTCTACGGACCACAGTTGAAACCTTAGCATGTTCTTTTATCTTAAGAAGAAAAGGTGGTTTCTCAATGTAAGCAGTAGGAACAACTGGATGAACATTGTAGACAATAGTTTCTTCTTTAGCAACTACTAGTTCTTTAATTTCTTATTTAATAGGGGGGGTGATATTTAAACCACTTCTTTTTAGGGAGATCAACATGAGTAGCAAATGATTCATAGAAAGAAGCTACTATCTCAGAATCAACTCCATATTTAGTGCTAAACTTTTGAAAAGCATATGTATTCATAAAAGACTTAACACAATCAAACTTAAGCTTAATACCTGACTCTTTACCATCGTCGAGTTGCCAATCTTCAGAGTTGTGTTTAATTCTTTCCCAGAGATCCCACCTAAATTCAATAGTCTTCTTTAAAATAACCGACACAAGAACTATCAAGCTGAAGGAAATATGCCCTAGAGGCAATAATAAAGTTGTTATTTGTATTTCCTTATATCATGATAAATGTTTATTATTCATGCTAGAATTTTATTAACTGGAAACTTAGTACATGTGTGAATACATAGATAAAATAGAGTGTCCCTAGTATGCCTCTACTTGACTAGCTCGTTGATCAAAGATGTTTATGTTTCCTAACCATAGACATGTGTTGTCATTTGATGAATGAGATCACATCATTATGAGAATGATGTGATGGACAAGACCCATCCATTAGCTTAGCATTATGACCATTTAGTTTTATTGCTATTGCTTTCTTCATGACTTATACATGTTCCTCTGACTATGAGATTATGCAACTCCCGAATACCAGAGGAACACCTTGTGTGCTATCAAATGTCACAATGTAACTGGGTGATTATAAATATGCTCTACAGGTGTCTCCAAAGGTGTTTGTGGTGTTGGCATAGATCGAGAATAGGATTTGTCACTCCGAGTGTCGGATAAGTATCTCTGGGCCCCCTCGATAATACACATCACAATACGCCTTGCAAGCAAACGACTAATGAGTTAGACACGAGATGATGTATTACGGAACGAGTAAAGAGACTTGCCGGTAACGAGATTGAACTAGGTATGATGATATCAACGATCGAATCTCGAGCAAGTAACATACTGATGACAAAGGGAACAACGTATGTTGTTATGCGGTTTGACCGATAAAGATCTTCATAGAATATGTAGGAGCCAATATGAGCATCCAGGTTTCGCTATTGGTTATTGACCGGAGATGTGTCTCGGTCTTTTCTACATAGTTCTCGAACCCGTAGGGTACGCACACTTAACGTTTGATGACGATTTGTATTATGAGTTATGTGATTTGATGACCGACGTTTGTTCGGAGTCCCGGATGAGATCACGGACATGATGAACAGTCTCGAAATGGTTGAGACATAAAGATCGATATAATGGAAGGCTATATTTGGACATCGGAAAGGTTCCGAGTGATTCGGGTATTTTTCGGAATACCGGAGAGTTACGGGAATTCGTATTGGGCCTTAATGGGCCATACGAGAAAGGATAGAAAGGTCTCAAGGGTGGTCGCGCCCCTTCCCCATGGACTGGTCTGAATTGCACTAGGAAAAGGGGGCGCCCCCTTCCTTCCTTCTCCTTCTCCCTTCCCCTTTTCCTATTCCATGTGGGGGGTGGAATCCTACTAGGAGTAGGGAGTCCTAGTAGGACTCCACACTTTGGCGCGCCCTATGAGGGCCAGCCTGCTCCTCCCTCCATCCTTTATATACGTGGCAAGGGGGCACCCCATGGACACACAAGTTGATTTTAGCTGTGTGCGGTGCCCCTCTCCATAGATACACACCTCGGTCATATCGTTGTAGAGCTTAGGCGAAGCCCTACGCTGGTAACTTCATCATCATCGTCACCACGCCGTCGTGCTGACAAAACTCTCTCGTGACGCTCAACTGGATCAAGAGCTCGTGGGACGTCATCGAGCTGAACGTGTGCTGAACGAGGAGGTGCCGTACGTTCGGTGCTTGGATCGGTTGGATCACGAAGACATTCGACTACATCAACCGCGTCACTAGATGCTTCCGCTTTCAGTCTATGAGGGTACGTAGACACACTCTCCCCGCTCATTGCTATGCTTCTCCTAGATAGATCTTGCGTGATCGTAGGATTTTTTTGAAATACTACGTTCCCCAATAGTGGCATCATGAGTCAGGTCTATGCGTGGATGATATGCACGAGTAGAATACAAATGAGTTGTGGGCGATATTAGTCATACTGCTTACCAGCATGTCATACTTTGATTCGGCGGTATTGTGAGATGAAGCGGCCAGACCGACATTACGCGTACGCTTACGCGAGACTGGTTTCACCGTTACGAGCACTCATTGCTTAAAGGTGACCGGCGGGTGTCTGTCTCTCTCACTTTAGTTGAATCGAGTGTGGCTATGCCCGGTCCTTGTGAAGGTTAAAACGACACATACTTGACGAAAAATCATTGTGGTTTTGTATGCATAGGTAAGAACGGTTCTTGCTAAGCCCGTAGCAGCCACGTAAAACTTGCAACAACAAAGTAGAGGACGTCTAACTTGTTTTTCCAAGGCATGTTGTGATGTGATATGGTCAAGACGTGTTGAGTTATACGTTATTGTATGAGATGATCATGTTTTGTAAAGTTATCGGCAACCGACAGGAGCCTTATGGTTGTCTCTTTATTGTATGAATTGCGAAGGCCATGTAATTGCTTTACTTTATCACTATGAGTTAGCGATAGTAGTAGTAGCAATAGTTGGCGATACGACCACGATGCTACGATGAAGATCATGGTGTCAAGCTGGTGACAATGGAGATCATGATGATGCTTTGGAGATGGAGATCAAAAGCACAAGATGATGATGACCATATCATGTCACATATTATGATTGCATGTGATGTTATCTTATTATGCTTCTTATTTTGCTTAGTACAGCTGTAGCATTATAAGATGATCCCTTACAAAATTTCAAGGTACAAGTGTTCTCCGTGAGTATGCACCGTTGCGAAAATTCATCGTGCCGAGACACCACGTGATGATCGGGTGTGATAAGCTCTACGTTCAAATACAACGGGCGTAAGACAGTTTTGCACATGCAGAATACTCGGGTTAAACTTGACGAGCCTAGCATGTACATACATGGCCTCGGAACACTGGAGACCAAAAGGTCGAGCGTGAATCATATAGTAGATATGATCAACATAAGATGTTCACCATTGAAAACTACTCCATCTCACGTGATGATCGGACATGGTTTAGTTGATTTGGATCACGTGGTCATTTAGATGACTAGAGGGATGTCTATCTAAGTGGGAGTTCTTTAGTAATATGATTAACTGAACTTTAATTTATCATGAACTTAGTCCTGATAGTATCAGCATATCAATGTTGTAGATCAATAGCTCGCGATGTAGCTCCCCGTTTATTTTTGTATGTTCCTAAATAAATTTAAGTTGAAAGATGATAGTAGCAATGATGCGGACTTGTTCCATGATCAGAAACATTTCCTCATTGCTGCATAGAAGAATTATGTCCTTGATCGACCGCTAGGTGACAGACCTATTGTAGGAGCAGATGCAGACGTTACGAACATTTTGATAAAAGCTCGGTATGATGACTACTTGATAGTTTATTGCACCATGTTGTACGGCTTATAACCGGGACTTCAAAAATGTTTTGAATGCCACAGAGCATATAAGATGTTCGTAAGAGTTGAAATTTGTATTTCATACTCATGCCTGTATCAAGAGGTATGAGACCTCTAACAGTACTTTGCCTACAAGATGGAGGAGAATAGCTCAACCAGTGAGCATGTGCTCAGATTGTCTGGGTACTACAATTGCTTGAATCAAGTGGGAGTTAATCTTCTAGATAAGATAGTAATTGACAAAGTTCTCTAGTTACTATCTCCAAGTTACTAGAACCTCGTGATGAACTATAATATGCAAGGGATGACGAAAGTAATTCCTGAGCTCTTCGCGATGCTGAAATCGGCGAAGGTGGAAATCAAGAAAAAGCATCAAGTGTTGATGGTTAACAAGACCACTTGTTTCAAGTAATGGGCAAAGGGATAGAAGGGGAAGTTCAAGAAGAATGACAAGCAAGTTGTCACTCCCGTGAAGAAACCCAAAGCTAAACACAAGCCTGAAACTAAGTGCTTCTACTGCAAAGGAAATGGTCACTGGAAGTGGAACTGCCCTAGATACTTGGCGGATAAGAAGGATGGCAATGTGAACAAAGGTATATTTGATACACAGATTATTGATGTGTACTTTACTAGTGTTCATAGAAACCCCTGGGTATTTGATACTGGTTCAATTGCTAAAATTAGTAACTCGAAACGAGAATTGCAGAATGAAAAGAGACAAGTTAAAGGTGAAGTGATGATGTGTGTTCGAAGTGGTTCCAAGATTGATATGATCATCATCGTACACTCCCTATACTTTCGGGATTAGTGTAGAACCTAAATAAATGTTATTTGGCATTTGCGTTGAGCATGAATATGATTTGATCATGTTTGTCGCAATACGATTATTCATTTAAAGTCAAAGAATAATTATTATTATGTTTAAATGAATAAAACCATCGATGGTCATACACCCAATGAGAATAGTTTGTTGGATCTCGATCGTAGTAATACACATATCCATAATATTGAAGCCAAAAGATGCAAAGTTGATAATGATAGTGCAACTTATTTGTGGCACTGCCGTTTAGGTCATATTGTTGTAAAGCGCATGAAGAAACACCATGTTGATGGGCTTTTGGAATCACTTGATTATGAATCACTTGGTGCTTGTGAACCATGCCTCAGGGGCAAGATGACTGAAACTCCGTTCTCCGGAACAATGGAGAGAGCAACTGACTTGTTGGAAATCATACATAGTGATGTATGCGGACCGATGAGTATTGAGGCTCGCGGCGGGTATCGTTATTTTCTGACCTTCACAGATGATTTGAGCAGATATGGGTATATCTACTTAATGAAGCACAAGTCTGGAACATTTGAAAAGTTCAAAGAATATCAGAGTGAAGTAGAGAATCATAGTAACCAGAAAATAAAGTTTCTACGATCTGATCGTGGAGGCAAATATTTGAGTTACGAGTTTGGTCTTCGTTTAAAACAATGTGGAATAGTTTCACAGCTCACGCCACCCGGAACACCACAGTGTAATGGTGTGTCCGAACGTCGTAACTGTACTTTATTATATATGGTGCGATCTATGGTGTCTCTTACCGATTTACCACTATCGTTTTGGGGTTATGCTTTAGAGACAGTTGCATTCATGTTAAATAGGGCACCATCTAAATCCACTGAGACGACGCCTTATGAACTATGGTTTGGGAAGAAACCAAAGTTGTCGTTTCTTAAAGTTTGGGGCTGTGATGCTTATGTGAAAAAGTTTCAACCTGATAAGCTCGAACTCAAGTCGAAGAAATGTGTCTTCATAGGATACCCAAAGGAAACTGTTGGGTACACCTTCTATCACAGATCCGAAGGCAAGTTATTCGTTGCTAAGAATGGATCATTTCTAGAGAAGGAGTTTCTCTCGAAATAAGTGAGTGGGAGGAAAGTGAAACTTGATGAGGTAATTGTACCTTCTCCCGAATTGGAAAGTAGTACATCACAGAAACTAGTTCCAGTGATTCCTACACCAATCAGCGAGGAAGCTAATGATGATGATCATGAAACTTCGGATCAAGTTACTACTGAACCTCGTAGGTCCACCAGAGTACGTTCCGTGCCAGAGTGGTACGGTAACCCAGTTCTGGAAGTCATGTTACTAGACCATGATGAACCTATGAACTATGAGGAAGCGATGATGAGCCCAAATTCCGCAAAATGGCTTGAGGCCATGAAATCTGAGATGGGATCCATGTATGAGATCAAAGTGTAGACTTTGGTTGACTTGCCTGATGATCAGCAAGCCATTGAAAATAAATGGATCTTTAAGAGGAAGACTGACGCCGATGGTAATGTTACTGTCTACAAAGCTCGACTTGTTGCGAAAGGTTTTCGACAAGTTCAAGGTGTTGACTACGATGAGATTTTCTCACTCGTAGCGATGCTTAAGTCTGTCCGAATCATGTTAGCAATTGTCGCATTTTATGAAATCTGGCAAATGGATAACAAAACAGTGTTCTTTAATGGATTTATTAAAGAAGAGTTGTATGTGATGCAACCAGAAGGTTTTTTCGATCCTAAAAGTGCTAACAAAGTGTGCAAGCTCCAGTGATCCATGTATGGACTGGTGCAAGCATCTCGGAGTTGGAATATACGCTTTGATAAGATGATCAAAGAATATAGTTTTATACGGACTTACGGTGAAGCCTGTATTTACAAGAAAGTGAGTGGGAGCACGACAATATTTCTGATAAGTATATGTGAATGACATATTGTTGACCGGAAGTGATGTAGAATTTTTTGGAAAGCATAAATGATTGTTTAAAAGGTATTTTTCAATAAAAGACCTCGGTGAAGCTGCTTACATATTGGGAACCAAGATCTATAGAGATAGATCAAGATGCTTGATAAAGACTTTTGATTAGTACATACCTTGATAAGATTTTGAAGTAGTTCAAAATGGATCAGTCAAAGAAAGAGTGCTTGCCTGATTCGTAAGGTGTGAAGTTGAGTAAGACTCAAAACCCGACCACAGGAGAAAAATAGAGAGAGAATGAAAGTCATTCCCTATGCCTGAGTCATAGGTCCTATAAAGTATGCCATGCTATGTACCAAACCTATTGTGTACCTTGCCATGAGTTTGGCAAGGAGGTACAATAGTGATCCAGGAGTAGATCACTGGACAACGGTCAAAATTATCCTTAGTTACTGAATGACTAAGGAAATGTTTCTCGATTATGGAGGTGATAAAGAGTTCGTCGTAAAGAGTTACGCCGATGCAATCTTTGACACTAATCCAGATGACTCTAAGTATTAATCTGGATGCATATTGAAAGTGGGAGCAATTAGCTAGAGTAGCTCCATGCATTGCGAAATACATACGGATCTAAATGTGACAGACCCGTCGACTAACTTCTCTCACAACGCAAAACTTGATCACACCTTAGTAATATTTGGGTGTTAATCACATGGCGATGTGAACTAGATTATTGAATCTAGTAAACCCTTTGGGTGTTGGTCACATGGCGATGTGAACTATGGGTGTTATTCACATAACGATGTGAACCATCAGTATTAAACCACATGGCGATGTGAACTAGATTATTGACTCTAGTGCAAGTGGGAGACTGAAGGAAATATGCCCTAGATGCAATAATAAAGTTGTTATTTATATTTCCTTATATCATGATAAATGTTTATTATTCATGCTAGAATTGTATTAACTGGAAACTTAGTACATGTGTGAATACATAGACAAAACAGAGTGTCCCTAGTATGCCTCTACTTGACTAGCTCATTGATCAAAGATGTTTATGTTTCCTAACCATAGACATGTGTTGTCATTTGATGAATGAGATCACATCATTAGGAGAATAATGTGATGGACAAGACCCATCCGTTAGCTTAGCATTATGATCATTTAGTTTTATTTCTATTGCTTCCTTCATGACTTATACATGTTCCTCTGACTATGAGATTATGCAACTCCCGAATACCGGAGGAACACCTTGTGTGCTATCAAACATCACAACGTAACTGGGTGATTATAAAGATGCTCAACAGGTGTTTCCAAAAGTGTTCGTGGTGTTGGCATAGATCGAGAATAGGATTTGTCACTCCGAGTGTCGGAGAGGTATCTCTGGGACCTCTCGATAATACACATCATAATAAGCCTTTCAAGCAAACGACCAATGAGTTAGTCACGAGATGATGTATTACGGAACGAGTAAATAGACTTGCTGGTACCGAGATTGAACTAGCTATGATGATACCGACGATCGAATCTCGGGCAAGTAACATACCGATGACAAAGGGAACAACGTATGTTGTTATGTGATTTGACCGATAAAGATCTTCATAGAATATGTAGGAGCCAATATGAGCATCCAGGTTCTGCTATTGGTTATTGACCGGAGATGTGTCTCGGTCATGTCTACATAGTTCTCGAACCCGTAGGGTCCGCACACTTAACGTTCGATGACCATTTGTATTATGAGTTATGTGATTTGATGACCGACGTTTGTTCGGAGTCCCGGATGAGTTCACGGACATGACGAACAGTCTCGAAATGGTCGAGACATAAAGATCGATATATTGGAAGGCTATATTTGGACATCGGAAAGGTTCCGAGTGATTCGTGTATTTTTCGGAATACCAGAGAGTTACGGGAATTCGTATTGGGCCTTAATGGGCCATACGGGAAAGGAGAGAAAGGCCTCAAGGGTGGCCGCGCTCCTTCCCCGTGGACTGGTCCGAATTGGACTAGGGAAAGGGGGCGCCCCCTTCCTTCCTTCTCCTTCTCCCTTCCCATTTTCCTAATGAGGTGGAATCCTACTAGGACTAGGGAGTCCTAGTAGGACTCCACACTTTGGCGCGCCCTATGAGGGCCGGCCTCCTCCTCCCTCCATCCTTTATATACGTGGTGAGTGGGCACCCCATGGACACACAAGTTGATTTTAGCTGTGTGTGGTGCCCCTCTCCACAGATACACACCTCGGTCATATCGTTGTAGTGCTTAGGCAAATCCCTGCGCTAGTAACTTCATCATCACCGTCACCACGCCGTCGTGCTGATAAAACTCTCCCGTGATGCTCAACTGGATCAAGAGCTCGTGGGAAGTCATCAAGCTAAACATGTGCTGAACGCGGAGGTGCCGTACGTTCGGTGCTTGGATCGGTTGGATCGCGAAGATGTTTGTGACGCCCGAGACCGACGTCCCAGAAGATTCCAGAAGCTTCCCGAAGATTCCAGATGTTCCGGGTTGCCCGTGGGTTTCTTTTGAGCTTGTGTTATTTATTTTTGCATTGCATCATGTCATCATGCCATCATGTCATATTAATTTTTTGCATCTCAAACCTAATAAATTGTGTGGCCTTCGGTCCATTTAAATCGAGGGAAGAAGGTCTTCTCTTTAAAACATATAAAAGCCTCCTAATAATTATGGAGCTATATTAATAAATATTCCAATTTGTTGGAATCACCAGAACACACTTGCATTTTTCCCCATGTCTCTTAATTCTAGTTTCTCCGTAAAACCTTGCTATATTCTTTTCCGTTATTTTCGAGGCTCCTCCAAAATTCCGGACATTTTTGGACACTTCAATAATCTCGTCTTAGTTCAAACCTATTTGAATTATATTCAAATATGTTTGAATTATTTTTCCGTTCTGGCCTTTTGTATTTTTCTCCGGTCGTGCTCATTTTTACCAGCCCGAGAAAATTATCATTGTGCTAGTTTGCCCAAACCCCCCTCCTTCTCTTTCTTTTCTTCTTGTTTGGCTCTCTCTTCTCTTTTTCTGCAAAAGAGAAGAGTTTTATCAGCAGAGCAGCTGCAGCAGGGAGCCCAACAGGCCTCTAGCTCCCAGCCGGCCCATCCCGCTGCAGCCTTCACCTGGCCCATCTGGCCCAGCCCCCATTCCTAACCCTAGCTACAGCGCACCCGAGCCCCTCCGCTCCCTGTTTCCCTTCTGTCCGCCGCCACTCCCCAAGTCCCGCATCTCGCTCGATCTCCTCACCCCGTCGCTCTCCCGAGCCCGAGCGGCCTCCCTTCCCGAGCGCGCCCTCGCAGCCTCGCAGCGCCCGCCAGGAACCCCGCCTCCTGCGTCTCCAAGCTCCGGCCCGACCACCTCTCCCCAGCGCGGGCCTTCCCTCCTCCAGTTCGCCTCCTCCCCGTCGCCCTCCAGGCCGCACGCGCGCCCGGCCGGCCAGAAGCAACGGCGCCCGAGCGCCCGGGCCAGGCTCCAGCGGGCTCCCTTCCCTTCCCGCGAGCCGGCCTCCACCTCGTCCTCCCGTGCGGCGCCTCGAGCCCAGGCAGGCCAGCCAGGCTCCGCCCTCCATCGCCCCGCGAGCGACGCCTCTCCTCCCGCGGCCAGGGGCGCCCGCTGGACCTCCGCGTCCGTGGCCCCTCCCAGCTCCTGCGAGCGCCGTGGTCGCCCTCCGTCCTTCACGCTTCGACCGAGGCCAGCCAGGCCCCTCCCCGTCCTCCAGGGTCGCCGCGCCAGAGGCCTCCTCCTCTGCCCGTCCCCTGCAAGCCTCGTCACCGCCTTCCTCCGTCGCCGAGACCGCAGACCGGCCTCTTCTCGCTGCTGCCCTTGCCTCCGTGGAGTCCCGCTCCTGCTGTCCCTGCTCTGTGTTTTTTGTTGTTGTTTGTGTTGCCTTGTGTTGATGAAGTGTCCAGGATCCGTGTTGTTTTGCCAAGTGGAGACCGAAGAACGGGGATGCATCAAGTTCCTCTACGGAAAACCGAACGTCTACGATCCGTGTACGAGATCGACGCCCGAACAACTACCGTCGCCGGAAGCGCCAAGTACCACTACTTCCACTACCATCGCAAACGGGAACCCCAAGTACCACGACGACCCGAACCGCTACGAACGTGCACGACTCCAAAACGAGAACGACTACACGTGACGACGATGCGTCAAGTACCACTACCGTCGACAAGACCGAGACCGGCAAGTTCCACGACGTGACAAGTACCTCTACCGACGCCGGAGCCATCGGAACCCTCGTGTACCTCTTCGTTACAAGAACCGAGACCGGACCGTCAAGTACATCTACACGATGACTCGCCAAGTACCACGACATGACGGATGAACATCTACAAACGTGTACCACGACGACCGAACGTCTACCGTCGCCCGAACGACTACCGTCGCCGTGTACCACTACCGTCGCCGAGACCGCTAGTACATCTACGAACTCGACGCCGGAACGACTACTTCCTCTACTTCCACTACGTCCCTCTACGATCTCGAACCGCCCCGAAACGCACGCTTCGAAGGTATAACCCCGAGACGTGACCCGTGTGATGCATGCTTGTTGTGGTTGTATGAAATGTTGTTTCCCGTGTGAGCACCGTGTCCGTTTCGTCCCTTTTGTTGTTCCTCGGTTGCCTCGTCACCGACTCGTGGGAACCCGGCAACGGGATCGCCCACCTTTCATCTCGTTTGACTCGCTCACGCCGTCTATCTTTTGCATCGGACTCTCAACGAGTTACCGGTACCGATATGTTGCCGTGGCATCATTTTCGGAATCGTTGCCGTGGCACTCTTTCTTTCCACCACGGTGACAAACACTTCATGTCTTCCTCTTAAGTCAACCCTTTTAATAAAAATTGCATAAACTTAATCATGTCATCCGCATCATGTTAACAACCTTGAATGTTTAAATTGTTGTTTGCTTATAATCACTAAACATGCTCATGAGGATTTTCCGGACTTGTTGTTGTTTTTCTCCGGCCTCATTTAAAATGCCTAAATAGTGTAGTTTCTTTATGCTTCACCTCTTGCCATGTTAAAAACAATTAATCTTGTCTTGTAAATAACGAGAGTCAACTAAATAATTAATATGTGGTGTTTCGTCAATATGCAACTCGTTGCATATTGATCTCCACTTAACTTGTAGTATTGTTTGTGCACTTTGCCATGCCATGCTTAGTTAAACCGGACATGCATCATACTTGCTTGTGCATCGTATGCCATGTTTATGCTTGTGTGTTTACCGTGTTGTTTCTTTCTTTCCGGTTGCTTCTCTTGTTAGCTTCGGTTTCGTTCCGGAGTTGTGAGGTTTCGCTCGACTGTTGCTCCGTCTTCTTCTTGGATCCGTTCTTCTCCCTTGTGGAATCCCAGGCAAGATGACCGAACCCGGATACCATTACTATTTTTGCCTCTTGCTAGTAGTCTCGATCTATAGTTTTGCCTCGATGCCCATGTTTTCCTGTCAGCCTCCTATTGTAACCATTGCCATGTTTAACCAACCTACCTATGCAAACCATTGCTTGGCTAAGTATGCTTCGCTCAGCCCCTTTTATAGCATTGTTAGTTGCAGGTGAAGATTGAAGATGCTTGCTTCATGTTGAAGTTTGGTTGGGTTATATCACACTATATAAATGCTTAAAAATGAAATCACCTATATATTGGCAAGGGTGGAAGGCTAAGCCTTTTGCTTGGTGTTTTGTTCCACTCATGCCGTTAGGATCCGTATAAGCCGGTATTATGTTCCTTGATTATGCGTTCCTAACACGGTTGGGGTGTATGGGACCCCCTTGATAAACCGCTAAGTGCTAAGACTTTTCCAGCAAATCCCAACATTGGTACTATTTGCCTAATAACTAATAAAACTTGCATGTGGACTAGCTATCCCTTTTATTTTAATTCTACAACCCCGGGCCAGTGCTCCACATGAGTGTTGGTCCGAAACGGGGAGTCTGCGGGGCCACCTCGAGGAAACTCAAGGTTTGGTAAAAACCTGTAGAATCGCCCATCCGGTCGTGTCCTGAGACTAGATACGCGCGGCTACCTATCAGGGTGTCGACACGCCGGGAGGATTTCCTGGATTAGCCTTACCTTAGTTCGGTTTAACTTGAGCACGGGATTCCGAGAATACTTGGGTCTTCCCAACTATGGAGTTGCGACTCCGCGGATCGTGGGCTTGTAATGGGTCAAGTTGGAACACCCCTGCAGGGTTTGAACTTTCGAAAGCCGTGCCCACGGTTATGTGGCAGATGGGAGCTTGTTAATTCCGGTTGTAGATAACTTGACACAATGTTTCCAATACACTACCAGCGTGTGTACCGTGACTGTCAATTTCCGAATAGGGATTCGGGAGTTGAACACGGTGGGGTTATGTTTGACCGGCTTTCGCTAGGATCACTTCGTGATCATCTTTCGACCGATGCTCTTCTCTTCTCGCTCTCTATTACGTAAGTTAGTGCTAGTTGCTGCTGCAGACTCTTGTTTGTTCCTTCACCTCATATTTCTTTCTTCAGCCTTATCCTCACCCAAGGCTTAAATAGTCTTGTTACCCGGGAACGGGATTGCTGAGTCCTCTGTGGCTCACAGTTACTTCACCACACCAGATGCAGGTTCAACCGAGTTTGATGCAGGAGTTGGTTCAGTTCTTCACCGGGAGCTCGATGAAGAGTTTGACTGTTTGTTTGAGACGCTTCGACGATCAGTAGTGGTTTCTACTAGGATTCGATCTTGACCTGTGGCTTTATGTTGTTTTGGTATCTTTCTTTGGTTCTTCACCCGTAGTCGGGTTGTGATGTTCTGAATGATGTATTGCTTATGTAATGTATTGTGTGAAGTGGCGAGTGTAAGCCAACTATCTCCTTTTGCAATTTAATCCCTCTTTTACATGAGTCGTGCAAAGATACCAAACTTGAGATCATTCTAGGATGGGCTTATACCTTTAAGTCGTGCCTCGACACGTAGGAGGCATAGTCCCATCCTGGGCATTACAAGTTGGTATTCAGAGCCTTCTCCGACCTAGAAGCCCCACTGATTGATCGAATCGTTGACGGTTGAGTCTAGGCACACACTGAAAACTTTTTGAGTCCTATATTATATCGGAGAGTAGGATTTCTTTGCTTCTCATCCCCTTTCACTCTGGTGAGGACTCCTGACGATTACTCTTACCTCTTCTACTTTCAAAAATTGCACCAATTTTTTTTAGGATCCCGCGAGTATTCTGGGATTGTTTCGATGTTCTTGTGACAAGGATATTGTTCCCGATGCCTCCTGTTACCGAGGAGTTGAGCTTCGGGGTATCATTGACACAAGCATATCGCGGCAGTACTAAATACTTAAGACGGCCGACATCGAAAATCTCTCCTATACGGCCAGTGGCAAGATAACCCCGACATCACCCAGTACTGGGGAGGTAGTTCGAGAGTATTGCCATAGCTTGTTATAGTGGATGCTTTTCGAAGGTCCGAGGTAAACAGTTTCCGAGAAAGACTGGTTATGTGTTGAAGGATGGATACACCTGGATGTAGGTTTAGAGTTGATTGCGCGGTGCTTCCCGTGTATCCCCAACACCTGATTGCATAACTGGAATCTTTCGGAAATCTATAGGTGGGTTCATCTAGTAGTTCTAGGCATTCTTCCAACGGATGCACGATATGAAGTTTGGGGTTCTACATTGAGTGAAGTGGTTTTATGGACTTGTTCTGATCGGGAGTTGCATCTTAAAGGGTCCTTGGCTATGCTGACCCGGGGATGACAAAACCCTTTTGTAACACGTTCCATGAGCTTTCAGCACGAAGATATCGAACGAAACTTCTATCTTGCATTTGTTCTATCTGTTCCTTGTCCCTTTTTATTTACCTTTTTGTTTTCCAAGTGGCTTCTCGACTAGTTGATGTACCTGCAGAATTCATTCGTTCAATCCTCTGTTCGGATGATATTGTGAAGATCTTGTTGCATATCTATCCTTTGTTCTTGTTTTGATTCTGGTATTCGAGTTGCTTCGATGTCAAATGTTGATTCCATACCTTTCCTAATCGGTGTTCTCATATTCCTATGGGAGTGCTAGTCCTTCTTGTCCATCAAGATTTTCTTGTTAATCCTTTTTAACCGGTGTGCCGTCTCTTCAAGTTATTCCATACGGACGTCGTTGAGAAATCTGACGATTTGTCTGTGTCGGGGGAAACTGTCCACCACGAACACCTATGGGACCGGAGCCCCTTGTCTGTGCGGTACGAGGGCGGAGGGAGCACGAAGAGCAGATCGAGGCAGACGCGCGGGCAGTTTTTACCCAGGTTCGGGCCGCACGGATGCGTAAAACCCTACTCCTGCTTGGTTGTGTATTGAGTTTGGGCGCTCGGAGCTTGAAGAAACAGCTACACGAGCGTGAGAATGATCTAGGTCTCGAACCCTTTCTACGTTGTGCATGGGCCTCCTTTTATAGCTCAAGGGGTCACCGACAGGTGTCAACGTAGGAGAAAGGGGTAAAAATGTAAAAGAGGTGGTAGTTGTAACAGTGTGGGAACAGTGGAGCTACAGTACAGAACAGTGGTCTATACCTACTTTAACAGTGGGGGACAAGGGCATTTAATGCCCGTCGCCGTCGACCCCAAAAGCTCCCGCCGTTGCGTCTCCGTCTGCCACGGCGATGGATCCTCTGCCGTGGAGTGCCACCGTGTCCCCCAGGCTGCACAGCCATCCGCCACGCGTCCCTGGAGTGGCCCCAGGGCGACGCGTGGGCCGATGAGCTGGAGCGCGGGCACACAGCGCACCTCCCCCGGCAAGCACCTTGCCGGGGATCTCGACCTTGCCGGGCCCGGAAGCTTGCCGCTCCCCGAGCCCTTGCCGGGTCTTCTAAGGTAGAATCTTCTATTCGTCCTGACAAGCTCCTCTTGCCAGGGCCTCGTGCTAGTTAAGCAATCTCGAGCCTGGGACGGCCTTCCCGGCAAGCTCCTCTTGCCGGGGTCTTGGTCTTCTGTCTTGTATACTTTGTTTTTGAATGGCTAGATAAGGGGCAGGAAGGTCTCCGGCACGCGCGTGGTGAACCTTGCCGCGGGGGGGGCAGCCGCTGCCCGTGCACAAGTTGGGGTACTAGGGTACCCCTACCTTAGTACACCGACAGGAGCCCCCGGGCCTGGGCCACACACGGTGCCGAGCGCTGTTGGGCCAGGCCCAAAACAGTGTACGGGCACCCGCGGCCCGCGGCGCGCCGAATCCACTTCCATATCCGCCGCACCCCACGGCAACGGCACGCGTCGATTGCGGCGCCGTGGGATGGGACGTGCCCACGATTTCTTTAATGGGAAGGGCGAAACGCCCCCCCACTCTCCCATAAAAGCAGAGAGAGCGGCGCGGTTCCCCTCCCTGCGCACTCATTGCCATCGTCTTCTTCCTCAGATTCCTCTGCGCTTCGCCTCTACTCCTCCGCCACCACCAAGCTCTTCGTCCCCTTCCTTCCACCGCATCCGCCATGGCCCCAAAGACCGACAAGGCGAAGTCGGAGAAGTCCAAGCGGGAGAAGTCAGATCAGGCGGCGAAGCTCGCCGCGTACCGGAAGGAGCACATTGTCTTCGCGCCGAAGCTCGGCGTGCGGGAACTTTGGAACAAATATTATTTGTTCTGGGCCAAGGAGACCCCAGCGCACCCCCGCACGCGCGTCTACCCGGCCGTCGCCAAGGACCACTACCCCGGCGGGTATTACTTTTTCGCAGCCTTCTTCCACTGCGGTCTGTGCCCTCCCTTCTCAAACTTTTTCTGTGATATCATGAATACTTATGGCCTCCACCTCCTCGACTTCACTCCCAACGCCATCCTCACCATGTCCGTTTTCGCACACATGTGCGAAAACTTCGTAGGAATCCAGCCCAACGTAGCTCTCTTTAGGCACTTTTTCATCCCCAGAGTAGAGGCCGACGCCCCCCTCTCCGGAGGAATCTCTTGGGTGTTCAGGCTGAATAAGAAACCCGCCTACTTGCCGGGGGAGCTCCGCGGCAAGTGGGAAGAGTGGCGTGCGGAGTGGTGCTGGGTCGTCGAGGAGCGGCCGCAACACTTCACCGCGCCGCGCACATCGCCCATCGTGCGCGGCAGGGATTGGAGTAACTTCGATTCCGACGACTCCAAGCTGGATATCGCTCTCGTCAGGATCATGCGTCTTCGTTTGGCGCCGCTGTCTGTCGCTGAAGTGGGCGCGGACTTTCTTCGTCGCCGGATCGCCCCCCTCCAAGACCGGAAGAGGCCGGCGTGGCAATATGGCGGCCCGGCAGACATCATGAGGCTGCGCCCCGGCCTCAATTTTAACTTCACAACACTCGAGCTGCGGGGTATGGTCAGGGAACTTTTCAAGTTCGACCCGGCCCACCCCGAGTACTTCCGCGCTCCCCGGGGAGTGGTGCCGCTCTGCGCCAGCAGCGCCCGGGATCGCCTTGTCGCTATGATGCCCGCGTGCGACTCTCATGGAGTGGAGCGCACGTGGATTGCGCCCAAGCCTATCGACGTCCTCGAGTTCTACGACCGCCTTGTGGAGGTGTTGGAGAAGAAGGACGATCTCAAGCTGCACACGCGGGCCACCACCGACCAAGAGATTGCTTACATAGCTTCTCGCGCTGAGGAAGTCGCCGCAGCCTCGGCGGCGGGAAACTTTGGATACACACCCGCGGAGGCGGAAGCCGCGGATGCCGCCAGCCAGGCGGACAATGAGGAGATTCGCAAGCTGCTAGAGCTCCCTCCCGACGCGCTCGCCGTGATCCCCTCGCTGAGGCACTCTGGGATCAGTGGGATCGCGACGGAGGCCGCGGCAATGGAGGGCACCGCCGGAGGAAGCAGAGGCGCCGCGAGGGGCGGAGGCGCCAAGGGGAAGAGGGCCGCATCGTCGGATGCTGGGCCCAGCGAGCCGGCCGAGGCAGAGGAGGAGGAGGAGGAGGAGGCCGAAGGCTCCGGCGGATCGACAGAGTTGTACGCCGACGACCTCTCCTCGTCGGAGAGCTCCCCGCCCCCGGCAAGCCCGAAGCAGTCCCCGTTGAAGCGTCTCCGCAAGGCGGCGACGGGAGAGCAGACGCGAGCGCCCCGGCAACAGCCAGCTCGCCGGGCAGCTCCCCGGCCGAGCCAAGCCGCGCCAAGGGCGGCCGGCGTGCCGGCCACGGCAGAGGCGTCCCGCAGGCCGGCACCGAGCCGGCAAGGATCTTCTCGGAGCGGAGCAGATGCTCCGCCCCCTTCTCGGGCGCCGGCCACCACAGGGGCTGGGCCTACGCAGCCCCCAGCCCCGGTGGCTCCGAAACGCGCGAGGGAACCTTCATCCTCCGCTCCTCGTGCCGACGCGCCTACCGTGGAGTTTGACTTCTCCGCGCTGAGCGAGGACGACGAGGAGGACCAAGAGTAAGGACCCGAGACCTTACTCCTTCTTGATTTTTATATCTCGATTGTTGCTGACGCTTGACTTTGCTTGTTGCTTGTGATTGCAGGACCTTGGAGCAGCGCGCGAAGAGGGTCAAGGTGCCCACGGTTGAGGTCGGGGAAGACCCATCTGTCGCGGAAGCAGAGATCGCGCCGGAGCCGAGCTTGCTGGACCCGAGCGCCGCTCCGGGGAGCAGCCCCCAGCGCAGCCCCCAGCGTAAGTTAGAGTTTTACTGTTTTTGCTCGTCGGGGCGCGCTTAGGGCTTTGATCTCTGAATGTCTTGGTTCTTCTATCTTCTCTTGTGCAGAGGTGGAGCCGCAGCGGGAAGAGCGCCCGGAGGCCGTCACCGAGGAGCCGCAGGCCCCGCCGTCCCCGGCAAGGCAAAACTCTCCGGCAAGGGAGAGCGCTCCGCCAAGGGCGGGTACTCCGCCAAGGCAGAGTACCCCGCCGAGGGCGAGCAGCCCGGCGAGGACGGCCACTCCGCCAAAGCCGAGCTCCCCGGCAAGGGAGCCCGCCGCAGAGGACGTCCGCCAAGGTACGTTCTGTACTTGGTTTTCTCGACTTTGCTTCTTTTTGGATCTTTGCTTGATTTTGAACTTCTTTTTCTTCTTCTTCTAGATCTTCCTCCTCCTCCTCCCGTGCCGATGGAGACCGAGGTCATCAATATTGAGGATGAGGAGGGCGCGCAGGGCGGCGGCGATGACGTTCCCGTCGTCGTGGAGATGGCCGAGGCCACCGCGGAGACGGCCGAAACCACCGAGCCGGCCGTGCAGGAGACCGCTCCGGCTGCAGATGCAGCGGCCGGGGAGGGGGACGGCGACCGCACCGCCAACCCGGAGGTGGCGGGAGCATCAGATGCTGCACCGGCCGCCGGTCCCTCCGCCGGCGAGGAGCCAGCCGGTTACTATCTTCGTGCCCCCAATGGCATCTTTATCCAAGTGCCTTGGGGGTCTTCATCAAGAGCTCCCGCGGAGGGCGAGGCGTTTGACGGGGAAGTCCTCGCCTCCGCGGGTCTGACAGTCGTCGAAGCGCCCGGCGAAGGAGATGGGCCCGAGGAGGAGAAGCTTCTCCACCAGCTCCTGGCCCTTTACCGGGCCAGGCAGGCGAAGCTCGCCTCCCGGGAAGCGCTTGCCGCCAAGGCCGCCGCCGAAATGGAAAAGCGTGCGGCGGAGCTCAGCGCTGCCCACAAGGCGGGCCTCCGCGAGGTGGCGGAGGCGCGCGAGCGCCTTGCCGGCGAATATGAAGAATGGGTGCTGGAGAAGGCCGAGGCTGAAGAACAGCAACGGCTCGCCGGGGTGGAGATGTCCCGGCGAGAGGGAGAGCTCGCGCAGCGGAAGGTGGATCTCGACTCCCACGAGGAGGACCTTGCCGCTCGCGAGGCTGCTCTTGGCGGGGAGCTGAAGGAGGCGAAAGCCGCTGCTGCTGCCGCGGAAGACGCCAAGAAGGAGCTCGCCGCCAAGGTCATCCAGTTGGAGAAGGCGATGAAGGTGAGCGCCGAGAAGGTTGCCGCGCTCATTACTGAGCGCGAGAAGGACGCCCACACCAACGCGGAGCTCCAAGTAAGTTTATCCAAGAAGGGCGACGAGTTGAAGGCCGCCAAGGATTCCATCGAAGACTTGGAGCTGAAGGTCTCAACTCTGAGGGATTCAATTGACGCCGCCAAGCTTCGAGAAGATAAGCTGAAGGAGGAGCTCCGCAAGGAGCGGGCCTTGGTGGACAGCACCAACAAGGCATCCGAGCTCTTCCGCAAGAACATTGAGCTGTGGACCGAAGAGCTGGTTTCTTCGGCATCCATCATTGACCAGGAGCTGCTTGCCTTGAAGGTCGAACACCTTATCTACTCGCCGGATCCAGACCTCCCGCACAGCGCCAAGCTCAGCCTCTTCTTCAGAGGCGTCGCTCCGGCCCTTGCAGGTCTCCGGAACCGCATCCCCGCGCAGCTGGCCGAGGAGTCGCGCCGTCTCTGCGCAGGAACTCTGGAGCGGGTCTTGACGAAGATTGTGTTCCGCAACCCGGGGATCAACCTCACGAACGTTCTTCGCAGCTTGCCGGCGGATGCAGACACGGAGGCCCTGAAGGAGCAGGTCGGCCATATCATCGCCAAGGTGGCAAAGCTCGGCAGGAAGGAGGGCGACCGTGTAGACTAGGGCCCCATCTATCTTTATCTTTTCGTTGCTGCACATTATGTTACGAACTCATTAGTCCATTGCGGCAAGTTGTCCTTGTAAGATATTTGCTTTACTTCAATCAATCAGTGCAATGTTATCTTCCTTGTTCCAATCTTTGACTTTGTATGTTTTTCACCCTACGCTCCCGGGGAGCTTGCCGGAAAGGGGCCCTTGCCGCGAGCGCTGAGTGCTGGACTCTGAGCGGCCTGCTGGCCAAGGTCCTTGCCGGCAAGCAACCTTGCCGCAGCAGGTCGCAACGCACTTAGCTTGCTGAGTGTACTCGGAAACGAAGCAAGGGCGCGACACTTGTCGCAGCTCACTTAAATCGTTGAGTGGACTCGAAGACAAGATAAGGGTGCGGCAAGCTACGGATAGGTTCCTCTGCGCACAGGTTTTCCATACAAAGTGTGATCGTTCAAGGAAGACAACCAGAATTTAAAATTTGAACTGGTCAAATTCTAACAACTTATCTTTCATATGCTGCTTGCTCATGTTGTTTGCTTTCCGGTAAGGCTCTTCTTACTTGAACGGCACTTAGTTCCTCCTCCATCCCCCTGGGCAAACTTGTGCGCGAGGAACGTTCCTTCTGCTTAAGAGAAAAAGGAAAAGGAGAGGGAAACAAGCATGTCGCCTTTCGGCGTAATAGTGCTTACCGAGTATCTTAGTGTTGCATCAAATGCCAAATAAAACATGCGAATAGCAAAGAGAAGCATGCGAAAGGCAATCGATGCGAAAACACGAAGTTTTTACTGATGCACGGGGTCTGCGCCCGGCTTTGTACAAAGGGTTACATGCAACAGCGGCAAGGCTTGTACAAAAGGCGGTTGCCGGAGCGGATCACGGCAACCGCGCCTTAGGGGTGAAACTTGCGAAGATGCTCTATGTTCCAGGAGTTGCTCACCGGTAAGCCTTCTTCGGTCTCGAGGCGGACAGCGCCGGGCCTCGTAACTTGTCTCACCCGATAAGGGCCTTCCCACTTCGGCGTCAACTTGTTGGAATTCTTGGCGGACTGAACACGCCGAAGAACAAGGTCGCCTTCCTCGAGACTCCTGGCCTTGACTTTGCGGCTATGGTAGCGGCGCAAAGCTTGCTGGTATCGAGCAGCTCGTACAGCAGCCTGGAGACGTCCCTCCTCAAGGAGCAATGCGTCATCTTGCCGCAGTTGCTCTTGCTCGAGCTCATCATAAGCGAGCACTCGAGGAGATCCGTATACGAGTTCCGTGGGGAGAACTGCTTCTGCTCCATAGACTAGAGCAAAAGGTGTCTGCCCGGTGGCTCGACTCGGTGTCGTTCTGATTGACCAAAGAGCCGCTGGGAGCTCCTCCATCCAATTCCTTCCGCACTTGCGCAGCCTGTCAAAGGTCCTTGTCTTGAGTCCGCGCAGCACTTCGGCATTTGCCCTCTCCGCTTGACCGTTGCTCCTCGGGTGAGCAACAGAAGCGAAACAGACCTTGGCGCCAAGGTCTTGGACGTACTGCATGAAGGTGCGACTAGTGAATTGTGTACCGTTGTCGGTGATGATCCTGTTAGGGATCCCGAAACGGCAAACAATCGACCTGAAGAACCTGACTGCTGACTGTGCTGTCACCTTCCTCACTGGCTCCACTTCTGGCCACTTTGTGAACTTGTCGATTGCAACGTACAAGTACTCAAAGCCCCCGACAGCGCGAGGGAAAGGGCCGAGGATATCGAGCCCCCAGACCGAGAAGGGCCATGACAAAGGGATTGTTTGGAGAGCTTGAGCTGGCTGATGTATTTGCTTTGCATGGAACTGGCACGCTTCACACTTGGTTACTAGTGCAGTTGCATCTTGGAGGGCTTCTTGCCAAAAGAACCCTTGCCGGAAAGCTTTCCCGGCAAGTGCTCTTGCGCCAATGTGGTGGCCGCATATGCCTCCGTGTATTTCCGCCAACAGCTTCTGTCCATCTTCCCTGGAGATGCACTTCAACCTGACTCCATTGAGTCTTCTTCTGTACAGTTCGTTATCCACAAACTGATACATACTTGACTGCCTGGTTATCTTCTCTATCTCTTGAGGGTCGTCGGGAAGTTCTCCAGTTTGTAGAAAGCGGACGATCTGCTGTGCCCATGCCGGAGCTCGGGGCTCGACGGCAAGGACTAAAGGCTCGAGGGCCGCTGCGGGAACCCCAGCTTCTACGGCAAAGACCTCTGGTCCTGTCGGAGCTGACGGTCCCCCGGCAAGCTCGCCGGGGAGAGGCTTGTCGGGAACGCTTGCTTCAACTGCACAAGCCCGAGGGCTCGCAGGAGCAAACTGTTCCTCAGCGTTGTCGTTGATCCTGGGGACCTTGGCGGCGGTTTCTGGAAGATCCGCCGGCAAGTAGTCGCCGGAGACCAACTTTCTCTTCTTGGACTGCCCAATTGATGGTGTAACTGATGGTCGAGTCAGCTTGAGCAAAAAGGTCCCTGGTTCCACAGGTAACTTCATTGCGGCGCACTTTGAAAGGCCATCTGCAATTTCATTTTGAGCTCTCGGGATGTGCTCCATTTGCAGACCTTCAAAGTGTTCTTCAAGCTTCCTCACTTCATCTACATATGCTTCCATCAAAGGGCTCTGGTAGCTCTTGTTGACTTGTCGGACCACCAACTGAGAATCGCCCCGCACAATCAGCTTCCTAATCCCAAGTTCGGCCGCAATCCTGAGGCCGGCAAGCAAGCCTTCATATTCTGCGGTGTTGTTTGTCGCTTGCTCCCTGGGAAAGTGCATCTGGATAACATACTTGAGGTGCTCTCCGGTGGGCGCGATGAGTACCACGCCAGCACCGGCGCCTTGCAACGAGAAGGCACCGTCAAAATACATTACCCATTCACTTGTCGCTTCTTGCACGGGTACGCTCGTTTCTTGAACTTCTTCTTCTGGCGTTGGGGTCCACTCAGCAATGAACTCTGCCAAAGCTCGGCTCTGAATGGTTGAAGTACTTTCAAATTTGAGTCCGAAGCTTGACAGTTCCAGTGCCCACTCGACGATCCTGCCTGTTGCCTCTGGATTGTGTAATATCCTCTTCAACGGAAAGCGAGTGACCACTGTTATCTCATGGGCTTGGAAGTAGTGGCGCAGCTTCCTCGAGGCCATGAGGAGGCCGAAAAGCAATTTTTGCACACCAGAGTACCTTGATCTAGCTCCCTGGAGAAGGGAACTTACAAAATACACTGGGCGCTGCACCATCTTCTTCCGCACCTCTCCTCGTTCCTGCGCAGAGTCTTCCTTGTCGGGGCCAGAGCTTGTCGGGGTTGGCTTCAATCCCTCTCTGCGAAACAAAGAACCCGAGAAGCTTGCCGGAGGGGACTCCAAAGACGCACTTCTCGGGGTTCAGCTTGAGCTGTATCCTGCGCAGGTTCTGAAACGTTTCTTCTAAGTCTTGAACCAGTGTTTCTTTGCTCTTGCTCTTCACCACGATGTCATCCATGTAGGCTTCTACATTCCTGTGGATCTGTGGCTCAAAAGCAGTGTACACTACCCTTGCAAAAGTTGAGCCTGCATTCTTCAGTCCAAATGGCATGCGGATAAAGCAGTAAGTGCCACATGGAGTGATAAATGCAGTCTTCTCTTCATCTTCCTTAGCCATGAAAATCTGGTGATAGCCTGAGTATGCATCAAGAAAACAGAGTAGCTCACATCCGGCAGTGGAGTCAACGATCTGGTCAATGCGCGGCAAAGGGAAGGGGTCCTTGGGACATGCTTTATTGACATCAGTGAAGTCTATACACAGTCTCCACTTCCCGTTGGCTTTGCGCACGACGACTGGGTTTGCCAACCACGTCGGATGGATCACACCTCTAACTAGGCCTGCTGCCTCTAGTTTCTTGATCTCCTCGTTGATGAACTCTTGGCGCTCCACGGCTTGCTTCCTTACTTTTTGCTTGATGGGCCGCGCATGAGGGCAGACAGCAAGCTTGTGCTCAATCACCTTCCTGGGAACACCGGGGATGTCAGATGGTTGCCAAGCAAACACATCGACATTCGCCCGCAGGAAGGCGACGAGCGCGCTTTCCTATTTGCTGTCAAGGGTGGCGCTGATGGTGCGCCAAAGATGTCGGGGGAAACTGTCCGCCACGAACACCTATGGGACCGGAGCCCCTTGTCTGTGCGGTACGAGGGCGGAGGGAGCACGAAGAGCAGATCGAGGCAGACGCGCGGGCAGTTTTTACCCAGGTTCGGGCCGCACGGATGCGTAAAACCCTACTCCTGCTTGGTTGTGTATTGAGTTTGGGCGCTCGGAGCTTGAAGAAGCAGCTACACGAGCGTGAGAATGATCTAGGTTTCTAACTGAACCGAACCGAACCGAACCGAACCGAACCCCCTCCACGTTGTGCATGGGCCTCCTTTTATAGTGCAAGGGGTCACCGACAGGTGTCAACGTAGGAGAAAGGGGTAAAAATGTAAAAGAGGTGGTAGTTGTAACAGTGCGGGAACAGTGGAGCTACAGTACAGAACAGTGGTCTATACCTACTCTAACAGTGGGGGACAAGGGCATTTAATGCCCGTCGCCGTCGACCCCAAAAGCTCCCGCCGTTGCGTCTCCGTCTGCCACGGCGATGGATCCACTGCTGTGGAGTGCCACCGTGTCCCCCAGGCTGCACAGCCATCCGCCACGCGTCCCTGGAGTGGCCCCAGGGCGACGCGTGGGCCGATGAGCTGGAGCGCGGGCACACAGCGCACCTCCCCCGGCAAGCACCTTGCCGGGGATCTCGACCTTGCCGGGCCCGGAAGCTTGCCGCTCCCCGAGCCCTTGCCGGGTCTTCTAAGATGAAATCTTCTATTCGTCCTGACAAGCTCCTCTTGCCAGGGCCTCGTGCTAGTTAAGCAATCTCGAGCCTGGGACGGCCTTCCCGGCAAGCTCCTCTTGCCGGGGTCTTGGTCTTCTGTCTTGTATACTTTGTTTTTGAATGGCTAGGAAGGTCTCCGGCAAGCGCGTGGTGAACCCTGCCGCGGGGAGCCGCCGCTGCCCGTGCACAAGTTGGGGTACTAGGGTACCCCTACCTTAGTACACCGACAGGAGCCCCCGGGCCTGGGCCACACACGGTGCCGAGCGCTGTTGGGCCAGGCCCAAAACAGTGCACGGGCACCCGCGGCCCGCGGCGCGCCGAATCCACTTCCATATCCGCCGCACCCCACGGCAACGGCACGCGTCGATTGCGGCGCCGTGGGATGGGACGTGCCCACGATTTCTTTAATGGGGAGGGCGAAACGCCCCCCACTCCCCCATAAAAGCAGAGAGAGCGGCGCGGTTCCCCTCCCTGCGCACTCATTACCATCGTCTTCTTCCTCAGATTCCTCTGCTCTTTGCCTCTACTCCTCCGCCACCACCAAGCTCTTCGCCCCCTTCCTTCCACCGCGTCCGCCATGGCCCCAAAGACCGACAAGGCGAAGGCGGAGAAGTCCAAGCGGGAGAAGTCAGATCAGGCGGCGAAGCTCGTCGCGTTCCGGAAGGAGCACATCGTCAGCAAATCCGAAGAGATGCGGTTGCCGGAATACCACCCGGAGCAAATAACCCGCCACTGAGAATCTGCCGCATCCCGGGAGGCTTGCTCTTGACGGCTGAGTAATACCCGGGGGAAGAGCGTGGAGGGGAGTCCGCTCCGGCTGAATAAGAAGGCGGAGGAGCGGCTCCACCTCCACAAGGCGGTCGTAGAACTCGAGGACGTCGATAGGCTTGGGCGCAATCCACGTGCGCTCCACTCCATGAGAGTCGCACGCGGGCATCATAGCGACAAGGCGATCCCGGGCGCTGCTGGCGCAGAGCGGCACCACTCCCCGGGGAGCGCGGAACCACTCGGGGTGTGCCGGGTCGAACTTGAAAAGTTCCCTGACCATACCCCGCAGCTCGAGTGTTGTGAAGTTAAAATTGAGGCCGGGGCGCAGCCTCATGATGTCTGCCGGGCCGCCATATTGCCACGCCGGCCTCTTCCGGTCTTGGAGGGGGGCGATCCGGCGACGAAGAAAGTCCGCGCCCACTTCAGCGACAGACAGCGGCGCCAAACGAAGACGCATGATCCTGACGAGAGCGATATCCAGCTTGGAGTCGTCGGAATCGAAGTTACTCCAATCCCTGCCGCGCACGATGGGCGATGTGCGCGGCGCGGTGAAGTGTTGCGGCCGCTCCTCGACGACCCAGCACCACTCCGCACGCCACTCTTCCCACTTGCCGCGGAGCTCCCCCGGCAAGTAGGCGGGTTTCTTATTCAGCCTGAACACCCAAGAGATTCCTCCGGAAAGGGGGGCGTCGGCCTCTACTCTGGGGATGAAAAAGTGCCTAAAGAGAGCTACGTTGGGCTGGATTCCTACGAAGTTTTCGCACATGTGTGCGAAAACGGACATGGTGAGGATGGCGTTGGGAGTGAAGTCGAGGAGGTGGAGGCCATAAGTATTCATGATATCGCAGAAAAAGTTTGAGAAGGGAGGGCACAGACCGCAGTGGAAGAAGGCTGCGAAAAAGTAATACCCGCCGGGGTAGTGGTCCTTGGCGACGGCCGGGTAGACGCGCGTGCGGGGGTGCGCTGGGGTCTCCTTGGCCCAGAACAGATAATATTTGTTCCAAAGCTCCCGCACGCCGAGCTTCGGCGCGAAGACAATGTGCTCCTTCCGGTACGCGGCGAGCTTCGCCGCCTGATCTGACTTCTCCCGCTTGGACTTCTCCGATTTCGCCTTGTCGGTCTTTGGGGCCATGGCGGACGCGGTGGAAGGAAGGGGACGAAGAGCTTGGTGGTGGCGGAGGAGTAGAGGCAAAGCGCAGAGGAATCCAAGGAAGAAGACGATGGCAATGAGTGCGCAGGGAGGGGAACCGCACCGCTCTCTCTGCTTTTATGGGAGAGTGGGGGGCGTTTCGCCCTTCCCATTAAAGAAATCGTGGGCACGTCCCATCCCACGGCGCCGCAATCGACGCGTGCCGTTGCCGTGGGGTGCGGCGGATATGGAAGTGGATTCGGCGCGCCGCGGGCCGCGGGTGCCCGTGCACTGTTTTGGGCCTGGCCCAACAGCGCTCGGCACCGTGTGTGGCCCAGGCCCGGGGGCTCCTGTCGGTGTACTAAGGTAGGGGTACCCTAGTACCCCAACTTGTGCACGGGCAGCGGCAGCTCCCCGCGGCAGGGTTCACCACGCGCTTGTCGGAGACCTTCCTGACCCTTATCTAGCCATTCAAAAACAAAGTATACAAGACAGAAGACCAAGACCCCGGCAAGAGGAGCTTGCCGGGAAGGCCGTCCCGGGCTCGAGATTGCTTAACTAGCACGAGGCCCTGGCAAGAGGAGCTTGTCAGGACGAATAGAAGATTTCATCTTAGAAGACCCGGCAAGGGCTCGGGGAGCGGCAAGCTTCCGGGCCCGGCAAGGTCGAGATCCCCGGCAAGGTGCTTGCCGGGGGAGGTGCGCTGTGTGCCCGCGCTCCAGCTCATCGGCCCACGCGTCGCCCTGGGGCCACTCCAGGGACGCGTGGCGGATGGCTGTGCAGCCTGGGGGACACGGTGGCACTCCACGGCAGAGGATCCATCGCCGTGGCAGACGGAGACGCAACGGCGGGAGCTTTTGGGGTCGACGGCGACGGGCATTAAATGCCCTTGTCCCCCACTGTTAAAGTAGGTATAGACCACTGTTCTGTACTGTAGCTCCACTGTTCCCGCACTGTTACAACTACCACCTATTTTACATTTTTACCCCTTTCTCCTACGTTGACACCTGTCGGTGACCCCTTGCACTATAAAAGGAGGCCCATGCACAACGTGGAAGGGGGCCCGGCCCGGTTCGGTTCGGTTTCGGTTCGGTTCGGTTGGAAACCTAGATCATTCTCACGCTCGTGTAGCTGCTTCTTCAAGCTCCGAGCGCCCAAACTCAATACACAACCAAGCAGGAGTAGGGTTTTACGCATCCGTGCGGCCCGAACCTGGGTAAAAACTGCCCGCGCGTCTGCCTCGATCTGCTCTTCGTGCTCCCTCCGCCCTCGTACCGCACAGACAAGGGGCTCCGGTCCCATAGGTGTTCGTGGTGGACAGTTTCCCCCGACATCTTTGGCGCGCCAGGTAGGGGGCGTCGAGGTTGTGCGAACCTGATCCGGCGTTCGCGCGGGCGCATTCTTCATCAACCTCTCCGAATTCGCCAGTTTCTTCATCAGCTTGATCGTCATGGCGTCCAAAGAGAAGGACCCCACGACCCTTGCAAAAGCTAAGTTTTTAAACCTTAGCATTTTCTGCTGTTTAGATATGATTTTTATTCTTCAAATCTCTACATGAACCCGTATGCGGAGGAGCCTTCCCTGCACTAGTCGCGCTCCTAATCGCTTCGAGTCCGCTCAGCGACGTGTGTAGCTGCGCTAGGGCCGGGAAGGTAAACCTTTCCGGGGCTAGTTGCGCTCCATATCGCCTCGAGTCCGCTCGGCGATGTGTGCAGCTGCACTAAAACTGGGAAGGTGTTCCGGCAAGCAAGGGAGCATTCAGCAGAAGTCCAGATTACAGCATATTAATTGCAAGCTAGAAGCTAATCAACTTGTTGTGCTGAAACGCTGTCGAGGCATCACATGTTCGACTAGCGTTGCAGGAACACGCATGGGAGGTGAGCTCGGGGGCTGGCAGCGCCCCAGAGGATAACCTTCTACAGAGCTGCCGGTCATCACCACGAGCGTAGCCTCGCTATGCAAGATGCGCAGCAAGAAAAGATAAGTTTTAGAGAATAAACACAGTTACATTTCCTTTACTCTTTTTATTTGCTCCTTACCCTTGCCTGCGGAGGAGCCTTCACTACGCCAGTCGCGCTCCATGTCGCCTCGAGCCCGCTCGGCGATATGTGCAGCTGCGCTAAGGCTGGGAAGGTAAAACTTTTCCGGGAGGCGGCGTTTCTGGCGAGCCGCTAAGGACCCGTTCCTTAAGCGCTGCCGGCAGAAGTGTGCGCACCGGGAAGCCCTCTGGCAGGCATGGGCCGTCTTGATTAATGTCCCGTCCTTGTACATCAATCTGCACGCGAAGGGGCTTTGTCATGGTCAGTCCGCGCCTAGTTTCGCCTCGAGTCCGCTCGGCAAACTCAGCAGCTGCGTTCTGGCCCGGCAAGTCGCCTTGCCGGTAGTAGTACCGCCAGCAGGCTGCTGACGCCTCGAATCCAGCGCTCGCGGCAAGTGTGCGCGCCGGCAAGGCTACCAGACAGCGTAGGATAAGAGATATGTGCAAGGACGGAATTAATCAAGAGGGAAGCAGCATTTATTTAGCATGGAGACGCTTGTCTTACATGCACAAAGATTGATCTAACCAAAGATAAATTGTTTCTTTGGCAGCCGGCAAGCCCAAGGCCCGGCAAGCCTCAAGCACCACAAGCTCAAGCCGGCGTCGAGAACGCCAGAGTTCTCCGCTGAAGTCGCAAGTTTAGCAAACCTTGTCGTCGAGCCATATGCTCCGACAAGGGGGCTCTCAACCTTGTCGTCGAGCCACGCGCTCCGACAAGGGGGCTCCCAACCTTGTCGTCGAGCCATATGCTCCGACAAGGGGGCTCTCAACCTTGTCGTCGAGCCACGCGCTCCGACAAGGGGGCTCTCAACCTTGTCGTCGAGCCACGCGCTCCGACAAGGGGGCTCTCAACCTTGTCGTCGAGCCATATGCTCCGACAAGGGGGCTCTCAACCTTGTCGTCGAGCCACGCGCTCCGACAAGGGGGCTCTCAACCTTGTCGTCGAGCCATATGCTCCGACAAGGGGGCTCTCAACCTTGTCGTCGAGCTATGCGCTCCGGCAAGGGAGCTTTAATGCACCATTCATCAGCACGCAGCTAAAGTCATAAGAGTCGATTACTGGTCGCTGCGCGTATACCGGTGCATGTTTTTGGGCCTGGCCCGGACAGCACTATGCGCGCTTGCCCGACCCAGGCCCGGGGGCTTCTGTCGGTGTAATGAACAGGGGGGTGTCCATTACCCCTGGACATGCACCGGGAAGTTATAGCCCCTAGGCGGGGAGGACATGGCGATGAAAGAAATCCACTTTTAAGACACATCTACGACCCAAGAATATTAAGGAAGCGCTCAACTCAATGACCAGGAGACAACAGACTAAATGCAGGAATTACTGTAGCGCGACCCGGCAAGCCTTGCCGGGCCAAGCGGCGAGACACAAAGTATACAAGACAGAAGACCAAGACCCCGGCAAGAGGAGCTTGCCGGGAAGGCCGTCCCAGGCTCGAGATTGCTTAACTAGCACGAGGCCCTGGCAAGAGGAGCTTGTCAGGACGAATAGAAGATTTCATCTTAGAAGACCCGGCAAGGGCTCGGGGAGCGGCAAGCTTCCGGGCCCGGCAAGGTCGAGATCCCCGGCAAGGTGCTTGCCGGGGGAGGTGCGCTGTGTGCCCGCGCTCCAGCTCATCGGCCCACGCGTCGCCCTGGGGCCACTCCAGGGACGCGTGGCGGATGGCTGTGCAGCCTGGGGGACACAGTGGCACTCCACGGCAGAGGATCCATCGCCGTGGCAGACGGAGACGCAACGGCGGGAGCTTTTGGGGTCGACGGCGACGGGCATTAAATGCCCTTGTCCCCCACTGTTAAAGTAGGTATAGACCACTGTTCTGTACTGTAGCTCCACTGTTCCCGCACTGTTACAACTACCACCTATTTTACATTTTTACCCCTTTCTCCTACGTTGACACCTGTCGGTGACCCCTTGCACTATAAAAGGAGGCCCATGCACAACGTGGAAGGAGGCCCGGCCCGGTTCGGTTCGGTTTCGGTTCGGTTCGGTTGGAAACCTAGATCATTCTCACGCTCGTGTAGCTGCTTCTTCAAGCTCCGAGCGCCCAAACTCAATACACAACCAAGCAGGAGTAGGGTTTTACGCATCCGTGCGGCCCGAACCTGGGTAAAAACTGCCCGCGCGTCTGCCTCGATCTGCTCTTCGTGCTCCCTCCGCCCTCGTACCGCACAGACAAGGGGCTCCGGTCCCATAGGTGTTCGTGGTGGACAGTTTCCCCCGACATCTTTG